>VZRF01011830.1:0-24689 GCA_013396875.1 Vireo altiloquus
AGCCCCCTCAGCTCCCTCAGCAAGCTGTGAGGGATTTCAGCCGTGATCAAGATGCTGTGAGGGGCTTCAGCCCCTTCAGCTCCCTCAGCAAACTGTGAGGGAGATTTCAGCCCCTCAGCCATGATCAAGAGGCCGTGAGGGGCTTCAGCCCCCTCAGCCTTCAGCAAACTCCATGAGGGATTTCAGCTATGATCAAGACGCTGCGAGAGGCTTCAGCCACCTCAGCTCCACCAGCAAACCCTGTGAAGGACTTCAGCCCCTCAGCCACAATGTGACCCTCAAAGGCTTTCAACCTACTCAGCCCTCAGTGTCCTGCTAAAAGAGGTAGGCTTGAATTGTTCCTTTTTAAATGTTTTTTTGGGTGCTGAGCCCTCAATGGGGCTGGTGCACAAACAAGTACTGGAAATGTAAATAAAGAAGGGAATGGGGAAATAATATGAAATCATGGAATGGTTTGGACTGAAAGGGTCTGCACCAAGCCCCATCCAACCTAGCCTTGAACACTTCCAGGGATGCTGCCTTCAAATTAATGAGGAATTTGGTTAATAACGGGCTGCGAGGTTTTATCTGGAAATTAAGTAGGAAAAGGGCTAACCCAACTGCCATCCTGGCCCCGGTATTATTAATTTTCCAGTTTTAATCCTCTGGATTTTATGCTGTCCCCATATGTCCTGTTTTCAGCATGCCACAGGAATTCCATGTGGACAATTGGCTGAGCAGTGAGGCTTTTGGCCACCTCAGAATTCACAGCCAAACGTTGGGAAGGGGTGGTAAAAATACAGGAATTAGCCCAAAAAAGTCATATCTTGAGGTTCCTGCACTCCAAAAGGAAATTCTTCTGCTGTCTATTGACTTTAATAGTATAGCAAAGTACCAGACTCCATTTCATTCCCACTATGGCAGGGGGGATGGAACTGGACAATCCTTAAAATCCCAAACCATTCCATGGTTCTATGATTGTGAAAACAAGTCGATTAATATTAGGAAGCTGCAGTAGCTGATGCCATGAATGAATCCGTGGGTTCTGGAGCTGCCACGCTGGGTTTTGTGGAAAAACAGAAGTGGAACAAAGTTGTACTTAATAAATTTTATAGGATAAATCCTCAAATCACTCAAGTATTTGTTTCTCCACCTCCCCAAAAATAAACAAGTGGGAAAATGGAGCAAAAAAAGCCTTTTAATTTCCATGCAGTTTCTCCTTTTGTGCTTCCTTGTTGTCAGTCAACATGAGGCTGGTTTGGAGGGGAAACTCACTAATTTCACTACAGCTTAACAAAGAATTTGTTTCATTCCTTGCCTCAGAAACACTGCAGATTTCCATGGGAAGGTACTCTTGGAGGTGGGAAAATATTCTTCTGTGCTCATCTGAATTCCGATTAAAATTTGGTTTGTTTTCTAATTCCCTAATGAAATAGGATGTTTGATTTCAATTAAAGCGAAATGTCATCATTTTAGGTCGTACTAATGGATATGGAATACTGCAGTCCATTAGGGAGAAAACAGTGGATTTGGGAAAAGGCCAAGAGGTGCAGGGGATGCAAAGAGATTTTCCATGTATTTTCAATTTTTGTAATGGGCATATGTAGGTCATTATGGAAATCCATGGGTTGTGCTGACAGGAATACAGAAAATACAGTAAAGCAATCTCTTATCAAGATTTCAGCAGGAATTGTTCATATTTCCTAAAGAAGCAGCGTCTGGAAAAAGGTTTGGAGGTGGCTTGGAGTAACCTGGGCTAGTGGAAGGGGGATGATCCTTAAAATCCCTTGCTCCAAGCCTCTTCCAGCCCAGCCTTGAACAATTCCAGGGCTGGGGCATCCACAGCTTCTCTGGGAATGTGAGTGGGAATATGAGGGAAACCCTCTGGGAGAGTTTATGGAATTGAACAGTTTATTCCCCTGTATGGTATTTCAATTCTTGAGTGTTCTTTGAAGTCTCTCCACTGCTGGCAAAAATTTGTTGTTGTTATTGCTATAAATTCTTTGATAGCATATTTTATATCTTGTTGTTGTTATTAGTGTTTGTTATTGAGCCTGGACCAGTCGATCATGGGGAATCCTTGGGTTGAGTCCTGTGCGCTTGTCCTTATAATTGAATTAAAAGCTGCTGTAAAAAATACATGGAAATAAGAATGGGAAAGGGATGACGAAGGGAATAATTGGGGGAATACATGGTGGCTGGATTAGTTATTGTCCCAATTAGCTGCCTGAATTAGCTCCTTGACAAGGAACACAGAGGGAAGAATAAAGGGCTATCGGTGACAAGGCCAGTTTTTAGGGAAGCTGCTCCTCTAAGTGTATTATGATTGCAATATAAAGAGCTGCAGGTTTCAGTTAAATGGATTTTGATTCTGCTTATTTTTCTGACAGTAGATTTGTTTCACTTCCATATTAATCTCCTTCTATTAAACCATAGAAATTCCAACCTTTGTTTTTCTGGGAGCAGCCTAGGACATAATCTAACTTTACAAAAAAATACAAGTAATTGGTGCTTAGTAAAGAGATTGAGGTTGGATTTAAATCCTGTGAACTGGACACACAATTGTGTCATTTCCAGATCTAGGAGAAGGTGATTATTTGGAATGAAATTCTACTTGAATTAATTTTCATGTCAAACTGGTTTCAATGGTTTGGAGGGAAACAAATTCCTTTTCAAAGTAGCAGCCTCAAGCTGGTTGGACATCAGGAGGAATTTCTTAATGGAAAGGGTGGTCAGGCATAGGAATGCCTAAAAATTACTGAAATAATAGACTCAAACCTATTGAATTTAATGAAGTTAAATGGATGTTCATTGTGACTTGGGGGTGTGAGGTCAGTGGGGAAGCCAAGCCTGCCCCATCCCTGGAGTGCTCAGGGCCGGGCTGGGAGCAGCCCAGGCTGGTGGAACTCCCCAGCAGAGGTCTGGCTGGAGCTCGCAGACATTCCAGTTGGAGCAGGGGAGACACAGACGTGTTTCTGCACTGTCTCTGGGCCACCTCCCACGCACGAGACGGGAACAGGGGCAGGGACATCTCCCTCTGCTTGTGCTCCTCAGGAAGAGCTGCAAACGCAGCCTCAGAGCCTCCGGCTGCAATGTTCTCTCGCTCCTTATCCAAATGTAATTAGTAAATAGCTAAGAATAGTTTAGAAGCAGTCATGGAAATGCACGGAGTTCTCCCTAAAAGCTCCCCAGCAGGAATTCTAGGGCCTTGCCCAGCTCCATAGATGAGGGAGCTGAAATGGTTGCAAAGAAATGAGGGATTAGGGGAAAAAAAGCCTGAGAGGGAGGGAAGACAAAGCCAAACTGCATCTGGCCAGTGCAAAGGATCCTTGCACCCCAAATGTTCTCCTTTGTGGGTATTGAGTCACAAGGGGAATATTTTAAATCATCAGGATCATCCCAATGTGTGTTTTACCTCGTGGGGAATATTGAATTGCTCATCCTCACCCATGGCATTGCTCGGGAGCTGTTGGGGTCGGTGGGGAATCATGGAGACACAGCTGGTGTTCACATTCCCAATGGATCTGCCGAGATCCAGGCACATCCTTGAGAGCCTTTCCAAGGGAAAGGGTACATTGTGCTTCCTTCTGAGTCATGGGATGGTTTGGGTTGGAAGGGACCTTAGAGATCACCTCATTCCAACCCCCCTTCCACTATTCTGGATTGCTCCTGGGCACTGCCAGGGATAGAGGTGCTCAAGCCCAGGCTGGGTGAGTCTGGAGTCAGGGATTCACACCAGCTGAGTATCCAGCTCTGTAATAAATGGGGATAACATAACTCAGCTGACATGGAGCTTCTCTCCTGTCCTGTCCGTGTGGCCTCGTGGCTGTCAGTGTTCCACAGCTGCATTGGGAAAGGTGCAGCAGGCAGGAAATCCCTAGGATGAGGCTTTCCACGTCTCTGGTCTGAGATGCCTCCAGCTGGCATCTCCCGGCACTCAAGGCTGGTGCTTGCTTGCAGTCACCGCCTGAGAAAGCCTCTCCCTGCGGAGTACACAATGATCCTGCAAATCAGCAGGAATGCCTGCCGCCGGCTCGGGTCCTTCCCGAGGGTTACAGCATCCAGAGACTGAGACAGCCTGCAATGTCAGATGCCTGAGCTGCTGAGGGCTGCGGGAAGTCTGCCTGGCTCAGGGGAGCTTTGCTGGGGAGAGGCTGGGGGTGAGGTCACCCCTGGATCCCTGCAAGTGTCCAAAGCCAGGCTGGACACTCTGGGATAGTGGAAAGTGTCGCAGAGGTTTAAGGTCCTTCCAACCCAAACCGTTCTGGGATTCTGAGACTTTGATTTCATCACCAGGAAGCACAAGGAAGGTGGAGGAGGCAGGGCAGGGAAAGTAAAGCCGTGTTTCCCACATGGCTAACTCCCCACCAGTCTGCTGGAGGAGGGATTTGGTCTCCTCCTGAAAGCCAAAGCAGGCTCATTTGAATTTGCCAAGCACCTGTGAAAGAATGCAGCTGCAAGGCCCCGGGAAAACAATGGGAACTGTGTCAGTTCATTAATATACGGCAGCGCCGAGATTTATTTGGGAAAGTCGTTGATACAGAATTCCACTGGAGGACACAGTGGCATTCCCGAGGTATGCCAGGGAGCAGCTAGCTAGGGTTGTGGATGTGTGTACATCATGTAAACCCCAGTTTGGGAACTGGGACAGCTTACTGGGTCTGGCAGACAGCAAAACAAATGGAGGAGGACTGATTGCTTCAGCATTTCCTTCCTTTATTTTTATTCCATATTCATTTGATAGGTTGGGATTTTTCCTTGTTTGCTATTTTTTTTTTGTAGTTTGCTCTGGCTATTTTTTTTTTCTGGTGAAGCAAGGGTTTGGAAAGTGCAGGCAGCATTTCAAACTGTGATCTGCACAGATGGGAATGAAGGAACATTCTCCAGGCGAAAATTGTTCTCGGAGACATTTGGATGGAGCAGGATTTGTCTCTGTGCAAGGTGGAACATCCTGATTTCCACTAAGAGGGTGCTTGGGCAGCACAGTGGTGGTGGTGGTGGCAGCCCAGAGGGCATCTCCCACCAGCCAGGGCGCAGCCAGCAGATCCAACCCGCTGGATCCAACCTGTTCTCCCACGGGAGAAGCACAGAGCAGAGCACAATAATCCATGGAAAGGCTTGTCCCGTGGGAAAATCCTCAGGATCACCCTGCTGAGGTGGATTGGTGGTGGTGTGTCCTTAGAAACCTTGCTGCTTTTAATGAGTTTGAGGTGTGTGTTTGTAGCCAGGCGCTTGATGAAGAGTTTCTGTCACCACAAGCAGCAGTTACAAATGACAGGGTGGGCAGGGATGGGCTGGGCAAATCCAAAACAATTTGCTTTGCATAGATTAGCAGCTCCTAAAGAGATCCCACATTGGTCTGGGGGAGATTTGCACAGAGTTCAGGGTGCAGGGTCAGAGAGAGACTTTGCTGCCCATGCCTTGTGTTGTTCCCCACTTCCCTCCTCTCTTCCCTCCTCCCCCTTTTCCTTTCCAAATTTCCTGATTTCCAGATGCAACTGCAATATAGAGTGGAAATAAAAGCAGGCAGTTAAATTGTCGGAGCCCATAATCCCTCCCAAAGAAAAAGGGTGGAACATCCAACTCCATTTTCCTGCTTATGGCTCCCTGTTGCTGTCCTAGTGGTAAATACACGAGGAACTCAGCTCATCAAATTTTTAAGCACAGGATGCACAAAGGAAGCTCCAGAGTGTCTGGAAAAGCTCGTGGCATCGGTCAAAGGCAGCTCTTGGGGCCGAGGCGTCGTCAGCTCCCCATTCATCATCACTTCCCTTCCATCTCTGCGTTCCTTTTGTTCTCTAAACCCTAAATTTCCATGGTTTAATTTTCCTCCTCTCCTGGAATGGCTTTGCAAATGCTTAGCCTTAAGTAATAGTCAGTAAAGGCAAATTACCTTAAATCAAGCAAGGGTTATCTAATTTAGAAAATAGGAAATAGAGAGAAAATCAAACTAAATGAAATGCAAACAGGATAATTCATATCTAATCCATGGGCTTCTCAACAGGAGGAGTCTTGCAGTTGTGCTCAGTTGAGCATCCCTTCTTAGCACAACTTCCAGGTCTCTGAGCCCAAACAAACAACCTCTCCAGGCCCTGCACTCCCCAAATCCTAAGAAAATGTGATTTTTCACATCCATTTTTGATTTCATTGTAGCACCTCCAGCTGAGCTGCTCCTTCCTCAGTTTCCCTCCCTGCTTTTATTGGCATACACCAATATGTGCCAATGATTTTGATGAGCTCATGGAGATCTGATACTGCCAGGAAAGGCTTTTCTATGATGCCTAGACGAGTCCACACTGGGTTGGGTTGGAAGGGACTTAAAGATCACCTCCTTCCACCAGGGACACCTCCAAGCCCTGGCCAGCCTGGCCTTGGGCACTGCCAGGGATCCAGGGGCACCCTGTGCCAGGGCCTCACACCCTCCCAGGGCACAATTCCTGCCCAATATCCCATCCAAACCTCTCCAATCTCTCCACCCTTTCGTTCCCTTCCCTGCCTTTTTATTAATATTCAGTGCACCGCCGTCCCCCGGATTAATGAAGCTTATTTACAGGATCCTGCTAGAAAGCTTTCCAACTTCCTTCCAATTAACACACGGTGCTTCAGAGGAATCCTCAGAATACGGGGAGGTGTTTGGCAATCTCACAGCACCTTTTTTTTCAGGCAACTTCACTTAAGATGCCCTTGTTAGATGAAAGACTCGTCAGATGCTGATTACCCCCTCCGGGTGGGTTCTTCATTGTTCTCCACACTCAGGAGTTGGTTTATATATTTTATTTAGGTTACAGCCCAGGAGGACCATCCTGGTTTATTATGGAGTCGTGGTTTGGGTTGGAAGGGACCTCAAAGTTTGTCTCATTCCACTATCCCAGGTTGCTCCAAGCCTTGTCCAACCTGGTTTTGGACACTTTCAGGGAAGGGGAGCCCACTCGATTGGCACATGAGAAAATGCCCTGGGAGCTCCCCCTGCCATCCTGCACGATGGATCCTGGCGTGGATTTGTTCCCAAACAAAGGAGAACATTCCCAGCAATGCAGCTGCAGTGTCTCACCTGCTGCTTTCCCTGACACTTCCAGTAGGAAATGCAGGACAGGCATCCCTGTGATCCTTTCTGGTGTTTCCTGCACCTGGTTCATTATTGAAGGTCAGGTTGGACTTGCTTGGAGCAACCTGGGATAGTGGAAGGTGATCCTTAAAATCCCTTCCAGCCCAAAGCATTGCAGAATTCATTCTAGGATTCCATAACCTTCTCCACACCAAACCCTGTAGCCTGGATTTTTGGTCCCTTTTCCATCCCAGTGATTCCCAAGGCACAGTTTGGACCTGATGGTGAAATGGGGACAGCACTGGGTTGTGCTTTCCATGGATGGAGGCACCTGATCTGCTCCCCTGGAGCCAGAGGGCTGCTCCAATCCAGGTTTTGTTCCCCACAGATCCTGAGGAATTCCCAATGATTCCTTTCCCAGTGAAACACTGAGAATCTTTCAAGGTTAGCAACACAATTTGGGCAAACGAGCAAACTATTGGGGAGGCTTCATTCCGCTGTGGCAATTAAGGAGAAGGAATTTCAGCAGGTCACAGCTTGCTTCCGGTGCATCGGGAATTGTTTTGCCGTGGAGTTTGGAAGAAGCAGGATCGGGGTTGTGCTTGGTATTTAAAGCAAACAAACCTATCTATTAAATGAGGCTGCGGAATGGGGCACGGAAGTAAAACCGAGACCGTTAAATTACAGATAAAGGGGGAAGAGTCCAAATTTTCCCAAATGTTCTCGTTTTGCGTTTTTTTCCTAACGACCGTCGTTATATTTTGATGTGGTTAATAATACAGCAGAGGTTAAATGAAACATGAAAAAGGGCTGTACATTAAAATTGAGATAACTCTTCCTTCAGTGAAGTGGAACCCAGCAGATGTAGCTGCACACTGTAATTGCTGCCTGTTTCCTGTCACTCTGATTAAGTTGCATTGTCCCTGCTCCAAGTGTAGGAATCAGTGGCTTCCCATAGGGCACAGCATGGGACAACTGGCTTCGGCAGGCAAATGACTCTGTGCACCTCCTGCTTGTCCTGGTAATGGTATAGACACACAATATACATTGATGACTCCTAAAATCAATCGGCTGTGCAGTGGGAGAGGCTCCGGGGCTTCCATGGGAGAGGCACTCCACTCAAGGGCTGGGATTTTGGGAACAGCTCACTTCCCCCAGTTCAGGAGGCCAAATAAACCCAGTGCTTGGCTGCTGTGGTAATTGGGCCTCTGAAGGGTTACTCTGCACCTCCTAGTGTTGTTCTTCTGCTTGTCCCAGAATCACGGAATGGGTCGGGTTGGAAGGGAGCTTCAGGACCATCCAGTCCCGCCCCTCTGCAGAGCCACCTCCCACTAGTTGCTCCAAGCCCTGTCCGGCCTGGCCTTGAGCACTTCCAGGCATGAGGAGATCACATCCTCTCTGTGCAGAAAGTCTGTTCCCAATTATCCACGTTTTCCTATCAGGAACAAATCCCTGCTTATGGGATTAAAATCCAGGACCTCGGTGGGGAATGCTAGGCCAGATTCCCAGCTGCCAGGAATTGCAGGAGATCCACTGAACCCAGTGGGGTTACTCTGATTTCCGGCAGCTGTTGGACTTGCTGGAGGGGTCCAGAAAGTGCTTTTTCCCTGTGATTCTGTTTGGAAAAAACAATATGCTCCTCGCTCAGCAGAGCCGTGCCCTACTTTTGTTCTGGAGTCATTGCACTGCTGTCGTTCCACTGTGACATCAGTGCAAAGCAAGGCAGGCTCTGCTTGCAGAACCCCCACAAAGGTGACAGCAGAGCAGTAGAATCCTGGAATCAGGGAATTATTTAGGCTCTAATATCGAGTCCAACTATTCCCCATCACTGGCTCCTGTCCCCAAGCCTACATGCCTTTAAATCCCTCCAGGGATGGGCACTCCACCCCTGCCCTGGGCAGCTGTGCCAGGACTGGACAGCCCTTTCCACGAGGAATTTTTCCCTAATATCCAACCTAAACCTCCCCTGCTGTAACTTGAGGCTGTTTCCCCTTGTCCTGCCCTGTTAACTGGGAGAAGAGACAAACCCCTATGGAGTTACCTTGTCCCTTTTCAAGCCTGAATCCCAGTTCAGAGGAATATTTGGAGCTTCAGGGCATTGTGGGCTGGTGCCAGAGGGGCAGCAGCCCAGCAGGAAGGTCTGGAGTGCCCTGGTGTGATTCCAAACCCAGGGAATACTTCCCTTCCTGAGAATTTTTTGGAACTGGAATGTTTTGAATCCTGAGTCACCAAATGAGCATCATCTTTGCAGGAGAGCTGTGGATTATGGTTTGGGATTTTGGCATCTCCCCTCCGAGGTTGTGGCTGAAAGTGTCCAAGGCCAGGCTGGATGGAGCTTGGAGCAACCTGGGACAGTGGAAGGTTGGCAGGGAGTGGGATGAGATGGACTTTAAAGTCCATCCCTACCCAACCCATTCTGGCATTCCAGGATTCTCTAAAATCCCATTTTGGCTGGTTAATCTCCAGTTGGATCTGAGGCCTTGCTTTCTAAAAAAGGAAATTAATATTAAAAGTCGTTCCTTAACACATGTTTATTTTCTAATTTATAGAATGTACCTATTACACTCTCCAGACACATGTGCTTGATTATAATGATTATCATATGTATTTTCCAAGGCGCTCATCACCATAATATCAAATGTCATTAGAGAAATTAGGGAAGAGCAGCAAGGAAAAACCAGTTTCCTCCTTTCCCACCGCAGCAGTGAGAGCACAGAAGCTCAGCTGATTTTCTGCCACTTTTGTTTCAGCTCGACACAAATCCCCAGGGTAGTGTGCAGCACGCACCTGAAGCCAAAACCTGGGTGAAAATTCCATGTCAAAATGTCCTGGAGCTGTGGAGGGAAGCACAATCCAAAAGTGTGGCTGTCCACTGAGTCCTGCTTGTTATGGGCAGGAGCTGAGGGACAAGGAGAGCACAAGGAGCAGCAGATCCTGAGCTCAGCTTTAGGGTCACAAACCCTGACTTGAATCCCTATTGCTGCTCCCAGGGACACTTCTTTGCTAATGTAAAGATTTCCTGCTGGAAATTCCCATTTCTGGAGCAAAATCAGATTTCAAACCTTGAGAGGAGATAAGTGAGGTGCCAAGGGATTTACACCACGCTCCATGTGTCTTCCCAGAGGTGCAAGATACGGATCTGGATTGGTTTAGGAGAGCTCAGGGGTTTTTTATTTCAATATTTACTTCTTTAAGCTGCAGCAGAGGAGGGAAACAGCTGGAGATGACACAGACTTCCCACTCTTGCAGACCTGCTTTGTCTGGAAGACACGTGTTGGATTTTGAGCCTGTGTGTGTCCAAGGGCAGGAAAAGGGGGGCTGCTCCTGGGAGAGGCTCCCAGCTCCTTCCAGGGACAGCAATCCATGGAGTGATCCATGGAGGAAAGTGCAGTTGGATGTATCAGTGCCCTGCCAGCTCCAATATCCCCTCTCTTTATTCCTCATTAATTAAAAATAAGCATTGCCTGGGAAAATAAGCATTGGAATGATGTCACCTTGCCACATCCCAAGGTTTTCAAGGCAGCTTCCAGCAGTTCCTAGGGATTTAAGGTCTCGCTTTTGGTCGCTGCTCAGCAGAAGAGTCCCTTAAATCCAGTCTGTGTCGTGGGGGTGAAGCAGCAGCAGGGAGCTGCCTTTGGATTGCTGACTCCGACTAAATCCTTGGGTTTTTTCTTCCTTTGCGTCATTTCTGTGATTATTTTTGTGCTTCATATGCTCAAAAATCCTTGGGGAATAGGGAAAAAAAAAAATCTCTCTTTTTTTTTTTTTTTTTTTTTATTTTTTTTTACATTTTTGCTTTGCAAGTCACTTTGTAAAGAAGCACTTTGGTGTCTTCAGAAGGTTTGAAACCCACCTGTTTCCTGTGAGGAAAGGGCAGGAGCGACCAACCCCAGTGGATCCCAGCAGGAACTTTAAGGGAAATGAAATCTATTGGCCCCACACCTGGCTAGAGAGGGATTGGAAGCAGGATTTTGAGTCTCAAAGCAAAGATTTGTTTTTGCTTGTAGGAACAGAGCTGGGAGAACAGAGTGTTCCTCCTGCTCTGGCAGGGATTCCGCTCTGCCTCCGTGCATCCCGGTCATGCCAGCAGTGCTCCAGGGAAGGACTTACCTTGGAAAAGAAGGGCCAAAGCAGGGGGAAAGGAACTGCTGGGGCTCCATGCGCTGCCTGCCCCCACTTGGGAGGACACTTGAGCGCTTCTAAGGTCACTTGGATAATCTAATCCTACTCAGGATGATATCTAGCTCCGGCAGGAACTCTTGGAAGGCTTTAAACAACATCCATCTTCATTATTTCCCACCCTCGTGTCTGTATGATTGATTCCTGCTAAATTTGGTTTAATTGCTCAGAAGGTCTTAAGGAATGACATTTGGAGAGAGCCAAATGGGATGTCTGAGCTCCCCCTGCTGCTCTGCCGCACGCAGCCACCCAGCACCCAGCACCCACGGGGCTGGAAAACTCCGGGATAAACACCAGGAGTTCCTTCCTACGTGGGCAACAACCAGGGGGGTTTAGGTAAGGCTGAGTGCTAGTAGGTATCATGGGAAGCATCCCAAATCCCAGATCCTTTGGGTTCACGTGCATACACGAGGCTGGAATTGGTTCCCAGTGGATCCATCGGTGGGACTGAGCTCCCTGGGTGCAGCCAGGGCAGGAGGGGTCTCACAGCACCCTGCTTCTGGGAAGGGTTCATGGCTCGGCTTTTGTGGCTTCTCCTCCTCGGGAATGGGATCAGCTCTCCCTGCTGGTTCAATTAGCGAATTGGGCACTTCCTTAGGGCAGGAATCATGGAATCCCACTGTGGTTTGGGTTGGAAGGGGCCTTAAAGCTCATCTCACTCCAGCTCCCACCACGGCCAGGGACACTTTCCACTATCCCAGGCTGCTCCAAGCGCCATCCAGCCTGGCCTTGGGCACTGCCAGGGATCCAGGGGCAGCCACAGCTTCTCTGGGCACCCCATGCCAGGGCCTCACCACCCTCCCAGCCGAGAATTCCTTCCCAATATCCCATCTAACCCGGCTGTCCTGGATGGAAGTAACCTCGTATTTCTACCCAGAAGATCGCTAAACAGGGAGAAAGCCCCGGCAGGCAGAGGACGGTGGAGCAAATCCGACATTAACTACTCATTATTTACACCCTGCCATCGCCACGAGCCGGTGCGTGGCCACAAAAGCTGCGGCGAGATCCCCATTTCCAAAGCAGAGTTTTAATTATTTGGAAAAGCCTTCAATTGTTCACCAGCTAATGTCATGGATTGGTCCTCCCAGTGTGAAGTGCAACCGTCCAGAACCCCCACAGTATTATAAATAGGCTTCGGAGCCGGGATTGATTGATGTTTGGCATAAAATCTATTCCTCGGAGCATGTGTATTCCTTCTGTTCACCAGTTTCATACAAATATACTTGGGCTGATTTTTTATTCAAATCTCCAATTTATGTTGGGTTTCAACTGTTAAATATTTAAAGGTTTTTTTATCTTTTTTTTTTTCTGTATCCCTCTTTTCCGTGCGAGGTAGGGGAAATCTTGTGGCGAACACAAACAAGACTCGGAGATTTAGCACGTTCCTGCGGGGGAGAGAAAAGCTTTATTAATTATATTGAGACTCAAATAATAGTCTTCCCTGACACTAATGTTCCATCAGTTCCAACCACAGGGATCCTGTGGGATAGCTTTAGAGTCCTTATCAGGATCGAGATTACAGCATTTATGGCTCCATAGAAGAAGGAATTTAATGAACGGCGCTCGGAGTTTGAAGAGAGGGTCGGAGACGGGGCGATAGCAAGGGATAAAAACATAAAAACTACAACCACGAGGAGTTATTCCAGGGGACTCCCTGGCACTCTGAGAGGAAACATCAAATAAAACTGAGTCTAGTGTACTTTTCTCAAGAATCTCCATAAATATTCCCGACTCCTGGGCTGGAGGATTCGTCCTCGTTCCACCTTGGCTGCCTCTGACAGCAGCGATCTCCGAGGAGTGTCTTTGGCACATCTCTCTTCCCAAGTCTTATTTAAGTTTTCACTTATCAAATCAATAGTGGGAAATAACTTTATCGCGGAATTTTTCTGACATCAGGACTTTTATTCCATCCGCCCATTTTTTCCCCGTGGATTTCACTCTCCTCACCCTGGTGGCTGTGATTAATTCATTTATTCATGCCTTTGGAAGAGTGGGAGTCAGGAGGCCAGACCCAATTATGTCTTATTTATTATTTGGTGGATTGGAGTGAAATCTGGATGAAACAATGGCTGTGTTCACAGGATCCCAGAATCGATTGGAGGGAGGCTGGAAAAGACCTCCAGGGACAGCAGGTCCAACCTGTGACTGATCCCCAGCAGAGCACAAAGTGCCACCTCTTCCCTGGGCAACCTCTTCCAATCCTTCTCATCCTTCTTTTCATTGGAAATCCGAATTCCTGGTCAAAAACCCCACTGCTTACCTGTTGCTCAAGCACCCAAACGGCCCTAAATTGATTTAGGGGTGCCTGTGGGGCTGGTGAGGGAAGGGAACAAAGAGATCACAGGGCAGGAATGTGCAGGAATGGTAGGGGGATAGCCAGGCTGCAGGATCTCAAAGTCTCACCTAAAATCTGCTTTAGCATTCAGTCAATTCACCTGTGTTTTAGAAGTGCTGAGCATTCCAGCAGAGCTGGGAAAATGGTCCGTTCTGAGGGATACCAGGTTTCCAATCGGTTTGTGGCTCCCAGTTTGTTCTCCTGGTCAAACTGGTGCCTTATTTAGTCACGGATGCAATTTAATTGTACCTGTGGTGATTTCTCAGGATTGGTTTCTCTCTGGGTGGGAAAACTGCACAAGGTCAGGAGCCAAAACCAGGGGAAAAGGATGTTCCAATGCTCAGTGGAAGCTTAAACTAGGAATTAATTTATCTCTGGTAGCACTTGACAAAGCTCAGCTCCTGATGCCTCAGCCTTTATAGTCACATCTGTTAGTTTAGAGCATTTATTGGAGGAGCCTTGACAAAGACAAAAACAGATGATGGAAATCTCATCTGTCAAAACTGTTATTAAAGCTGGGAACAGTGTGAGGTTTGGTTTAAATTGAAAGCATCATTTATATTTTATCCAACGTTTTGCAAACAATCGCACTGGGGAAGGATTTGGGGGGACCTGGGGAGCCCTCAGCGAAGCACAGCTCGTTACGGTGCTCTGCTTAATGCTCTGCTCAGGGGTGAGGCTTCCTGGCACCTCCGTGGGAGGGAAGGGAGCTGCTGGGACCCGAGAGCTGCAAAATCACCTGTGCACGAAGGATATCAATCACCAGGGGAGTGGGAATATCAAACAGCCACCGAGCGCTGAGGTCACGGGAAATGGCAGGGGTGAGAAGTGATGGAATTCAAGGTCCCTTCCAACCCTGGTTTTTCTGGGGTTCTCTAATTCTTCACCTTCAAAAAACTCGGGGAAAAAAAATAAAATTCCAGCTTTTTTCCTCAAACTACTGGAATTTGAGCTGCAAAGCAGAATTGCCTTTATCAGCCAATCTGCTGCTTGGAATTCCTCAGTGTCGTGAATGTTTTTTAGGCAGAAGAGATCCCACTGACATCCCAAATCCCGTCCTTCCTGCAGGATTGCTGCGTGGGGTTTAAATGAGTCACAACAAGGTTCACAGAGCAAGTTTTCCATGGCAGAAAAGGAAGCAGAGGCCATTTCCAAACCCAGCAATTGACTCCGTGCAGCAGCCGAATCCCTGGGCTGCCATTGCAAACACTGATGGCTGAATGAAACTAATGATGGGGAGATCTCTGAGGAGCCAGGCTGGCAAGTGGGAATGGTGTTTTCCAAACATTCAGCATTAACCTAACTCTGCTCCACTGGAGTAAAACCCTGGCTGAGTTCAGTGGGAGCAGAGTGCTCCCATCCCTGCAGGAAGAGCTGAGATTCCCTGGGAGCCCTCTCTGTGCTCCAAGAGCCACCAGCAGCCCTCACATAGTCCAAAAAACTAAGATTCAGCCTTTCCTTGTGTTGTTTTCCATTAACTGGACATGAGCTTCCATTGGAATATTTTATCTAACCATATTCCAAACTTGGGAATTTATATTCCGGGTCCAAGGTGCTTCATTTGCCACTCTGCAACTGGAAATTGGGGTTTTTTCCACAATTTAAGTCTGAAAATTGTCCTTATTCCTCCCTGATCCAATAATGCTGGGCTGTTACAGTAGCACTTTATGGATTTGTAGGATTTGTGGGATTTGGGATAGCTGACATTTCCTGTACATATGTATCCCATCCCAACTCATCCCTCTCCATCCCTGGCAGTGTCCAAGGCCAGGCTGGACGGTGCTTGGAGCACCCTGGGATTGTGGAAGCTGTCCCAGGAGGAGGTGGAATGAAAGGATCCTTAAGGCCCTTCCCACCCAAGCCATTCTGGGATTTTCCCAAGGCCTGGTGCCCCTGGAAGCAGCTCGGAGGAGGGAGCCACAGGCAGGAAAAGCATCCTCTCCACTCTGGTAGTTTCCGTGAGCGGCGCAGGCCGTCGGAAGATGTGCTCTAATCCCTATTTTGGGAAGCAGGCTAGCAGATCCCAAGAGAACATCCCTGCCTGCCAGGCACTACCTTACCTCCAGAACAGGCAGAGCTTCCATTCCCTCTCCGTAAATCCCATCCAACTTCAGCGCTCAACTTCGGATTTCTTGGGATGGGCTTTGGCTGCCTCCTACTCGTGCCTTTCTATCCTTAGCAGGATTCACAGGCTTTCAGCTCCCTCACACTTCTCGCTCTCTAATCTTAGCGCCGCTGCCAGCTTTAGAGAGGCTTCGAGCTCCAGGGTCTCTCACTTGTGTGCAGGCTCTTTCTGGGACACAGCCAAGTAGGTGAAAAACTCGGGAAGAGGGGGAAGGGGAGAGCTGGGACTGCTCTCAGATGTTGCAGGCTGGAGCTAGACCCGCCTCAGGATCCGTTGTCATTTTTAGTGGTGCTTTCCTGAGATATTCCAAAGGGTTTGGTCGGGAGGAGATGGCAACTCCCACGTCGGTGACTCCACAACACCTGGACATTGTGCTCCTTGTTCTCTGGGAATTTTCACTGCATTTCTGATAAAGATCCATTCCCTGTGTTTGGGAGCTGGCTCGGTGCTGATTCCATCAGCCACAAGCTGCTCCTCTGTCAAGCGTCTCCTGCTTTGTCTCTATTTGTTCCCAAGGGTGTCTGGAGAGCTTGGATCAACTTTCCGGAGCGAAGCAGCTCTTCCTCAAATCAAACCTTCCGAGGTGTGTTCCCTACAGACCCACTGAGGGGGAAGCCATTCCTCCCTTCATCCTGTGGCTGCCCCATCCCTGGAATTGTTCAAGGTTGGCTTGGAGCAACCTGGTCTGGGAGCCCAGTTTGGAATTAGCCACGGAATTAGGAATGAGGAGCTCCTGAAGTCCCCTCCTGAGGGCTCAGCCCAGCTCTGGGAGCCCAGTTAGGAATCCCACCTGGAGATGGCTGCAGGAGTGGCTCTGTCACTCCCACCACCACCAAAGGCCGAGGCAAGCTTCCCAGAATTCGGCAGGCTCTGTAGCACAGTTATTTGCTGTATTTCGAGTTCCCACATATCCTTGTTCCCATGGCTGAGATGACGTTTGCCCAGCATGATTCATGCTGTCAATTCCTGCCTGGAGCTGGATCCAGGAGTTTATTTTGGGATGCATACCTACCCGCAGCATGGAGATGTGGGGAAAACACTCCTCTGCCAACTACAAAGGCAGGAAAAGTTTGGCTAAAGGAGTGGCCAGGCCTGGAACAGGTGGAATTTCTGCTCCAGGTTGAATAGGCCACAGATAAAAATCCATGTTTTTACATCCAGAGGATGCTGGAAGCTGAAACAGGGACCAAATAAATTCTGTCTCCAAAATAAACTGATCCCATGATTTCCTCAGTGGATAGTCAGTCAACCCTCAGCAGCTTCCTGTGGTGCAGGCAAATATTATCCTGCTTTTCCAGTTCTGAAATCCATGTCCTGCCTTTTCAACCTTGATTTGAAATGCTTAAAGGTGGGATGATCCATTGGGATGGAAGCTCTGCTCCCTGCTGAAAATCAGGATGCAGAGTGGCTGGAGACACCAAACAGTCACCAAATAATATTTCATAATTGTATTCCGAAGGATAAATCCCAGCAGAGATAAAACAGTTCAGTGCTCATTTCCCCATCTCAATAAAAGGTGGGAAACTCCTCTTAAAATAGTAACAAATTAACTTTGTTGTGTTTACTCCGGAGCTCAGCTGCTCCTAAACTCCATGGCCTGGGAGGAAATGCCTTGTTGAGCCTCATTTTCAGCGTATTTGACTCGTGAAAACTCCATCTAACCTCGGTTTTGGACTCCTAAAACCCCCCTGGAATATTTGTGAATGCGAAATGTGCAGCTCCACGTTTGCTGAAAGGGCCATTGTGAACTCGGGGTTGCAGAACAGCAAGCGGAGCTGGATCGAGTGGAATATTTGCCTGGATTTGGCAAGGAGGAATACGGTAAAGAATTCAGGGAGTGGAATTTGATTCCCGATTTTCCTGGGCTGTTTGCTTTGGGTTGGTTGCCTCTGTTGTGTAATGATTCTTTCTCCTAACGAAGCGGAGAGGAAGTTGGGGTAATGGAAAAGAGGCAGCGCAGACCCGGCTGGGTTCCATCACTCTGTTCCTGCCCACAAACTCGGCTCTGGGAGGGAAGCAGGGGGGAAGCCAGAAGGTGGATTAGTCGTTGACCCTTCTGTACAGACCCTTTCCTTTGGATAACGTGCCTGGAATCACAGAATCATGGAATGATTCACGTTGGAAGGGACCTTAAAGCTCATCCCATTCCACCCACACCTTCCACTGTCCCACGTTGCTCCAAGCCCAACCTTGGACACTTCCAGGGTTCCAGGGACAGCCTCAGCTGCTCTGGGAACCTTTTCCAGGGCCTGCCCACCCCCTTCCTAAAATCCAACCTAAATCTCCCTTCCTGAAGCTGCAAATCTCTGTCCTGTCACAGCTTTTCCTGTGTGCTCCCAAACCTAAGGTGCAGGGAGAGCCTGGATCCGGTGGCTTTCCCTGTACCTGGATTTTTCCACGTGGATCTCCTCAGGTGAGCGCAGAGCTGAGTGTTATTGTTTATTAGGCACATACATTCCATAATTACTTGGCAAATAGGATCATTATATCTGGAGTTACGGAGCACTTCAAACATTAATTGCCACCTAACTTGCAGATTTCAGCTCTGATACACAAACCTAATCATCACTCATTAAGTATTAAAGAAGAGAGCACTGCAAATATATTAAATTACTGCAGATCACTGATTAAACCCAATCCTTGGGAATTCCTAAAAGCCTCCTGAGGCGCTGGGATTCACTTCCAAGTGACCATTGGGAATTAGGCCTCGAGCACAAGTGGAATCATGGAATCCCCGAATGATTTGGGTTTAGGGGACCTTAAATCTCATCCCATTCCACGCTCCCAGGTTGTTCCAAGCCCCTCTCCCAGCCGTGCTGCTGGAGCCATCCCAACTCCTGTGTGGCTGCTGCCAGTTTGGATGAGCGCTGGGTCAAAGACAGACTGGAATCTTCCTTCTTGCACACAAACTTCCCGAGAGTTTTCCCTCCCGGCTGCACTCCGCGGGTAACTTTTCCATCCTGAAGGCAACCCAGCGACACAGAGCAGCTTTCCCTGCCAGAGGAAATGCCAGAGAGGGAGAGGAGCTGACACCCACAGGCCACTGCCAGGAGAACTTGGCACGGGGGGCCTGCAGCTGCCAAAGCTTCCCTCGGAGTGGCCACAATCAGCTCCCGCTCCGAGGAGGAGGAGGCGGCGGCAGCGAGGGGCATGTGGCACAGGGATGATGCTGCAATCAGAGGGAGAGGCCGTGCCAGCTGCTCGCTCCGCTGCCACCCCGCTGCCAAGGGCGCTGAAAGGAGGGCAACGGCCACAAAAGGCGGGCAGCTTGTGGGGCTGGGGGGGCTCCAGGCCCCCTTCCCACCCCCTGTCAGCCTCAGAGAGCTGCCACCGCTTTGAAAAGTCCTCCCGGTGCCAGGAAATGTGGGCACGTCGGTGCCTGGCGGGCTGGGAGCGTGGGCACCGCGGCAGCAGAAGGAGGGTTATGGGGTGCAGATGTCAAGAGGCTCTGCCTGCTTTGAACGGGCAGGAAGTGCATAATGACCTCAGGAATGTGTCGGAGTGGGGGAAAACTTCCTTGGTTTCCGGGATTTCGGGATGAGCAAAGGCAGAAGGGAAACAGGGAGAAGGAAATTATGTATCCAGCCACCTTCCCCTGATGCTCTGCAGTCACCTCCCCAAACTTTCTGCCTAAAAACTAGACTTGGAGGGGTCCCCAAGTCCACCCTCGTTCCCAGCTCCATGCTGGTTCATGTCCAAGCCCTATTGCAACACATGGACAATGAGCATCATTTCGTGGAGAGCTTCGTTACGGGGAGCATAGCTGATCATTTCCTGGTTTAATCTTGAAGATTTAGAGGAAATGCCAGACTTCAACCTGATTTTCCACTCTTTTTCAGCCTGGCCTTGAACACTTGCAGGGATGGGGCAGCCATTTCCAGGGATGGGAGACTGGGGCCAGTCCCTCAGAAATGGTCGTGTTAGAGTTTTCAGTCGATGCTTCCCAAAAATGCTCCCATTTGCTAGCAGCTGATTCCTTTGGAATAAGTAACTCCAGGTGCTCCAGCTGATTCCTTTGGAAGATGCTGTTGAGACATTTCCAGCTTTGACAAAAGGCCCAAACTCCGCGGATTTTACGTTCTCCGTTTCACTTTGAACAGGCGAATATTCCGTGAAAAACAACCTCCGACCACGTGCCGGCCGTAAGGCTCCACATCCATCCCACCCTTCTCTTTTATGGCCTCGCCTCCATTTGCTCCGGTGGCAGGGATGCTGAGCCAGAGGGGGACAGAGCCATCCCACCTGCCCAAGTGTTTCTGTCGCTTTTCCAGGGAGTTTACGGCAGCCTGGCTGCCTGCAGAGCCGCCGTGCAGATGGCTGCATCCCTGCACGTGCCTGTTCCAGAGGGGCAGGAACAGCATCCATCTTCCCAATCATCCCGTGGCATGGAGAGCACTGCCTGAGGGGAAATAGCATCACAGGGAGATGATTCTTCCCAGAATCCTGGGAGAGACACACACAAGGATCATCCAACTCCTGGTCCTGCGCAGGAGCAGCACCTTGGAGAGGCTTTTCCTGCAGGGAAATATCCATGTTGTAGTGAGGTGGGATTGCTCCTCCCCCAGGGAACAGGGCAAGAGGAAGCAGCCTCAAGCTGCAGCAGGGGAGGTTTAGGTTGGGTATTAGGGGAAATTTCTTTGTGGGAAACAACACTTCTGGCTGTACCCCACCCCAAAGTTACCATGTGAAGTTAGGCTGGAATCAGGAGTGAGGAGCGATGGCTGGAAGCTCTGGATGGGGTTTTTTGGGAGAAGGCTGCGTTGCTGTGCTGCAGAGCCCCTTCCAGCCCTGCTGGAGCAGGCTCCTGCCGCAGCCACCTGTTAGTGCCGTGATGAAGGGAAAAGTTTGGGAGCTGAGGAGCCTCCCATCATCCCAAACCACATCCCAAACACCGGCACCACAGGCGGCTCTGGCTGCAAATCCAGGAGATGTTCCGCCAGCCCGAGCCCATTCCATAAACCACATCAGCTCCTGAATATTTCATGGAGCAGCGCAATCCGCAGTCCTCCATCCTCCATAGCTCCTTCCCGGAGCCTCTCCTCTCCTCCCAACGCTGTTTGCATTTGCCAGGAACGATTATCCCTCCTTTTGGTGAGGAATGGAGCTGGAAGGCCCAACCCAGTGCTTGGCTTTACGAGCAGCCTCGGCGCTGGCGTGGGAGCTGTCGAGTATCCCAATTAATCTGTGGTCCCTCTTCTGGCTGTTCCTGCAGGACCAGAGCAAAAATCATTTGGGGTTATGGAGCAAGACCGCCTGGGGATGGGAGGATTTTTGTTGGGTTTCTCTCTGTTTGGGGTCAATAAAGGGGTGTGATTTGGGGTCAATAAAGGGGTGTGATTTGGGGTCAGGGCCAGGCTCTGGTGTGGGTGCTTCGGGGCTGTTGTGGTGTGGAGTTTGGGGTACTCAGAGTCCTCAGAAAGAGCTACCAGGGCTGTCCCAGGGTATTCCTGGGAAGCCTCACCCTGTGAGTGACATCAGATGTGTTTGCATCCCAGAGCATCCCAGGCTCTGCACCTCCTCTCCTCACTGCCTCTCCCACTTCGTTTTCCTTCCGGCTGCTGAGTTTTGCCTGTCTCGGGGAGCCTTTCCATGGGATTTGCGCTTTCTTCCCATTCCCATTTCTCAGCTGGCTCCCAGATACCCACAGGGAAGTTTCTCGGCGCTGGGATTGCAGAGATCCAGTTTGGATCTGCACGCTGGATACCCTGAGGCTCCCGCTGGGCCATCTCCCAGCCCATGACTTGGATTAGTTGATCTTTCCCAATATTTGCATTAGGAACAGCATTTCGCTGAGATTAACGAACTTATTGGCAGCTTTGGAGTTTGTAAATGAAGGGCAAGGCTTGGGAAAAGGGGACTGGGGATGATACACAGGGAAATGTAGTTGGGAGAATTTATCCTCTTCATTAAAAGCCACTAAGACCTTCATCTCTGGTATTTAATGTACCAAAGTCAATACTCTCAACAGAGTTTGCCTATAAAAAATAGCAATGTCATCTTTTGAGAGAAGGGAGGGAGGAGGGAAAGTCTGAACTGAGCCACACACATTAATAGCTTCTTCCCCTTCCCAAATTTCCCTCTGGGAAACGTTTGCCGGGGAAGAACAAACTCCTTGCAAGCACTGAAGGATTTTCTCCCCGTGTAAGTTGTGTTTTCCTTCCACACCAAATCACAGAATGGTTTGGGTTGGGAGGGACTGTAAGGATCATCTCATTCCGAATCACAATTCCCTGGGAATGAAAAATTAAGAATCCTTTGGAAAGGCTCTGTTGCCCTTAGCTGAAAGGTTTGAAAACCCTGGGAGTATAAATGAAGAAAAAGCCTGAATAATAAAACCCACACCACCTCAAATCAAATTAATTTGAGTGGGTCAATACATTTCTGATGCTGGATGCTGGAAAGGAGGGAGGAAGGGGGAAAAAGAGGGATGTGGGATTATTATGTCCTGTTCCTTCAGCTGCTTAAAAAGTCTGGAAAAAATCTCCACACAATGCCCACTAAACAGAAATATGCCCTTTATTTCTCCAAACTGCTTCTGTGCATTCAGAATTTGCCCATCAGGAGATCCCAGGGGTTGTGGAAGCAGCCGATGGCCCAGGGTGACCTCCTGCCCTGGCTCCGGGCTTGTGCCATCCTCCATCCCTGGCAGTGTCCGAGGGCTGGCAGCGTCCCCCAGGCCGGAGAGGGCTTGGAGCAAGCTGGGCTGGTCCCTGCCCGTGGGGTTTCAGGCTCTTCCCAGCCACGCCGTGCTGGGAATTCTGGTGTTCCATGACCCTTGCTGCCCTGCTATTCCCAAGCTTGGGAAGGTTTTTCCCAGCGGGAAGCAGCCAAGCCCACCCAGCTGCGCGGGCAGATTCCAGCCCCTCCATTCCCCCATTCCCTCATCAGAGGGGAATGTTCCCGTCACCAACCCGCCGTGGGATCACCATTCCCACAGCTCGGGGGCTGGCGAGGGCAGGGCACGGCTGCGAGGAGGGTGCCCAGCCCCACAGCTGGCTGGCAGCGCCGTGCCAGCGCCCCGGCCCGCCGACGGGCTGCTAAACAAGATATACACGGCGTGTCAAAGCTCGGCTGCACACATCTCAGCCAATCACTCCCAAATAAATTAACCATGGCACTGCCTAATAGGATCCACCTGCTTTCTTCCCGCGCCGCTCCAGCCCCTACCTGAACCCCCCTTTGATTAAATGTCAAAAGCCTGCCTTGCGCCTGCAGATTGCACTGAAGGCGGATAACAGAAAGGTTCCTCCTGTGACTCCATAAAACTGAAATAAATTCCACTGGCATCTTGTAAATTTTTATTTTCTACAATGACTGCAGGCCCCATCTGCGACCCAGCTGTTATTAGAAGGGAAAGCGTTGGCCCTTCTGCATTACAAAACAGCATAGAACAGTAATTGCCAGTGGAAGAGATTAAGTGTAGACACTAAAAATGTTTACTCGCAATGAATATGCATAACGATGGGTAGGAAACAGCCCTGGAAGATTAAAAAGAGAGAAGGGTTTGTTTACAAGGCTGGGAAAAAAAAAAAAAAGAGGGGAATGTCAGTTGGCCCCAAGCCTGAAATAGGAACGAAAAACCTTTGGGCAAGGCATTAGGGAGAAAAACAGATGGTTTGTGAACCTTTTATTAGATAGAAAAATCATTAATCAAGCCCAGGCTGGAAATGGCAGGGTTTTGGGTAGTTCAGAGCCGAGTTTATTTTTTCTTAAAGCGACAGCGCGGCGCTCGCGGCGCTCGCAGCCTGCTCCGGCAGCGCTGGGAGCACATCCCGCTCCAGGTCCGCGCTCCCACCACGCTGGCGTGCCGAGGAAATCCCTCAGTAGGGTTTCACATTTCAGCACCTGTTTCGCCCCGCTCGGAAAAAAAAAGACGGGAAAGGAGAAGGAGGAAGGGGGGAGGAAAGCGCAGCTCGGGTTGTTTATTCGTGGTTGTTCGGGGCTGAGAAATTTGGGGAATACAGCGTTCAGGAATAAAAAGGCATTCAGCAGCCTCGCGGGGACAGCCCCCTCCCCCCAAACCAGCCCTGATTTTGGTGTTAAAACACTCGAAAAAATTAATTTCGCTGCGTAGAAATAAGGTTGAGCCACACGGAAGGAGGGCAAGGGGTCTGGTCGCCCCTTTCTCCTGCCTGGGGGAAATCTGTGCCGTAGGAATGCCACCATGCCATGCTGGAATCTGAGGCTTTGTTCGTTTGCTTCTCTCCTTCCCAGTTCCTCCACAGCCTCCGAGTGGGGAATTTCTCCTGCACGAAGAGCCATGGGTGGGATCACCTTGGGGTGTCACCTTGGGGTGTCACAGAGCCCTGCTGGGGCTCTAGGGGGTGACACAGGGAGCAGGGGACACGAGGTGGAGCAGGGTGGCACACCTGGAGTCCCTCTCGCCCCTCCTGTGGTGCCCTCGAGGTGCCCTCGAGGTGCCCTCGAGCCAGTGGGATTGGTGTCCTCACGTGCAGCCCGTGTCACCTTCAGCATGGCATTCCAGGGAAGAGAATTCCTGAGCTGGGAGGGTTATGGATCAGTCACTAGGAGTGATAAGAGGTAAATTAAAACCCATTAAAATTATCCGGTTTTTAACTTTGGGAGCAATGTCGGAATCCTAGCTTTCCGTTTCTGATGGTGCTCGTGGTGTTAGAGGCATGGGATAAATCTGCAAATTCCCATGGAATTACCTGGAATTTGTGTTTACAGCACTGAGATCACAACTTGGTCTGGGTTGAAAAATGACAAAATGTGAAGCTGGAAATCTTTCTCAAAACATGGAAGTCGATAAGACAACATTAGGAAGGAGCCACAACATTTTTCATGGCAAACTCAGGCCCCGAAATCAAGCCAAAATCCTTCTTTTGGGAATAAAAGGGAACGGCTTCTTCCTCCAGTGTCTTTTGTACCACAGAGGAGCTGCCCACACATTTCCTAATTCTCCGACTAATAGCTGGGAGATGAACTTCCTAAAACATATGAGCTCCATCAGAGGCGAGGGAGGGAGGGAAAAGGGAGGGGAGAGGGAGGGAAAGGGGGAGAAG
>VZRF01011830.1:24697-34865 GCA_013396875.1 Vireo altiloquus
AAGGGGGAGAAGGGAGCGGGGGGGGGGAAGTACAGACTGATCTTTGTAAGAAAGAGTAGCTGGGATTGCAAGCCTTGCATATGTTACAGCACATCATTAATAACAGTGATCAAAAGCACGGGAACATCTCGGCAGCTGCAGCGAATTATTGGAGAAATTGGAATTTTCAAATGAGCTCACACTTAAGGAAAAAAAGGGGGAGAAAAAAAAAAGATGAGGAGGGGGAAAAACCCCAAGGGCGCCATGAGCTGGGGTCAGGTCACACTAATCCCAAAAGGGACGGGAAAGGCTGGAGGAAAAACAATTTCTGTGCAGTATTTAGGAAAAACGTGGAGGGGAAAACCTCAGATCCCCTTGGAGCAGCGTGGAGGGACTTTGGATGGAGTGGGAAGCAGCCTGACCAGCAGCGGCTGTGGAGAGCTTCGGGAGCGGGGCTGGGAGCGAGGGGATCCGGGACAGCTCTCGGTGTGATCCCCCCAGGCCAGGCTGGACGCGGTTTGGGGCAGCCCGAAGGTGTTCCTGGATGGAACGGGATGAGCCCTGAGAGCCCTTCCCGTTCCGTGCCTCCAGAGGTGCCACCCCACAGCCCAGCCCCTGTCCTGCCTCTCCCGGGGCTTCCAGGAGCCACAGGGCCGCTCACGTCTGCAGGGCTAAATGGCTTTTCCTCCGATAAAAGCTGCTGCGCATCCATGGGATTTCAGTGAAAAGGGAGTGGGAGAGCGGCTCGGGGAACCACAATGGATGTTTTATAACTGCGTTGCGCAAAGGCCCGAGCCCGGCCAAGCTCGGCCCTCCCGCCGGAAAAATTCCATTCAGGACGAGATAAAACCTTCCTGGGAAGCTCTGCATGCTGGGAGTGGCTCGGCCCCGCTGGGACCGCCGAGCCCAAGCATTCCCCGCTCCGCCACTGCCCTTCCCACGGGGAAATCCATCCCGAGATCCACCCTAAACCCGGGGCTCGATCCCGCCGCCTTCCAGCAGCCTTTTGGGATTAATTGGCTGCTGTGCCCACGGGTGGGACTGGCTGTGGAGAGAGCCCAGCAGGAGCTGAAGGTGACGCGAGGAAACTCTTTAAAGCTCGAGGTTTGATCTCGAAATGAAAGCCTTGCTCCCAAACGCCTTGCCGAGCTCCCCCCTCCTTTCCTTGCCATGTTTTTCTAATTCCAGGCAGCTCCGACGGCTCCGGTTACACATCTGCCTCCTGCGTGTGCTGTAAAAGTACAGGTGTTGGGGCTTTAAAGGAGCCATTCCCGAGGAAAGCGCGGCTGGGCCTCCCTCAATCCCCGCTCCCAGCTGGCTCCCGGCGCGGCCGCGCGAGGGTTAAACGGCGGAGAAGGGCCGCTCGTGACTTCCGCGCTCCTCCATCTGCTGGGAACCCTGAAACCCATTTGGAAATGAATTTTTTACTCGGAATGCGCGCTGCCGCATCCAGCCATGGCCGCATCCCCGCACAGACAGCTTGCGCTGCTGCTCCCACATGTCTCGGGCTGATTGCAAAGGCAGGAGAATGGCATCATTAAGTATGTATGGCCATCCTGCCCGCGCGCGCTCTTCCCGCACTTTATTCCGTAATTATCATCACATTAGGTTGGTAAATAATGTTGACACATGGTTCCCGAACAGCTGGAGGGTGTCCGTCTGACACGCGCGTGATCCCGAGCTCAGCTCCTCGGAAAAGCAGGACAGCTCCGGCTCGGGATCCCTGGCACGGAGAGGGAAATCTTTCCCCGTAAAAATCCCCTCCGATAATCCACGGCTGTGATCTGAGAGCGGGGCAAAAGGCGCTCATTAATCATACAAGTGCCGAGCACTGATTTGCAGATTAATCTAATTAGACCTCATTTGTTTCAGGTGAAAGGCGCGCTATTCCCAGCTCTGTTCCCGGCTCTATTCCCGGCCGCTGCCCAGCCCGGCACATGCGGCTCCGTGTAGGAGTCACGATCAATTACGGGGTTGACTTTGCCGAGCTCTGTCAACATTGCCATTACAAATTCAAACGCTGCTTTTAAGGGATTTCTTGCTCAGGCAGAACATCAGGATGACTCTTGGCATCCAGGATCTCAGCCTGGGGTATTTAGGAAAAACAACCCCTTTGGAGTCCCTCTGGGAGAGGGCAGGGAAAGGGCAAATCCAGGAGCTCGGAGCTTTGAGGAAAGGCTTCGTTTGAGGAATTTTGGGGAATTAGTTTGTGGAATTAAGGTTTGCAGTGGTACAAATCACCCATCCCTGCCACGGGGCCCTGGAGCTGCTCCTTGTTCCTCAGTGTCCCAGCAGGAAATGGCTCAGTGCTCCCTGAAGTGGCCACTTGAACCTT
Source organism: Vireo altiloquus (assembly GCA_013396875.1). Taxonomy (NCBI): domain Eukaryota; kingdom Metazoa; phylum Chordata; class Aves; order Passeriformes; family Vireonidae; genus Vireo; species Vireo altiloquus. The sequence continues at coordinate 27,012 of VZRF01011830.1, forward strand.
CTCACCTCAGGGAGACTCTGCCTTTGCCCAGAACATTTTGGGGACATTTCTGTCCCCAACCCTGTCCCAGGGACAGCAGCACAGGCCTCAGTGAGCTCCCTTATCGCCACTTCTGCTACTCATTCCGGGGGCAAGAAAAGAGGGAAAAGGAGATGATGCTTCCAAGTGGATAATCCCTGTTTTTAGGCAGAAATCGCCCTTTTGGTCCAACAGCTGGATCCTTTGGAGTAACCACAGGATTAAGGGACAAACCTGACAAGGCAAAAAATGCTAATCCTACTTGTGGGATACGGAGAGAAAAAAAAACCTACTGGGAAAAAAAAACCTCAGCTTCCGCTTTCTTTTCCTCGTTGTGGAGGTAAATCCGAGGGAATGGGAATATTGCAAGGCCCATAATCTTATTTACATTCGGAGCATGACTCCAGCTCCTGGTACATTGCAGACATCTGTCAGACAAACAGCCACGACTCCGCAAAGATATTTCAAATGCTCTTCCCTTAAAAGCTAGGAAGCTGTTTGGGGATTTTTGGCAGGATAGCTGGGATCTGACATGTCTTTTTTTCCCATTTGTTCTTTTTTTTTTCTCCCCCTGAAGCAGATGATTTCTTTGGCTTCCTACGAGCGAGCTTAAGGAATTGGGTTTGCTGGAGTATTTGTTATGAAAATCGAAGTGCAGACTCCTGACCTGAGCTAATTTGTCAGGAATTTTCACTTGGAAGGCTCTCCCCTGCCCATGCCATGCGCCTCCAAGTGTATTTTAAGGAATCCTCTCCCTTAAAAACAAACAGAACCTGACTCAGGTCACTCGTGGGAGCGCTGGGATTGCGTGGAACAAACAGCAGGGATGAGCAGGACTTCCCAAAACCTGGCTTAGCTAGGCTGAGCAGGACAGAGCCATCCCACCACACCCTCAGGGACTTACTGCTGCCCAGGTCATCGAGCTAAGGATAAACAGCATTTCCTGAAGGATGATCAGCATTTCCCTGAAGATAATCAGCGTTTCCCTAGGGATAATGGGAATTTTCCTAAGGATAACCAGGAGCGCGCCGCGTTTCCGAGCTCCTCTCCCAGCCTGTTTTCAGCTGCTCGACACAATATTGCTGCATAATTTGGAGTGTCTCCTCTCCGGTTTTTTGGATGCGAGACTTAGCAACAGGGAAAGGTGCTAAAGAGAGACAAAACTTGTGTGGGTGGCTGGAGATTAGCCATTTGGAATTCTCTCCTTTGTGCCACAAGCTGTTTGCCTGCTCCCGCTCCGAAGCCAGCCTGGGATGCAATTCCGTGATCCCATTGTGTTCCCTGATCCCATTGTGCCTGCTGGCTGTGGCACATCCTGGTTTCCCACGGGATGGCAGCTGGCACGTCTCCACGTGGCTCATGGCAGCAGTTGGTAGCCACAGCACATCCTTTGGTGGCCACATCATCCCCCAGAGATGGAATCGTGGAATTGTTGAGGGCGGAAAAGAGCTTTGAGATCATCAAGTCATGTCCTCAAGCACCACATCCCTGTGGTTTCTGAACACTTCCAGGGATGGGAGCTCCATGGACAACCCTTTCCATGGTGGAATTTTCCCTAAAAACCTCCCTTGGCACAACCTTTGGGAGATGAGGCTGATCCCACCTGGCTCCTGTGAGGGACACATGGGGAGTGATGTCTCTCCTTGAGGTGCTCACCCAAATCCAGGCCAACCTCTGCAATTCCCACTTTCCACAGCTCCCTCCTCGGTCCAAACCTGGAGCTGCTCGGATTAAGCACCATTAAATATTCCCTCCATTCCCAAAGCCATGTATGAAGGGAAACACAACCAAACAGGGAGTGTATGGAAATCATTGATTCACAATATTGAAATTCCAGCTCGCCTCCAATTAGCCAGCTTCCCAATATTTGAACAGAAGACCATTTTAATGCAATTACAAACACATTTTCGGCATTGGAATTCTGTGCATAATTAGCTCCCTATTAAAGTATTTATGGAGCCCTTTTTCCATCCGAAACAGCGAAAGCCGAAGCATTTTATTCCTTACTGTTACAATAATTAACTATGCAAGGAGAACAGCATATTAATAGAGGATAATTTGTTTACATTGAAAAGAAAATTGTGCTAGATTAGCATAGCAAAAGACTATTTCCATATCCAGGCAGGAATGTTCAGGCCTAATAGCAATTTCCAGTGTAGTTAAGGAATATTATTAATAAAGTAATACAGTGTAATTCCCTTTGCCCCCACCATATTTCACAATGTCCTTAATTACGGCTAATTCCGGCGGGACTCATTTGGGGGTTATTAAGCTGGAGACACTTAAATACAACCTTTGGTAATGAGGAAGCTGCAAAGTTCCCAGGAATCAGGGAAGGCCGTGGAGAGCTGAGGGATGGTGGCACAGGATTGGGAGAATCTCCGTTGGGAGAATCCCGGGAAGACAAGGATGGATGGGAGCAGGATGGGAGTGACAAAGTCGCTCTGGGGATGATTCTGGGATTCAGGGCACAATTCTGAGCAGAATTCCAGAGAAGGTGAACATGCAGCATGTTTCTTGTTCCCACATTTAGGTGAGTGGTTGGGGGTGCCGTGCCCAGATCTTGGAATAGTTTAGGTCGGAAAGGACCTTACAGCTCATCCCATTCCACTGTGCCAGGTTGCTCCAAGCCCCCTCCAGGCTGACCTTGGACACTTCCAGGGATGGGATAACTCTAATAATGATCCATCAAAATATCTATGATCGTTATCTATCCAAATTAATTCCCGCTGGAAGATGTGTGCGCCCGTTTGCTCCACCCAAACACTGAAAAAGCAAGGAAGAGGAGGAATTGGGAGCTGGAGCACGAGGGAAGCAAGAGCTGCAGCTCCCACCCCGCAGATGGTTAATATTCATATGGAACTGGCAGCGGCTCCCAAAGCCGAGCTCAGGAGCATCCGCTCGGAGCAGCTGAGCTCCGAAACCGCCGGGTTCCCGCAGAAGGATCACAGGCTGTACCCGGAGCTGGCAGCCTCCTGCTCTGCCCCTTCCAACAGTGCAGAGCCCTGGGAATACGAGAGGAAAGGGAGCAGCTCCCGGGCTGGGGTGTGCTCAGGAGCAGTGATTTGGGAACACGGGAAAGGGAGCAGCTCCTGGGCTGGGGGAGCAGTGCCTGTGGGAAGCAGGAAAATGAGGACGCTGGGAGAGCTTCAGTCCGTCTGACCTCACCTTTGGGAGCTGTCGATGGGATAAAGGCGAACGGCCTGGAGCTAAAAAAGCCAAGAATTCCTTCCCAATACCCAGTGTGACTCTGCCCTGTCCCTTTGTCCATTCCCATTCCCCTTGTCCTGTCCCTCCACCCTCCAGCCCTTGCCACTTTCTCAAACTCTCCCTCTCCCAGCACGGTTCCAAGGCCAATTCCTTTCCTTCATCTCTTGACGTGTGCCCCATCTCTGGGAATGAGCAAGGTGTTCCTTCAGTGCAATTTTTTTGGGAAGAGCTTGGCTCCTGTCCCTGTCTGGCACGACACAGCACAGGCTGTTGGGAGCTCGGGAGGAGGAGGAGGCTGGATGTGGGATGCGAGTGTTTCCATCCGGGAAGAACATGGATTCAAACGACTCCTGTGCTTTTTATGGGGAGACAAATAGTGGAAGGTCTAGGAAATGTTGGTTTTTTATTTGGATTATCTCTCTCAGCATCCCATCCTGCACAGGAATCCTCCTGGGTCTCTGTCCTTGCACAGCTTCCCCCAGCAGGAGGGGCTGGGAAGATGCTCCCATATTCCCAATAACATTTCCCAATCCTCTCCCCTCTCCCTTCTCTGCTGGTGGATGCAGCATTCCAAGTTGAGGTTTTTTCCCCCCATTTTTCCAGGAGATGCTTTGAGCTCTGCCACTCCCCTCCCGGTGCCAGGGAAAATGTGCCTCTGGCAGCAGCACTTCCCAAATGACATTTTCCAAAGGCTCGGCAAGAGCAGCTCTGTCACGTGGCAGCGAGTGGCCGGCAGCAGCTCTCCATCCCTCCTTATTCCCAAATTCCCCTTTTTATTCCCAAAAAGAGCCAGGCAGGATGATCAATCCATAACTAACGTGCGGCTTGGAATCACTTAACCCAAATCCCAGCCCGCTTCCCAAGCCAGCCCCGCTTCGGATTCCTCAAACAGCAACAATGAATCCTCTGTCTGCTCGCAGGATGTTTGTCATCTCTTGATCCGCTGCCAGGAAAACGTGGAATTCTGGGAGAGCAAATCTCCCAAACTGATCCCTGCTCTCGGCGGCGAGTGTTTATCCGGTGGATTCCATGTTCCAAAAAGGGCCAGGCAGGGAAAACCAGCTGAACCAACCTCCAACAGCAGCAGGAATTTCCTTCCTGCACGGATTTGGAATGAAATAAAGGCTGTAAGAGTGGGCTGAGATGGAGAATGCTGTGTGAAATATTGGATTGATGTTAAAATCGCCGTCGTGCTGTGCTCCTGCCCCAGGGGTTGTGCTCCTGGCTGACTGTCCCTGCAGAATTCCCGATTTTTCCCTGCTGCTGGCCAGGTTGGAAATGATTATTTCTAAACCCACCCTCCTGAATAAAGCTGCTCCTTCCCCTCCCACCTGCCCCGCGGTGGGAACAACCCAGGACACTGAGATCACCACCCAAAATATCCAAGGATTCTTGGGAAGCTGTTCCTCCATGGCAGGAGGAGGAAAAACCGAGTCAGCAGCGGCCGTAAATCCTCAGGAAGGCATAAATTAAAATTAAGGAGTTCAAATATGATCTGAAATCATTTAATCCGGGTGATGGATGTCCCTTCTCCGGCGCCGTTATTTACGGACGCTCCCGTTTATTGCTCCTCGGACTTTTTTAATTACTGGATTCCCAAAATTCAATTACCGACCCCAGCAGATCTTCCAGGCAATGGAATAGTAAATAAAAGAGACCCAATTAATAACGTGCTTAGTGCAGCAAAGCTAAATCAAAGCTGGAAACTTGCTCCGGGGAGGAGAACTCCTTGGGAAGATCCCAGGGGATGGATGGATGGATGGAGGGATGGATGGATGGATGGATGGATGGATGGATGGATGGATGGATGGATGGAGACAGCCCAGGTGCTGCTGGGATGGTTGGACACTCCCCAGTTCCAACCACAGCCCTTACTGGGGTTACTGGTAGTGGGTTTACACTGTCAGAAATTCCTATTCACTATTAGGAATATATGGAATATGGGAAGAAGGTTTCCACTTAAAGCCAGGCAGGTTTCATCCCAAATATTTTGTGTTTTCGCCTCGTTCTGTCAACAAACTTTGCCATAACAGAGAACTCGGGAATGTTGTTGCACAAATATTTCTGTTTGTAAATGATATTTTCTTGTCCTCTCTGGAAATACACAGCCGGAGGCTGCAGATGAATAAACCCCGGGGGATGGGAAGTGATTCCAAAAGAAAACATGGATATAATGTTTTAAAACTGGAATAATGTATTTTTTTCAGAGCTGTATTCACACAAAGGATGGAATTTAATATCACAGGGTAAAATACAATCCCAGATTCCTGGGACCTGGGCAAAAAGATGGGAATTTTTTCCAGGCAGAACCAGGACAGGGAGTGTTCCCTCCGGGCACAACTTTGCCATTCCCACTCTTGAAAGGGATTTCTTCTTTTTCCCATTTCCAGCTTTATTCCTGAGGGACAAATCCAACCAGGGAATGGCTGAGGTTTTCCTCCCGGGGGTTCAGGAGCAGCTTAATGAGGATGGAAACTTCATTAGCAGTTCCTAACGAATGGCTATCATTGAGTCACCTCTGCTCCGAAATGAGGATGACTCTGGGAGCCGGGCACAGGGCAAAGAGGTGGTGGCAGCTCCAGGAAGGACATCCCAGGGGGATGGGGAGGGAGAGCAGAGAACATTCCAGAGGGCTCGGCCACAGGAGGCCAGGGAAGGGCTGGATGGAGGCTGGGGAGTCCCTTGGAAAAGGACCTTAAGGATCCTCTCATCCCATCCCTGCCGTCCCAGGTTATTCCTGTCTGGGACACTGCCAGGGATCCAGCCAGGAATTCCTTCCCAAAATCCCACCCAAATCTCCCCTTTTCCAGTTTGAAGCCATTCCCTGTGTCCTGTCCCTCCATGCCCTGTCCCAAGCCCCTCTGCAGCTCTCCTGGAGCTCCTTTAGGCTGCTCTGAGCTCTCCCTGGAGCCTTCTCTTCTCCAGGAACATTCCCAGCTCTCCCAGGCTGGCTCCAGAGGGGCTCCAGCCCTTGGAGCATCTCCGTGGCCTCCTCTGAACTTGCTCCAAGCTGCACCCAAGCTCCTCCTGCCCTGGATCCTCATCTTTAACCCCAAAATTTAAAGCAAGATCTCCTCCCTTGCACATTGCATCTCAGGTGCTTCCAGGGAAAAACCTCAGCAAAAATGACTTTGGAACAAGAGGATGTCTGAGGGCAACCAGGGGGGTTCATGGCAGGTTTTTCTTTGTGTTTCCATCAAAACCATTCCAGATGGTGCAGTGGGGGAATTGCCACCCGGACCAGATGTGGGATAGCCTGGATTTGTTTTGTGGGATGGAGGGGAAAACTCACTGCAGGAAAAAACTGACTCCAAGTGAAGGATTTTGCGATAAAAAGCGAAATTCTAAAGGTGCTGCCCGGCTGGAGGAAGGAATTAAAGCTTATTTACACTGGAAAAAGGAGGAATTAGTGCTGGTTCAGGAGTGAGGGATGAGGGGAAATAGAGACAAGAGGGATTTATTATTAAATTGAAATCACTTAATTACTGCAAATGTTAAATATGCACTTTTCTGGCATTTCGAGGATGTTTTTCCCCTCAAATTGCAATGGATTGTCCACTCGGAATTCCCCCTCCTTCAGCAGCGGGTAAATGTCAGCCCTAAATTAAAGTTAACTGGGATCTGCTCCACCTCGGCATAAAAAGATTTAATTAGAGTCAATAAAGCACCTTTTATTGGAGTTCTCCAAACACGCAGAACCTGAAACCTTCGGAATTTTCACAGCTCGGGGTCAAAGGGGAGCACCTGGAGGAGGAACCCCGGGAATGGCAGCACCCAGCAGCTCTCCCGGGAGCGGGATGGAATCCATCAATGCCCGTGATTCAGGCCAGATGAGCTCCATCCCTGCTCCTTTGCTCCTGCCGCGGGATTTTGGATGGGCTCCATCCCAGCCGGGAGGTCAAAATCTGCCTTTCACTGCCACTTCCATCCCTATTTATAACCGCAGGGATGAGCAGCAATGGAATTCCCAAATATCCCAAATCTCACGGCTCTGCTGCCTCGTCCCAGCCCATCCCAGCACAGGATTTGACCATCCCAGGGCTCTGGGAGTTGTTCCCATCTCCAGTTTCCCGAGCAGTGATGATTTCAGAGGCCTTTTCCCTCCATCCGAGACAGAAAACGCATTTCATATCCCCCGACTGCCGAAAATAGAGCCAAAAGCAGAGTCAGATTGGTGGGAATTAGTTGTAATTTGATTAGGAATCTCCCAGCAGGCTCGCCGAGCACACAGAGATCAGGGGGAATTAATGCCGTGATCAATTAGATCGGAATTGTTCGCCCGGCGCCGAGCACTACCACAGGCTCGGATTTTCCGCGAGTTCTTCCCCTAATCCTCTTGTTCTGCGGCTCCCGAGGAGGAGGAGGCACAAAAGCTCCTAAATTAGGACAAGGATATTGCACGTCGGGGAAAAATCCCGCTGAGGATTACGGAGAAATCCGGGGTGGGTTCTCCTCCGGCACAGCTCGAGGGAGGGAGCAGATCCCAAATTCCTCCCTCACAGCCCCGCTGGAACAGCTCCTCCGCCCCTGATTAATTGTCTGGCCTCATCCCTGTGGGATTCCGGATTATTTGAGGCAAACTTAATTAATTTCCTGTGTGTGAGGCAGAATTTTTTTTTTTTTTTT
>VZRF01011830.1:34887-53695 GCA_013396875.1 Vireo altiloquus
TTTTTTTTTTTTTTTTTTTTTTTTAGTTTTTGATTAAATTCTCATTTTCAGGTCGAAATCCAGAAATTCCTAACATTTCCCAGTGGCTGGAGCTGGAGTCCAGAGCCACACGGGGTCCCAGCTTCGTGATCCCACTGATGGATCCACACTGGGATCATCCCAAATCCCAGCACCATTCCCATCCAGCCTGGCCTTGGGCACTGCCAGGGATCCAGGGATCCTTCCTAAAATCTCACCCAAATTTCCCAGTTTGAAGCCATTCCCTGTGTCCTGTCCCTCCATGCCTTGTCCCAAGTCCCTCTGCAGCTCTCCTGGAGCTCCTTTAGGCCTTGCCAGGAGCTCTGTGCTCTCCTGGAGCTTCTCCTCTCCAGCTGAGCACCCCAAGCTCTGCCAGCCTGGCTCCAGAGGGGCTCCACGACCTCCTCAGAAAGGTTGTGGCCACTGGAATAACTCCATTAATAACTGGGAAAAGAGGATCAATTTGAGCCCTCCTGGGCACAATTAATCCTGCAGGAAGCAATGGGGATTTTTGGGCCAAATTCCCATTTTCAGGAGCGGATCCTGGCCCTGCACGGTGGAGGGAGCCAAGGTAGAAACTCACAGCAAGGTGGGAATTGTCTTCTGCTGTAGTACACGAGAAAGTGGTAAATAATTCATGGGAATTGATTATTCCATGAGCAACTCCGAGCCGGGCCAAAGGCAGGCGGCTGAGGCTCGGAGGAATTTCCCTCCGAACCACTACACGTGTCAGGCTGGGAGCTGAGGGATGAATATTTTAAGGATGGAGACTTCTTTTTCCCTTTTTTCCCTGGACTAACCAAGATTAACCCAAACTCCTGCTTTGCACTTTGGGAGGCACCGTGATACTCACTCCCAGCTGGAAAAACCTGCCTGATGTGTTTCAAATTCCACAGGAAATGGGATTTCCCTACCTCCTCATCGTTTTGGATGATCTGCTCCAGGATTTAAAATTCCCTCTCTGATGGTTTTTATTTCCAGAGGTGAGATCCTGGATTATGGATCCCGGGATGGAATTTGCCACTTCCTGCCCGGTGCAAAGTCCCTCTTGCAATTCTTGTCCTGTTACAATTCCCTCCCTGGAATTGTAACAGGACAAGCAGGGGACAAAGCAGACTCACGCAAGGAGCTGGAATTTGGACAGGACACAAAGCCAGGGGAGGTTCCAGCAGGAGGAATTTCTCCAGGGAAAGGATTCTTGGCGCTCTGGGAGGTTCAGAGGTGTCCGGACAACACCTGGCCAAGGTTGGCATCACTCGGTGCCTCACCACCGCCAGGATTGCACTGCCAACAGGTTCCTGTAAGGAAGGCAGGCGGGCAGGAGTGGGAGCTGAGCCGAACTCTGCCTCCCGCAGGTCACCCCTGGCAGGGGGAGCAGCCTCTGCTCCCTTTGTGTCCCTCCGTGCTCGCCGTGCACGCTGAGCCCTTCCAGCAGGAAATTGCATTTGCATCTTGTGTGGCACAAGCATGTTGTGAATATCATAAAAACACATATGGTCATAAAGGCTGGGAGAGAAGGCGATAAAAGTGACATTTCGGGAACAGCTTTGGGAAAGGCAAAACATGTGCAGGGAGCTGCTTTCGTGCAGCTCCTCCCCGCGAGAGATTCTGGGCTCTGGCTTCGCAAGCTTTCGCAGCAAACTTCTTAATTTTGAGGCAACCTCCTTAATTTTGAGGCAAACTCCCTAATTTTGTGGCAAACTCCTTAATTTTGAGGCAAACTCCTTAATTTTCCATGCAAACTTCTTCTTTTCCAACCTTCCCTTCCCTTCCCTTCCCGCACCTTCCCGCACCTTCCCGCACCTTCCCGCACCTTCCCGCACCTTCCCGCACCTTCCCGCACCTTCCCGCACCTTCCCGCACCTTCCCGCACCTTCCCGCACCTTCCCGCACCTTCCCGCACCTTCCCGCACCTTCCCGCACCTTCCCGCACCTTCCCGCACCTTCCCGCACCTTCCCGCACCTTCCCGCACCTTCCCGCACCTTCCCGCACCTTCCCGCACCTTCCCGCACCTTCCCGCACCTTCCCGCACCTTCCCGCACCTTCCCGCACCTTCCCGCACCTTCCCGCACCTTCCCGCACCTTCCCGCACCTTCCCGCACCTTCCCGCACCTTCCCGCACCTTCCCGCACCTTCCCGCACCTTCCCGCACCTTCCCGCACCTTCCCGCACCTTCCCGCACCTTCCCGCACCTTCCCGCACCTTCCCGCACCTTCCCGCACCTTCCCGCACCTTCCCGCACCTTCCCGCACCTTCCCGCACCTTCCCGCACCTTCCCGCACCTTCCCGCACCTTCCCGCACCTTCCCGCACCTTCCCGCACCTTCCCGCACCTTCCCGCACCTTCCCGCACCTTCCCGCACCTTCCCGCACCTTCCCGCACCTTCCCGCACCTTCCCGCACCTTCCCGCACCTTCCCGCACCTTCCCGCACCTTCCCGCACCTTCCCGCACCTTCCCGCACCTTCCCGCACCTTCCCGCACCTTCCCGCACCTTCCCGCACCTTCCCGCACCTTCCCGCACCTTCCCGCACCTTCCCGCACCTTCCCGCACCTTCCCGCACCTTCCCGCACCTTCCCGCACCTTCCCGCACCTTCCCGCACCTTCCCGCACCTTCCCGCACCTTCCCGCACCTTCCCGCACCTTCCCGCACCTTCCCGCACCTTCCCGCACCTTCCCGCACCTTCCCGCACCTTCCCGCACCTTCCCGCACCTTCCCGCACCTTCCCGCACCTTCCCGCACCTTCCCGCACCTTCCCGCACCTTCCCGCACCTTCCCGCACCTTCCCGCACCTTCCCGCACCTTCCCGCACCTTCCCGCACCTTCCCTTCCCTTCCCTTCCCTCCGTTTTTTTCCCCCAAACTTCCTAATTTTTTTTCTCTCCGTGAGCTATTTTTGTACAAACTTCCTAATTAATGTGTTCACTTGCTCATTTTAAACTGGAGAAATTTTCCTTTTGAGCTTGAACCTCCTGGAATCTCCTGGAAGGAACTCAGGAGCCCCTCAGCCTTTCCCAACATTTTTCCATGTGTTTCCCGGGTGTGAGACAGATTTTGTGGCAGTTTGAAGTGCAATTCCTTGGGATATTGGATGGGACAATGTTTTGGGATGCTTAGCAATGGGATTTCATCACTTGGCCATCAGGAGGTTCGTGGTGGAGGCTGGGTTGGATGGGAATATCCCTGAATCCAGCCTTTGCCGGAATTCTGGATAGCAGAAATCCTTGGACATCGTGAAATATTCACTTTAAACAAGGCAGAATAAATAACTGGGAAAAGATTTTCACGGCAGGTCAGAGGTCCCGGATGAAAAAGCAGGAGGTCTTTCCCTCAAATAAAACTCACATAAAACTCTCCTCTCCAGAGCTATTCCTGATTTTTTTTCCCTCTCTTTACCCTCCCCGGGTCAGGGTTAACAGCCATGGATCATGGCAGAGCTGCCAGCTCCATCCTCATCCCCTTGGAGCTGCTTTTCCAACCCTCCCGGTCCGAGGGAACATCTCGGGCAGGATTCCTGCGAGTCCTTGCCGTGTGCTCCCAGCAGGGAATTCGTTCCAATTTTCCAGGGCTGTAAACTGCAACCCTTTTATCTGGAGCCTTTAGCAGGCTCTGTGACAGCAGATCCGGCGGGAGCGTGCTATGCCATAAATCCTCCCAAAATGTTCCTTTCCGCAGAAATTATGGGGCTGATTCATGCTCCAAAGGCGGATTCTCAGCTCTTGCCAAGTCGCCATCGCTCCCTTCTGCTTGGATGATCGGGAGAAGTGTCTACCAAGGGAAGGGGCTCAGCATCACACGGGGAGGAGGAGGAGGAGGAAGCCTAACAGGCAGCTCCAAATCTGCTTTTCCAGAGGATTTCACTTCCATCCGCTCCACGTGGAGCTCCCGAAGGTGCCTGGATTTCATGGTGCTCCGCACAAAGGAGTTTCCTGTCCCTGCTCTCGCCACCTCTGTGCCATGTCCCCACACGCTGCGCTCCCGGGAGCCTCCAGCCTGGAGAAGAGAAGGATCCAGGGAGACAGAGCCCTGCAGGGGCTCCGGGAGAGCTGGAGAGGAGCTTTGGTTTAACCGGAGCCGCTCCAGGTTCACGGTCAGCACCCCCAGGAATCCCCGGCCAAGGTGAATCCCTGCTATCACCACTCCTGGCTCCCCGAGCCGCCTGCAGGCTGGAGCAAGGATAAATTCTCCCCCACACTTCCCTGGCCCCACGCCGAGCAGCTGGCGCTGCGCGGAGCCTTGGGAAAGAGGGGGAGCTGCAGGCTTTGGGAATTCGCAGCCTGGCAAAGTTGTGACTTGCAGAAGCACAAGGTAAGGCAGGGAGGAAGCCTCCCTGCCCGCGCCAGCCGCCTTTTCCCGGCAGCTCCCATCCCGGTGTAATTCTTCCCCCTAGTTTCCACTCATGGAATAGTTGCCGTTCGAGCGAGAGCCGCCGCGGAGCCTCGGAGAGGCCGGGCTGGGTGCGGGGAGGAAAGGAGCTGGAAAAGGAGCCGCGGGAGAGGAGGAAGGCTGGAGGATGGGGCAGAGATGGCGCAGATGTCCCGGGAGCTACGTGCATCCATCCACCGCTCCGGGGTTCATTCCCGGCGGCTCAATGGAGGCGATTGTTGCTTTTCCCCAGAGCCGAGCCCCCACCGAGCGGCCTCTCCCATCCCTGCGGGAGGGGCTGCAGGAGCCGGGAGCGGGGGGACAACTCGGGAAAACCGAGTGGGAAGTGGGAGAAGAGCAGAGCCGAAGCCCCTTGAGCTTCCAGGATGGACTCCTCGCTATCCAGAGCCGCTCGCATCCCATGGAGTCACTCTTCCCACAGCCTCCTCCTCTCCCCATCCCCGTTGTTCAGCCTGGCTTGTGCTTCCCCGCTCCTTTCACTGGGAGATTCGGCCCTCCCTGGCTTCACACAGGTGCCATGTTTGCTGCCGAGCAGCCGGAATTTTAGGAAGAGTGTTTGTCATTCCCACCTAATTCCACGTCTCTTGGTTAAATTGGGATGCTGCTTTAAACTTAACACAGACCAAACCTTCCATCAGCACAATCTCCCCCTTGCTCCCTAAAACTCCGGCAGGCTCCAAGGTTTATTCTTCCCTGGCTAATAAACCATCCAGAGGAGGGGAGCGATGCAGGAAGTGGAACATGAAGCAAATCTCCTTCTCCTGAGGAGTTTGGGAGTTGTCTGAACTGGCATAGATCAAGGGGGAAGGAGGAAGAGGGGCTGTGGGTGATGAGATACAACACAGGAAGGAGATGTTGCATTGGACAGAGACAAACCCTGGCAGCAAGCAGGGTCTGGTTCCTGCTCCCCTTCCCGCTGAGGCTGATGGAATGTGCCACACAGGGATTTCTGGGGTGTGAGCTCCAGGCAGGATGACAAAGGGATGGGATGAGAGTCTCCTCCATGTCCCTTCCCCGGCAGTGCACATCCCAGCCCATCCCTGTGGCACAGCCGCATCCATTTTTAAAACAAACCTTCTGTGCTCTTCTTTTTCCAGCTCCAAACAGAGCAAAAGATGTTCCCAGCTATTAAAAAATAAAGTCTGGCCCAAATATCAGGTGGCCACGCTCCCTAAACCTGCCTGTCCCCCTTCCCTGGGCACAGAATCCTTAAGGGTGGCAAAGATTTCCCCATGGAGAGGCTGCCCAGGGAGCAGTTTGGGTTCTCCATCCCTGGAGGTGCCCAAGGACGTGGCACTCAGTGCTGTGGGCCGGGCACAAGGCGGGCACCGGGCACAGCTTGGACAAGATGGTCTCGGAGCTCTTTTCCAACTGAAATCCAGGATTCTGGGATGCTCCTGTCCAACCCTCAGCCGAAGAACAGGCTCTGTGTTCAGGCAGTTCACGTGATCCTCGGGGATGATTCCAATGTTTTCATGGAGGGACTGCGAATTCCTGTTGTGTTCTGTTTGTTTTGCCCTTTCCCAGAGCAATATTGTTTTCCCCTGGTGTCTCAGGAACTTCTCCTGGCCATCTGCACCGTTCCCTTTCCCTCTTATCTGCCAAAGCCCTCTGGATTTTTTTTTTTGAAATCTGCCAGCCAGATTTGCTTTGTTCTCCTGGGGAAAACCCAGTGGAAGCAGCGTTCCTGGGATGGCTTGGGGAGGGGACGGAAGCACATCCCAGCCCCATCCCCACAATGCTCCTTCAGAGGCTCATAATGAAGCCATTGAGAGCTGGGAGTTATTTGGAAAACTCCGGAGCGGGGAGGAATCTGCGCATGTTGGGGTTGAGTCACGCCTTGGCAGCCTCCAGCCCGGCACAGATTTCCTTTTTTTCTAAGTGCACTTCTCCAGCTCTGGGGACAAGGGACCTTTATCAGCTCGAACTTCAGCTCCGCCCCGGAATTGCTGCACCCGACCCACTCCTGCCAGAGGAAACTTCCAGAAGGTCTTCATTTGGAGACTTGGAGCTCCCAGCTGGAAATGTGTCCCCAGCCTGGAATCATTTGGCTGCAGCTTCCCCCATGGATGTCAGAGCCTTCCTGCCTGCAGGATTAAGGGATCCATTCCAGTCTCTCCACTGGCAGGTGTGTGAAAGCCTCTGCTTTCCCATACCTTTTCCTGAGCTTTCTGATTAAATAACAGGTTTTTCTTAGGGAATTTTGGTGCTCTGGTGTTGCCCGGGGGAGGACACACCATGTATTCCTTGGTTCCACAATGTCCACACTCAGATCCAGCCTGGATGGACCAGGAGGGGGAAAGGCTCCATCCAAAACACCCTCAGGCATGGAGTGCTCCAAAATCCTGCATCCCACAGCTCCAGGGATCCTGCATCCCACAGCTCCTGGGATCCCACATCCCACAGCTCCCGGGATTCCAGGGATCCCACATCCCACCGCTCCCGGGTTCCCGGGATCCTCGGCACGGCCCCAGCAGGGCTCCGGGCGCGGTGGGAATTTTGGGAATCGCCGCCGGGCGTGGGGAGCCGGCAGGGCATTGTTGTGGAAGTGCAGCCGGGATGAGGCACAGATGGGAGGCACGGAGCTGTCAGAAGGAGCCCGGATTGGGAAATGTTATAATTGGGATGGTAAACAAGTTCACAAGGAGCCTATGGAGGCAAGGCATTGCCATGGTAACCGCCCAGAAAAGTCTGGGGATGAGGGAAGGGGCCGGGCGGGCTCCGGGCAGGGAATGAGGGCTCTGGAATGTGCCGTGATCCAGGTGGGTCCTTCCCACCTCAGGAAATCCTGGGATCTCCATCTGGCATCTCCCCCCTCCCACTGCACCCCACACCTCCCTGCAGCCTTTCCTGGTTTTAGGCTGAGACCCTGGACAGAAGGAAACAAGAAAGTAAAAAACCCTGTAATAAAACCAAGCTTAGCAACTTGATACTCCAAAAGAATACTTTGAAAGCCTTCTATTATTAATGAGCTCCTTGTCTTTAATGGGGTAATACTCCACATTGCAAGATGGATGCAGCAATTTTCCTCACTCCAATAAAACGATAAAATTTGTTTATAGGCCAAAAGAAATGTTAAGGGCCACCGAAACCCTCGGAACAAATCTTTTTTAAGTGGCAGGGTTGCAGAAGGAGTTGGACATCTTCAAATCACGGGGAATGGAATTTGGAACCTCCACCTGCCGAGCCAAGGTGGGCCTGGGCTGGATGTGGGAAAAAATGGGGTTTTGTCTTCTGGCATTACTTCAGACAGCAAAGGTTGGCTTGGGAAGCAAACCCTGATTCTGAATTGCTGGGACAGATCTTTAATAATAAGCAGCCACCAAGACCTGGGAGATTTCATTTCCCAGCATTTCCCGACTCGTGTGGTGCCATATGGAGAGCTCCCCGTTGAATTTGGGGGATTTACTGGGGTGAAACGAGGAGGAATTTTGTTCCTCGTCCTCTTCAATTATGGCAGGGATTGGATGGAACTCGGAGAGCTCATCTGGGCACGGCAGTGAGCCCCGAGGAGCCATCGGTGTGCCAGGCTGTGCCAGGAAACACTCGGAGCGAGAATCGCTGGGGTTGGGGATGGGAGCAGAGCCCTCAGCCTGGCACCTGCGGGTGGTAAAGGCCTTTGGGAAGGTGGCAGAGAGGGAAAAGTGCCATCAGATCCTGGGGTTTGCTTGGCTGGCAGTTACCTGGGCAGTGAGGGAAACTGGTGCCCGGAATTCCTGCGGGGATGGATTGTTCCAGTCCCGGCAGGGAGCAGGGTGGGACCATAATGGTGCCAATGCCCAGACACCGTGGGCATGGTTCCACACACTGGGAGGCACCTTAAAGCTCCTCCAGTTCTTGCTCCAAGCCCATCCAGCCTGGCCTGGGACACTCCGGGCATGAGGAGTCCCCAACCTCATCCAAACTTCTGTGCCCATATCAACCTGTCCCCAAAATCTCCCCCATAAACAGACTCCAAGTGCACAAAAATCCCCTTTTTCTGCCTGAGGACTAATGGAGCATGGCATTTATTATTGCAGAGAGGTACCAAAGGAATCAAGATGTTGATTTGAGGGTGATCCTTGCTCGTGCTTCTCCAAGCCATCAATAACAGAGCGGCTCCCATTCCCATTCCATTATGGCTAATAATGAGTTATGGATAAAGCCACCACGTCCTGTGGAAAAAAGCAAGATCTGGGTTGATTATTAGAGGCTCAAATCAAGAGATTGATGCCCAGAGCCAGCCTAATTAGCAGGAGTCTATTGGAGAGGAAGCTGAGCATGCTGCTCCAGCGCTGCCAAATGAAATTAAGGCCCAATTATTGATAAATGAAGAGTGGTTTGTGCTGGAGCCTGGCCGGGAGTGGAGGAAACGCATCTGTCACTTGGCGTGCCCGGGAGTCACTGGTGTGTGACACGGCATGCTGTGCAGCTGGGGCCGGGCAGGTGCCAGGAGAGCTGTCCCGGGTGGCACTGGGGGAAGTGCCATGCTCCTGCCTGCTGGGGCACACCGAGCAGCCACCTCTACCCTACCATTACCATCAAAACTGTCTGAAATCCCACAAATTCCACAAAGAAACGACGTTCACGGTGTCAGGAAGTGATCATTTTTCATCACCCTTCCACCACAGAGGGAGTTTATTCAGTCAAACGGAAACCAAACGTTTGTGGGGTGAGGAGGATCCTTTATCCTGCCACAGCCAAGTGGGATGGAAAGTTTGTGGAGTTTCATCCTCAGCTGCTGGGGAGAGTTGAACAGAAACATCACCCAGCAGCACCAGGAGTTTGTGAGGAGGTCTGAGGCAAAGGCAGGCTGGGGGCTGGCAGAGGGGTGGAAAGGAGAGGGTTAGATGGGATATTGGGAAGGAATTCCTGGCTGGGATGGCAGGCAGGCCCTGGCACACCCCTGGATCCCTGGCAGTGCCCAAGGCCAGGCTGGATGGCGCTTGGACCACCCTGATCATGAGATGGAATGATCTGATCCTTAAAATCCCTCCCAGCCTAAAGCCTTGCGTGATTCCACACGGATTCAAACAGCCATGGCCAAGCTCTTGGCTGCAGAGGTCCCAAAATAGCCCTGAGGATGCTCTGGGCTTGGTGACACGTCGGGATCACGCCTCGGGAAGCACCTGCTGAGAAGGAGCTCAGAAGTAGGCTGCTCGTTGGCACAGGTGTCACCGCTTCCCAATAATACCCAAACAGTTTTGGAAATCTGCCCCCGTTTTTAAGTAGGGCAGGGAATGTCTGTTCACCCAAATGAGCTGCAGATCCTCGCTGGAGACAAGGAGATGAGCTCCCAAAGGATGATTCCTGTTCCTGGATCCTGTTTGAGGGAGCAAAGCCAGGCTGGACAGGCTTGGAGGATCAAGGGTTGGACTTGATGATCTCAGAGGTCCTTTCCAACCTGTATGATTCTATGATTCTAAGGTGTTGGAACTGATAGGGTTTAAGGTCCCTTCCAACCCAAATCATTCCATGATAAATCCCCTGAGCACCCAATGAGGGTGGAATCTGGTAGACTTCTCCTCTGGGACACTTGGATTTCACACATGAACCTTTCCAAAGAATCCAATTCATTCCTCACTCTCCAAACAAGGAATTTTCTGCCTTTAAAGCATTCTGATATAAGATCGAATCAATCCTTTCTGGACCAGGTTTTTCCTCCTGACATTTCTCCTGATCCCTGCAAACTGAGCTCCTATTTCATGGATACTTCTCCCCCTGGAGCAGCAACGTTTCCAATATTAAACACACCAATGGAATGTGATTCCACCTAGCCATCCTAACTGGATTTGGGGAAGCTGGCTGCCATATGGAGATTGGCCATTCCTGCTCCATGCCAGTCCCCCTTTCCCATGGATAACCGCAGCTCCACCCCAGCTCTGCTGCCTCCAGGGTGGTTCCTTATGGATTTTATCCTCTTTTATCACCTCCATCTCCCCTGGCCAACCCCTGCCTGCCTCTGGAGTAATCCCAGCCCCAATTCCAGGCTCCTGGCAAGGGAGCTGAGCCTTAAGGTTCCTCCTCACCCAAACCATTCCAGGATTCCGAGCTGCTGGGGCAGGGGAGCTTTCACAAAGAAAAATAGGAAAATGTCGCTTTCTTTTTTAAAAAAAGCACATCAATAAAACCCTTACAGGATCAAATAAAAGAGCAGGAGGAAAACAAGCTGAGCTACAGAGACACGACAATCACTGAGGGCCGAGACCTTGGGAAGGAGTGGAGCCCAGAGTGGAGTTCTGCAGCGAGTTTTAAACTGCTCTTAAATGTCAAAAGTTGGGGTTTTTGATGCTCTTCCATTCCCACCAAAACAAAGTGCTTGGGGAACCCTTTGTGGCACCCTGGTTATCAACCAGCAGCACTTGTTGCCTTTCCCTGCTCTTAAAATCACAACCAAAGCACAGTTTGTGAGGAAAAGTTTTGTTTTTATTTTAATTTCGGTATTTATTTAAGGATCCTTGGGTGCAGCACTTGGTCCAGGTGGAATGCCTTGAAAATGTACACACTGTTCTTTTACACATTCAAATACACACAATTATGGGCCTCGCTAATTAGCACATCTATCAAAGATTTCTCAGTGAGACATTTGTCCTCTCAACCATTGGGTGCTCTGCCTTTGCTTTGTGTAAAGAAAAGGGAAGCATGGGAAGGATGGTTTGGAGCTCAGGAAACCGAGCTGGAGGAGGCAGCCCAAAGCAGGTTCTGGGAGCTCTCCGTGCTGGGGAGGCTGCAGGAAGCAGCCCAAAGCGGGTTCTGGGAGCTCTCCGTGCTGGGGAGGCTGCAGGAAGCAGCCCAAAGCGGGTTCTGGGAGCTCTCCGTGCTGGGGAGGCTGCAGGAAGCAGCCCAAAGCAGGTTCTGGGAGCTCTCTGTGCTCTCCACAGGGCTGGGAAGGCTGGAACAGCCCAGAGCAGGTTCTGGGAGCTCTCCATGCTGGGGAGGCTGGAGGAGGCAGCCCAAAGCAGGTTCTGGGAGCTCTCCGTGCTGGGGAGGCTGCAGGAGGCAGCCCAAAGCAGGTTCTGGGAGCTCTCTGTGTTGGGGAGGCAGCCCAAAGCAGCCCAAAGCAGGTTCTGGGAGCTCTCTGTGCCCTCCTCAGGGCTGGGGAGGCTGGAACAGCCCAAAGCAGGTTCTGGGAGCTCTCTGTGCCCTCCGCTGGAGCCAGGCTGCCGAGGGATGCTCCACAGCAGCACTGCTGAAGCAAAGCTCGCTGTAATGTGTTATGACATAGATCAGCTGTTGTTTTCCAGTCTCAAAGGAAACCTTGTGGAATCTCATTCCTTTGACTGGATTAAATTAGCTGCAAATGTTGTCCTTTAAACACAAACTCAAGGCCCTTTCCGCTGGAAAATGAAGCGTGGATGGCAAAATCTCTTTCAAGCCATTGTTTCTTTGGAGCTGTGGTTTACCTTTGGTTCCCTAACAAAGTAAATTAATAAATGAAGGGGTAGCAGAGTTGTTTCTATAGCAATCCCCATGGAAACATCAAAAATGCCACAAACACTCAGCCTCCAGCTCCCGGGAGAGCAGAGCTCGGGCTGAAGCACAGCCATGGCTCCTGGATTCAGCCCAGTTCCTGATGCCCCTTCCCTTCTATAGCTCCAGATCCCCCAAATTCAAGGCTTTCCATACCAAACCCAGGGAGAAGATTCCTTTGGGAAGCATCCCTGGAAGGTGCTGGAGCTGCTCCTCCCTTTCCATAGGGTGCCCTTCCAAAGGAGGAATCAACCACGACTTGGATGGAATAAAAACACACCTGAGTGGTGGTTAAATCCTGGGATTTTCCCTAAAACCAGCCTTGCTTTAGGAGAACTTCCCAGTGAGTGGTGTGAGGTGGTCCCACAGCTCTGTGGCTTTCACAGGAATTCCTAGGACAGCATTCCCAGGGAAGCTGTGGCTGTTCCATCTCCAGGGCCATGCTGGATGGGGTTTGGAGCATCCCACAGCTCCTGGGATTGGGGAAGATGTCCCTGCTGTGCCATGGGGTGATCCTTGAGCTCCCTTCCAGCCCTACAACTGGAGCATTGAAGGAGCAAAGCACTGGAGAAGAGCCACATTCCAGGGCTCGCATCCGTTCGGGATGGATTTGGCTCCTGCTCAGGGCTGACAATTAGGCCGCACAGTTAATATTTTTACAGCTGTTTTACGAATAACACACAAGGAGCACCCAGCCAGGATTTGTTGGAGACACCTCAGGAAAGGGAACGATGTAAATAACAGATGGATGTGGAATAGTCTCACCAACAGGCACTGAGATGTCCTCATCTCGTTTAGGAGGAGTCTAAATAGACAGATTGGAGATAAAGCGGCCAAGGGAGGAGAGCAGAGCCTGGGACCGGGGATGGATGAGCTCCAAGGCACCTGGGGAGTCCCTCAGATCCTCGGGATCATGGCATCCCTAAGGCTGTGGCCACCTGGAGGAGGCTCTCCTGTGCTTGTAGGGTCTCAATCCTGACTCCAATTAACCAGGGGAACAATTAATGAGGAGCATTCCAACAGCCCTGCAACAAATCTTCCTTCAACTCTTAACTCCTCTCTTCCTTGGGTTTGCTGCTCTGACTCTCTGTTCTGGGGCAGAGCAACGAGAAGGGTGTGGGGGATATACCCAGGAAAAGATGGATTCTGTGCATTTTGGGGGCAAACAGCTGCCAAATGTGTGCACAACACCAGCTGGGGACTGTCCCCAGTGGCCAACGCAC
Source organism: Vireo altiloquus (assembly GCA_013396875.1). NCBI lineage: Eukaryota > Metazoa > Chordata > Aves > Passeriformes > Vireonidae > Vireo > Vireo altiloquus. The sequence goes on from VZRF01011830.1 coordinate 47,964, forward strand.
AAAGCTCTGCGTAGGAAGGGTAAACCGAAATCATCTGGCGCCAGGAGCTGGGGAATCACAGGGATTTGCAGTTGGATTTGGACCTTGGGATTATTCCCTGGGAGCTGGTGATGGAGCAGGGCTGGAGAAGGGAAGGATTCAGGGAGACCTCTCTAGTGCCTGGAGGGGCACTTTGGAAAAGGCATGGAATGGCAGGGCACAGGGAATGGCTTCCACAGGGCTGGATGGGATATCGGGAAGCCATTCCCGGCTGTGAGGGTGGCACAGGTTTCCCAGAGAAGCTGTGGTTGTCTCTGGAAGTGTTCCAGGCAGTCCCATCCCGCTCCTCCCGGGACTATCACTCCTCATTCCCACGCATCCCGAATTCCACAGGTACTCCCCACTCCCGACCCGAGCGCTCGGAATAGCAGCCGAGGCAGGGGAAAGCGAGAGGAGAGGAAGGGAGCTGGAAAACGCAAACTGTGATAAATCTCAGCCTAACACGCCTGGGTTGGGAACACGGCGCTCTCCCGGAGGAGACGCCTTGGGAAAGGAGCTTTCTCCAGGACTCGCCGCGGAGCGCCGGGAATGCAAACACGAGAGCCTTTTCCCAGCCCGCACCTCCCCTGGAGCCATCCCAGCCGGGATTCGGGGAGGGGGAGAAAGCTTCATCCCCAGCGCTTCGGGGGGCTTGGGGAGAGGGAGAATTCTCTCCTAGCGAGAATTCCCTGGTGGAAAAGCGGCTCGGAGTCGCCGCTCCCGGAGGGATCCCGCGTGGGTGTGGCAGCGGTGCCCTGGCTCAGCGCTTTTCAAGGGCTATCCCAGCCTCGATTCCTGCCATTCCAAAGGATTCCGGGAGGATATTCTAGCAGTGTAATTAGATTTTGTCCACTCCAATCCGCAGGGAGTTCTCAAACTTGGGTGAAGTTGGATCCTAGGCCAGTGAGGAATTTCGGAGGTAGAAAGCAGATTCAGGGAGTGTGCAGAGCTCGGCTTGCCGCATAAATTTCCCGATTATTATTGTGTTGCCCTTTTCCAGGAAAGGCTAAGGGAGATTTGTAGGAGCACTTAGCACATGGAAATCCCCAGCTCTTGAAGGCAAAGCGAGGCGCTAAATGGGGCCATAAATATGGCGAGTGTTGTGTCCTTTTGGAAATCATTCCTTTTCCCCCTCCTGTGACTGCAATTAAACCCTCGCCTTATCCTAACACAGCTCTGGGGTTTGTTAAAAACCCCAAACAGGTGTTTATGGGGCGAGACAGGAGCTGGGCGGGGCTCAGAGGCAGAGGTGCTCTGTGGGGCACGGCCTGGAGCTCCCCAAATCATGGGAGAGCTAAAAATTCACCTGCGGCTCCTCTTCTTCCCAAGGGCTTCGGCAGGGAGGGTGGGAATGCCGGGAATAGTGAGGGGGGGAATGCCGGGAATAGTGAGGGTGGGAATCCCGGGAGTGATGAGGGTGGGAATCCCGGGAGTGATGAGGGTGGGAATCCCGGGAATAGTGAGGGTGGGAATCCCGGGAGTGATGAGGGTGGGAATCCCGGGAGTGATGCGGGTGGGTGAATCCCGGGAATAGTGAGGGTGGGAATCCCGGGAATAGTGAGGGTGGGAATCCCGGGAGCGATGAGGGTGGGAATCCCGGGAGTGATGAATTTGGGTGAATCCCGGGAGTGATGCGGGTGGGTGAATCCCAGTGTTTCCCTCGCTGCTCCCTGCCCCTCCCGCTCCCGTCCCGTGCCATCATTCCCATGTTATCATTCCCCCGTCGCCCAGGACCGAGCCCGGCCGCTCCCTAAATCCCCAGCCCAAACTGCCTGCCCCCGACCCGCTCCTTTTGGGATTCCTGTCGGAGCTCAGCTCTGCCAATTTAACTGCACTTGTACCGGGACGGCGAGGACGGAGAAATGCAAATCACATTCGGCACATTTAATCAGATAATTATTTTGGAAGAAACGAGCAGGAATGTTAAATACATTTCCCCTTTTTTTTTGTATTTTTTTTTCCATCTGCTGCTGCTGACGTGCAAGTCTGGGGCCCTAATAACGAGGCCCTCCTGATGAATATTTGGGGATTATGCGCACATCTGGCAGCCACGTGTGCCCTCACACCTGGCCGTGCGGGGTCGGGGCGAGCCCCGCGGTGCCAGGGGCGGTTCTTGGGGCCAGCTGCCGCCGCGGCTGCCCGGTGTGGGGTGTCAGGAAACCGGGCTGCCCTTAATCACTCCTGGGGCCAGCCTGCTCTCTCTCGGGTGCAGCAGTGAGCTTGGGGACATCCCATAATATGCGCAAGGAGCTGCAAAGGCAGCCCAAACTCTTTTGTTCGGGAGGAAAATCATTTTTCCCCCGGTTTGCCCAAACGGGGCAAATCCCTACCTTTGCAATGGAGCAAAGAGGTGAAGCTTCCATTCCCCCCAAAAAAGGGAATTCGCTCCTTTGGAGAGACTTCCTCACAGGTTTCCAGCCCCAGGGGGACATCCAGCCAGGAGAAAATCCTGGGAAAAGCTCACCAGGCAGCTCCTGAAGCAGGAGCGGAGACACCTTGTGAGGACAAAGCAAGGGAGAGAGGAGAATCCTTGGAAGCAGAAGTGGTTATGACATCAAATTTTCAGGGATATCTGCTCTCCTGCTCCCTCTCCAGCCGGGAAGAGCTTTGGTATGGCTCCGAATCGCTCGGCTCGTTTAGGGAAAGCATTCCTGGACAATCAGTTCCTTTGTTCTCCACTCCTTTGTCCTGTGTCCCTACAAGGAGTTCACAAGAGCTTTTCTTCCCTCTCGAATTCCCATAGTGGGAAGTTGTGGATTCCTAAAGGTTTCTTCCACTGGAGCAGGGAGGAAGAATCCGGACTGGAATCTCCCATGGATTTAGGAAACTGCTGGAAAAGCCGATTTTCCCAAAGTTTTGGGAAAGTTTGGAAGTTTGCTTTTCCCCCAGCTGGAGTAAGGAGTCCAACCCCTTGGACGTGGGAGAGGCAACACCTCCTGTTGAATTTTGCCGTTGCTATAGCGATTGATTAAATAAAATAACCCCTCCGATTTCCACTCGTAAATTCCAAATCCTAATTGTCCCGACAACAATCTAAATGTGGCTGGAACGGGCGAGCCACACTCCAGATTCCGTGCGTGGAGCAAGGCTTCATTTCCATCTAACAAGGCAATTACCGCGCCGCGTGTTAATTCCGCATCGTTTGATTAACGAAAACGTGCCGCTGGAGCTTTAGCACCTCTCTGCCTTATTTGGTGCTGCTCATTAGCATACAATATGCATACGTGCCCTTCCCAGCCCCACAAGTCGGGCCCGGGACACAACTCGGATATATGGCAAGGCAGAAGGAAAATATTGAGTGGAAAGCTGAGCTCCGTTCTGCAGAGAGGCCTCCACGGCCTTGTTGCACTCATTTTCACGTCTAATCCCATAAAAGCTTCTGTTTGTCACTCCTGGAAGTTGCCAAGGAATTTGGGGCCTCCTTCCAGCAATTAGGTCAATCCACAGGGTCCCGATAATGAGTTGTTGGTGACTCAGCCCCGAACCTTTGCCAGGGCGGGAGGAAGTTTTCCGACCTGGCTCCCGGAGAGATCCCAGAGGATCCCAAGGAGCAGCTGCAGCCCCCCAAAGCCTGGCTTAGGAGCAGCTGCAGCCCCCCAAAGCCTGGCTTAGGCGTGAGTCTCTCGGATGGAAAGCTGCAGGAGGAGGTTGGGAGCTGTGGGGACACAACCAACATCTCCGAGACCCTCCCAAAATCCCTCCCAGAATTCCAGAATGAGGAACCAAGCCTCACAAAGGGATTGGGATGATTTCAGGGTCCCTTCGAGGGAAGGAGTTTGGGATTTTCCACTGGAAAAAGGGGAAGCAGCAGAAGCTGGGAGTGCTCCTCAGCCCCAGCACACTAAAGCTGTTTGCCCATGAATATAGATGACATTTTTTTTTCCATGGCAAATAAACAAATGCATAAAGATGTATTATTTCATAAGCATAAAAAAGCCTGCTGCAGCTATAGTGCTTTTCATTTGTTTTTATGATTACTTGTAATTAATTAGCATCAAAAGAAGATTATCAACATCGCTAAAGCCCTGAGATTGTACCAGCAAACGCAGCAATGATGGCGCTGCTTTATCTTCCTATTAAGGTGGAAAAAAAAAAGGGAATTATCCCTTTTTTATCTCATTTTTTAACTCTGCCGAGATGAAAGTGTCAGAACCTGGTGGCAGCACAGCCTCCAAATGCACCAAAATGCGCAAAAGGAGAACTCATCCTCTCTAATTACAAGCTGTGCTGAGACCAGGCACGTGAATATTTAAGGCAGTTGAAATTATTATTAAAGTTGGGTTTCCAAAAGCCTTTTCTCAAGCCATGTTTACACTTTATGGAGCAATTCATGAGGTCACCTCATCAAAAACATCTTCCTTCCCTGGAGAGCCATAAACTGGAGGACTTTTAAGAGGATCTGGAGACTCTGAACAAGTTCTTCCTGCCTGGCCCAGAGACCTTCCCCTTCCTGGGATCAGTGGTGCTTTAGGCATTGAAATCCCCAAAAAAAGCCTCATCCCGGAGGCTTCCCAAGGAGAATAATGCCCAAGGAGCTCCTCTCGAACAGCCCTTGGCCCGGCAAGCGCCAAATCCGCAGAGTTTCCTTTAATTAATGGTTAATTAATGAATTGTCCCGAGTTGATGGGCGTGGATCTGCTCCCGTCCTCGAATGCAATATGGACTCAGCCTCGCTCTGGAGGCATTAGGCTTCATTTGCATATTCGCGAGGCCTCATCAACGCTGAAGGAGCCAACGAGGAGCCTCAGCAGCCAGGCGGAGCCAAGGCCTATTACTGCCTTAATTAGTGCCGGGTTCAATTAGGGTTCCTGGGACAGCACAGCCGGAAACGGATCCAAGGAATTCCACTGGTGACCAACTGCAGCTTCTCCTCCTCATCATCATCCTCATCCCGAGCTGAGGAAGGGCAACCCCCGAGTGCTCTGCCTTGGAAGGACCTTAGGGAAGGTCAGTGACACCTTCCAGGACCCAAGGGTGACCTCAGCTGCTCTGGAAATGAGTGGGAGCATTGGAAACTGAGGCAGCCACAGCGCTGAGCTGATTAAAGCCCCTTCTAGCTCGTTATTTACCTCGCTCCTATCGATAATAAACTGCTAAATGAATGTTATTAAAGAGCGTTTTCCTGTCCGTTAGGTGTAGCTGCAGCAGGGCAGCGATTCATTGGCAAGACAATAAAAGTTCCTTTTTCTGCTTACTGGATGTTTTCCCCTCCGCAGAGCATAAATCACATTTTGTGTGAAGTGTGCATCCTTGCTCTGCCAGTTATTTGAATCTCTGGCACTTTATAATAAACGCTTTTTATTGATTTTTTATTGTGCAGCGGCAGGAATTGAATAAACTCCGGGCGCCAGCAGCTGAGGGGAGAGGGCTTGAAGGAGAAAATGGGATCAGCATCTTTCAAAGGTAAAGGTGCGAGCGCACGGCAGGACTTGCCTCGCTCAGCAGCTCCCGGGAGCACCATGGAAAGCACAAATGGGATGTCCACGTGGTTCTTAAAGCCCCAGAGCTGGGATGGTTCTGAGGAAGGCCAGATGGGAGCCGTGGAGTCAGAGAATCCCAGGATGAGCCAGGCTGGAAGGGACCTGGGAGCTCACCTCGTTGCCAGCCTCAGGCAGCGACACCTTCCTCTAGCCCACCTTCCTTTTATTAAAAAAGGAAGGATTTTCCCTGACTTTCTGATATGATTTCAGCACTATTTACAAAACATTCCCCAA
>VZRF01011831.1:8364-18422 GCA_013396875.1 Vireo altiloquus
CCCGCGGCGGCCGCTGGCACAGAGCCACTCGCTCGGGGGGACCCCCGTGAGTCCCCCCGGGCCGCCACGGGGCCTCACCCGCATGCACTCGCTGGGGACACCGGGGGGGACACCCTGGGGACCCCGGCCCGGCACCCTGGAGCGCTCGCTGTCCATGAAGCCTCCCGTGCTCCCCAAGCCGCTGCTGCTTCCTGCAGCCTCGGGGAGGCCTTGAGCCCATCGTGGGACACCCCAAATGCAGCCGGGGGTGTCCCCAAGCTGTCACCTTCCCTAGGGGGTGTGTCCTCACTGCCACCGCTCCCTTTTGAGCCGTGAGGGTCACCATGTCACCCTGTGTCTCCCAGCAGAGGTGACAGGAGTCCCTCTGTCCCCAGACTGCAGTGACAAGGTCCCCATGTCTCCAATCCCCCTGGTTTTGCTTTTTTTAAAAAATTCTTTCTAATTTATTTTCTGTTTTGGGGGGATGGGAGTCACTGTCACTCCCCTTGGGGACACCAGGAAGGGGGACACGAGGTCCCAGCCCATCCTACTGTGTAGGACCAGGGCTGGGCCAGGGCACAGCAAGAGTGGCACAGGATTTTAAGTAAAAAATTCAGAACAACAACAAAAAAATGAGTGTAAATGTTGAAATTTCTGCATTCCAAACCATTTTCCCTCGGTAGAAAAGCGGGGGCTGAGCACTTGTGTTCTTGTCTCAGCACTCAGGGAATTTGTCCCTAATATCTTCAGTGATCAAAACAACACAATAAAAATCCAAAATCATTGGATTTGGCCCCAAGAAGGGGGTGGGGGGTGGAAGGGAGGGTACCCCACACTCAGCTTGACTCCCCAAATTTGTTATTCCCCTCTGTGGGTGTCTGGAGTTGAGGTTTTTGTGACCTCCTCTGCTCATCCCAACCGGATTTGCACCAATATGGGATAAAGGAAACCACTCAGAGTTGCGAACAGGAGGGAAACATACATCTAATTAACCCAAAGGGTGTTAATTAACCCCATAACTGTGCTAATGAGAGGGCAGACAGACAGAGTTCTCCAGCCCACGGAACGGCGCGGGCAGGAAAAGCCCTGAGGCAGCAAAACCCAGCCTGGGCTCCCGTGGGAGGGAATTTACTGACCAAAAAAATGCTTTTAGCTTCAAAAAAAAGGTGTTTTTTTTCTGTGGAAGAGTTGGGTTTGAATTCCAGGCAAAGATCAAATCCTCCTTGGTTTTGGTCAGCTTTGATTGACTTCCAGAAATTAAATCCGGGGGATTCCCCCTCCAAAAGGTGACAACATCCTCAGCTTTATTTCTGCCAAAAATAACCCAAACCAGTTCCCCAGGAGCCCCACGGACTTTTTATTTTTCATTTCCAAAGGGGAAGGTTTTTTTTTCCCAGCTGAAGGGATTTTTTGGCAAAATCACCTGTTTTGGGGAGAAGGATGACAATGAGGGTGGCAGTGGGGAAGGCACAATACAGATCAGCTGCATGTTAAAAACAAGTTTTAGTTCTTTAAAAATAAAAACTTTAGTTTAAAAAGGTGACATTTGTTTCTCCAAAGACAACCAGACTCCCTGTCTGGATTTCCATGTGCCACCAGTTTACACCACTGGCCAGGGTGGGAAGTAGAATATCTGCCTAAATATTGTAAAATCAAGGAATTTTTGATGATTCTTTTGGGTGGTTTGATGAAAAATTCCCCCAAATTGTTCCTGAAACAAACAGGTGAAGGATTTCTTTCCCTGAGAGCATGAAATGCTCCATATGACAAACATTTAACGTTGCCTCAATGCAAAAATTAACAATTTTGGGAGAAGAAAAATATGGATAAAAGGGAAAAATCCCTTCTGTTACCTCTGAAAATGTTTAAAGCAACACCCCAAAGAGAATATTTTTGTTGCCATTCCAGATCCTGGTCCCTGGGATTTGCAGGTCCTTGCACAAGGTTTGTGTTCAGGAATTCCCAGGCAGCTCAGCACTAATCCAACCACTTTGGCTTGGTGGGATTTCTTCCCATTCCCAACAATGCAGGTATTGACATCCCAAAATAAGCTTTGCTCTGAGGGGTTTTGGCAGAGCCTCCAGCACAGCTCAGAGCACAGCTAACTTCCAAACCAGGAATATCCACCTTGGAGTCATCCACACTTTGTCCTACTCCTTGCCTCTTTAGGAGGAGACAATTCCAAGTCTGAAATATTTCACCCCAATGAGGCTGACAGAATCCAAAGTCAAAAAATTTGCATCTTAAAAAAAAACAAACCAAACACATGAGGGAAAAAATAAAGCATTTTGATGCCTCAAAGTAATGAAACTTCCAGCCCAGACACGGTGAAGGAGAGGAACAGAAAGCTCTCCTGGATAATTCCTGTCACTAAGCTCCCAAGCAGCTTTAAGCACATGCAAGAGCTGCAAATTTCCAGCGACTAAATATTTTAAATCTGTAAACATTGAGTTTTTGCTTTGGGAAGGCAGAACTTGGCCAAGCAGGGAGGAGAAAGCTCATGTGAGTGACTGAAGGTAGCACCACCTAAACAGTTCCCCCTTTGTCTTCCTGGCGAGTCTCAAGCCAGGAATGATTTGTAGTAATTTGGCAAATAATTCAGAATAATTAACAGCTTTAGAAAATTGGTTTTTTTCAGCGGGGGCAAGTCTGTAAACAGACAGAACTGATGTAACTCGTCTCTGTGCACGTTAAAAGAGCTGCTCTGCTTCCTAATCCTCTTTTCCTGCCCCGAAGTTAATCCAAATAATCGAGTATCCCTGGGACACGCTGGAAGAATTGGCGGTAGTAGGCAAGGCTGGGGAATGACATCCCTTGAGGAAACAAAACAGAGCTCTGGAGCAGTGCCCTGCTTTGCTGAACACCATTTGTATCTGTCTCATAAAATAACGAGATTACAAGTGGCCCCGGGTAGTTGAAGGTGGATTGAGGTTGATATTAATGGTGTTGTATGAAGTTTTAGATAAATAATGGAATAACAGGTTGGGAGTTTCATCGGTTGGATGATTTACTCCCAGACTGGGACGTTCCTCACAGGATAAAGGAACAGTCTCTGCCTGGCTGCCAAAAGAGACAACAGCCAACTTGGCATTTGTTCTCCTCAGAGCGTTTAGGTTTTTAGGAAAAACCCAAAATATTTCAGCACATTTTAAGTGGCACCAAATCGCGACGGAAACCCCACAGACACTCAGCTCTCCATGAGCTGCTGCCCAATGTTTTCCTTTTTGGAATTGAATTTGGCTGCTCCTCACCTTGCTGCCCACCCTGCTTGGTGAGGATGAGGGGCTGGCAGGGGCAGGTGGCACGCTGGCACCAGGATGGCACAACTCACAGCTTCTGCTTCCACCACTTCCTCCCTCTCACCTTGGGAAATTAAAGCAAACACCAGAGAAAAGAGTCAGGGTTTCCTTCTCTCTTCCTTGAATAGAAACTGAAGGGGAAAAGCTCGAGTGTGTGGCTTGAGACTCCTGGGATTATGGAAAACAATGTGGGAATAGAGGAGGTTTTACTGGGAGAAAGAAAATAACACCACTACAGCACAGCAAAACAAAGTTTTCAGGGTAAACCCAGCGCGGTTTGAAGGTTCAAACAACCTCCAAGACCATCAAGTCCATTTGAAAGTCAGATTGATGCTCTTAGAGGTCTTTTCCAGCCTTAATAATTTTATTTTGAGTGCATTAATAAGAGAATTAAAACCCCTGGAGTTGGAGGCAGCAGTTAAGCAGCCCTGGCTCTGCAAAGCTTCCTTCCCTGCCCCTTCCTTTGGCTGCATCCTGCTCCCAGTGCAGGAAACTGGGACCTGACCTGTGCTGGGTGCCAGAGAGGAAAACACTTTAGCACCACAGGTCAAGGAATCAGTGGTGTGGCACCAGCAGCTTCAAGAATTTAAATTCCTTGTCTCTAGACTCTAGGAAAAAAAAAAAATGCTTCGCTTTGGGGAAGAGAACGGAATTGCAAAGTGAAGGGGTTAGATAAACTTCCACTTTATCAAATTCCTAAATCCAAAGTTAATTAAAGGTCAAACGCAGCGTAAAAGATGATTTTAAAAAACAACACGAACTTTTCTGTAGGGAAAAAAGTGATCAGAGCCTCAAAATGTGGGGACAGGAAACATTTGAGGCAATTTCACGCTGAACTCTTTATCCAGGTTTGTGTGTTAAAGTCAATCGATTTTTATTATTTATTTTTTAAAGTAACTGTTAAAGCACATCAAGGGCAACCAACGGCAACGTCAGACACAGTGGTTAATTTAAAATTTAATAAAAATTAAGGTATTTCTATTGTTATCCATCACTGTTTCTTTAATTAAGTTTGAACTGGGATTAAACCAAAATGAATCCAAGTATTTATCATCCTCTCTTGCCCTAAAATAAGAAGTCAATTTGACTTCCACCTCTTAAATTCCCTCACAAGATACAGGCTGGAAATAAATTTTGACCAATTTCTGACAACATTTGTTGGCTGTTGGGAGGGAATTAAAACACTCAGGTTCTTCCTCAGCCAGGGAAGTCTCCAGGTCCAGGTCTGGCCTGAGTTCATGGATCAAACAAGGCCCTTACCAGCCTTTGCTGCCCAGTTTGGATTGGGATCCCTTGGATTCCACATTCTGCTCCTTTCCTCCTCCCCTCTCAGGGTTCAGTGATGGAAAAGCACACCAAAGCTGCAATGGGATATTGACTCAAATGAGATAAACAACCTTTGTCAGCCCCAAAAAACAATGTTTCTTCCTCCAATTGACCATAGTAGCTCCCTATTCAATGCAGACCCTGTAAGAATGGGACAGGAAATTACCTAAATGGGCGCAAACTCAGTGCAGAGAACCCACAATTCCTCTCAAAAAGGAGAAAAAAAGAGATCCTGTTCCTCAGTGCGGGCGTAGATCAACAGATTATAGGAACTCAGAGGGAAGTTCACCAAAAGTTCTTCGCATTTAACCCTTGCAACCTGTTTTTTCTCTCTTTTTTACCTGGTTTAGCAAGTTTATCAAGTTTATTTCATAGAATGCTTGTGTTGGAAGGTGAAAACAGCCCAAGCTTAGAGTTTTCAGCACCTTGTAACCCAGCCCAGCTAAAGATCTTTGTTCCCATTTAAAAGCAGAAAAAACCCGAGGGAAATCTTTCTCTGGAAGTGTTCAATTGGATGTTTTTGTTAAAATTGAGGTGGTTGCTGATGCCATCTTGTGGGAGAGACAAAATTCACCTCCCAAAGCACTTCTTGACTCTGGAAGTGTCACAGAGGGAAAATTCTGGGGTATTTTAGGGTAGTCATACGTGGAGGGTGGCAAGCTGGGGCACTGATCGAGGGGATTTAGAGCCAGATCTGTCTGCAGACACTGAGAATCATCCACAATACAAAAATCCCAAATTTTAGTCCCCTCTGAATCAGTGGAATATTCTCTTAACTGGAGATCTGTGCCAGGAACGCTTTGGACCACTTTTTTTCCCCTTTTTAAATTAAGGATTTTCAGAGCTTCAAAGCTCTGAAAGCTTTGAGAGCAGGGTTGGAGTGTTGCTGTGGTCAGGCACAGGCAGAGAGGTCAGGATCTGGGATTTCAAAAGCACTCCCTAATTACTAAGCAAACAATCACGAAGCAAACAATCCCACTTAACCAAAGAATTACTCACATGCAGAAGTGTTTGAAAGTTGAGGCCAAAAAGCTTCCCGAAACTTTTCAGTAGCCTCAAGACTGCAGGGAAGCAGCAGTTTGGGTTTCCCCAAATACACAGAATTCACTTTATGAGTTATTAGAAAAACTGGGATTACTCAAAAGGGATTTGCACTCAGAATCAAGGTAAATGGGTTTTCCCTGGGAAAATAAGGAACAACTGGACACCTGTTTACACCCATCTAACACGGGATAGAATAAATAAGGAATAATCTACACATCCCTTAAGACCTGCTTATCCAGGAATTTCCTTACTTAACGTGTACACAGAGCAAAACACTCAACGCTGGCAGTAAAGAGCAAAGCCAACCATTCCACGCTCAGGATTTGGCACAGGCAGGAATTCTCATGATTCCTCTGTTGCAATCAGCCAAATCCATTTTCTCCGGAGCTGGAGCAGGCCCACAACAGAGCGAGTAGCTGCTCACACTACAACCCCACCTTTATTTACACCACTTGTAAGATCCTCCTCCGTTACCTCGCCTGCTGAAAACATTCTGGGGCAGGAAGCAGCAGTTTGGGCGTGTTTGGCTACATTTCAGCACTTTTTCCCTTTCCTAAATACCCATCTGCCCTCTACTGGTGAGCGATTCTTTTTCCCCCAAGATTTTCACACTCGAGGTCCCCTAAATCCATCCCTGAGGTGGTTTTGGCGTTTGCTGAAGGGAAGAGATTGAGAATGTAAGAATAAAGGGGGAGATGGGAGCCAGTGTCAGTGATGGAATTTGTCTCTACCTGAGCGTCTGCCTCATGGATGTCGCCCATCCTCAGACCCCCAAGATCGCCCCTGTCGGAGGCTCCTCCAGCCCCTTCCCCACTGGGAGTCCTCTGAGCCCCTCATGGGTGTCCTCCCTCCTCAGACTCCCAAGATCGCCCCTGTCGGAGGCTCCTCCAGCCCCTTCCCCACTGGGAGTCCTCTGAGCCCCTCATGGGTGTCCTCCCTCCTCAGACTCCCAAGATCGCTCCCCTCTGACGGTTCCTTCGCTCCTCCCCTCACGGGGGTCCCTGAAGGCTTGGGCGGTAGTCCTCCCTCCTCAGACTCCCAAGATCGCTCCTCTCTGACGGTTCCTCCCCTCACGGGGGTCCCTGAAGCCCCTCACGGTAGTCCTCCCTCCTCAGACTCCCAAGATCGCTCCCCTCTGACGGTTCCTTCGCTCCTCCCCTCACGGGGGTCCCTGAAGCCCCTCATGGGTGTCCTCCCTCCTCAGACCCCTCAAGATCGCTCCTCTCTGACGGTTCCTTCGCTCCTCCCCTCACGGGGGTCCCTGAAGCCCCTCAAGGGGATCCTCCCTGCCCACCTGAGCCCCGGCTTCGCTCACGGCGCTCGGTCCCTCCCCGCCTCATCGCTACCCCCGCCCCTCCCGCCGCGGCCTCACAAAATGGCGGCACCGGCAGCGAGCCCGGGGGGCGGCGGAAGGATACAAGCTGGGAAGCAAAAGAGTCCCTCGAGGAGACGGTGAAAGATCGGCCTGGTTTTCCGCTCTCTTTGCCACAGCGGAAACTGTGGGGAATGTGGTAATTTCTCCTTCTTTTTTTCCGCCGTTCTCCCCGCCCTGGGGCCGTCGGGAGAGGCGGGGGAGCGATTTTTCCACTGGCGGAAGGATATAACTCGGTGGAGATGGAGTGACTGGAGTTAGATCCGGCAGAGGCGTTTTGGCGCCAAGTATAAAATGGCGGCGGCGCCTCACTGAGGTTTGGGGGAGTTTTGTGTGTTTTATAGGATTTTGGTAATTAGTGTTTGTAAACTTATCGCTATTTGTATGTATATTTTAGTAATGTGAGCGTATCTGTCCCCTCTGAGTGCCTTCCAATTCAGGATTGAGCTGCTCTCAGGCTGCCAAGCCCCTCTCTCCAAGGTGTGTTACCCCCTTGAGTGCCCTTGACTTGCTCAAAATGCCATTTTTTTTTGAGGTAAATTTGAAGCTCTGGGGCCTATTTCTTCTCTGGGGTGTTTTCCTATGGGGCTTGGGAAAGCTGAAGTGTACAGCTTATCCTTAATGTGCTTAAAATAATCCTTCAGGCTTAGTTTTTCCATGCTTAAGACTTCCACAGCAGGTGTAAAGACATAAGGGTGAGCTCTCAGCTCACCATAATGAGACTTAAGACAATTTAATGCCAAAGAAGTTGATGTCAGTCTACGTGTCCACAGGACTGTGTATGTTTTTAACTGATTTTATTTAAAGTTTCATAATAAATACTTCAGGTTTTCCCAGCTGGGAACCCAGAAGTCAAAACAGCTCTGCAGAGGAGAGTTTACATTTTTCACCTCTGGTTTTACACAGATGGTTCAAAATCAGCAGACTTGATGATTTCTGGAGATTACAGGAGAGCTGCGTCCCATTTTCATCGTAGGATGCAGGTTTTGCCAATTTTTGCCTATTTCTGGCACTTTTTAAGTGCTGCCTCAGCCTGCCCCCAGCCACATACCCCTCAACTCTCAGGATGATTTTGGGATGCTCCACATCACTTCACCCCAATCAAACCCAAAAAAAGCACATTCAAGAAGACAAAACAATCTTGGAGGGGGAAAAAAAAACCTGTTTAAAAGCCAAAAATTATTCCAGGTTGGGGTTTTTCCCCCTCCATTTTGAGATGATGCTCAGAAATAAACCTCAGCAGGTGAAAATCTCCCCGGAAAAAAAAAAAACCTCAAGGCTTCCACTTGAATGAAGGCAGCATTGTTTGTTGTTGTTTTTAGAGGGATTGATTAAGTGGGTGGAAAACCTGAAATATTTTAATTTGGGGGTAAGATCAAGCTAAATTCTCCTTCTTATCTTTCAGCTCCGCCCCATCACCCTTCCAGACCCCACAGTGTACCTGGCGTCTGTCCCAGTCAGGAGTTGCACTGGGAATAAACCACGTGGGGCATAAAAAAGGATGGAAAAAAATCAGATTTGGGGCGATGAACACCCAGCCTTGACCCCACCAAGCAAGGTCAGAGCAGTTCTGTGTCTATTTATCCTCCTGGATTTATTTTTCCCAGCTTGGGCTCACACCACAAGGCTCCGAGTGATTGTTTTTCTCAAGAAAAAGGTTTGTGCTGATATCTTGGGCACATCCCTGCCTCTTCCACCTTGCATTTCTGAGGGGAAGGTTAAGGGACGAAGCAGATTTTTTTAAAAATTGGGCCAGGGGAGCGCAGGGAGTTGATGCCATCTGAGAAATGAGGGTGATTCCCATTGCTTCCCTCGTTTGCATAAATGAGTTTCCTAAAAAAGCACATGAGAAATGAGGTGAGAAATTGTCACGCAGGGGCAGGGAGAGCCACAGTCATGCCAATGTGGGGATGGGTGGCACCTCCCAAACCCTCTGGCAATAGAAAGGGGCAATGGGGGGGTCTGTTTGTGCCCCCTCCCCTCATCTTTGCCCCTGGTGCTTTGCACTGTTGTGATTCCTGGAGGAAAAAGGGGAAGAAGATGGTTGGAGATTTTTGGGGAGCCCATCACCGTCAAGGCCACGGTGAGCTGCTGAGTGAATTAACGATGGCAAAACTGCCCAGAAACCGAAAAAAAATAAACCCAAAAAAACAACCCCAACCCGACAGCCTCCAAACTGACAACAAAACCAAATCCTGGCATGCCTGGCGGAAAGGGAGAGAGCGGGGTGGAGGTGAGGAGGGGCAGGAAAGGCTTCAAATTAAATCGAAATCTAAGGAGGTGATGCTGGCGATGGGAGCTCGCCAGAAGTTGAAGCTGTTGAACTGCAGCAGACTGTCCTCTTCCTGGGAGAGATCCTGGCTGCCTCGGTCCCCGAGCTTGCCCAAGCCTCCCTTGGGCTTGTAGAGGGTCATGTCTCCGAGCCCCAGCCCCTCCAGCTCGGCCACGTCCAGCCGTGGGATTGGCATCCTCCAGTAGATGAAGGAGTCGTACTGGCTGCTGATGGTGTCCAGCATTTTCAGGCTGTGAAGGGATGGTGAGGGGAAAGAAAAGGAAGAGAAAAGCTCTACCAAAGACACAGGAATTGTCCCCACCGAGGTGGCCAAAAAATCTCAAGTGTGGCTTCTATCCCATAGGATAATCCCCATAAAGGAGTTGGTGGAGGTAGGAGGGGCTGGGATCATAGAGGTTTGACTCTAGGCTGGATTTAACTGCAGGCTTGAGCTCTGCCAGAGTTTTATCCACAGCCCTTCTCTGCACCATAACACGGAGGGGACCCAAGGGACTCATCACCTTGTGCCTCAGTTTCCCCACCCGAACAGCGTGGGAGGGAAGGACAGAGTGAGGATTATTCCCTTCCCAACTGCTCCTCCTGAAATCCATCCTGGGGAGCAGAGGTGGGAAAGCAGCATCCAAATGAACTCTTTTTTTTTTAATTTCCACCTTCTGCACATGAATGTCTCCCTTTCCTCCCTTATGGGAGGCACGGGAGGGGAGGAGGGGATCCCTTGTGCAGCCCCCTCCCCTTGATCCCACCC
>VZRF01011832.1:29059-39939 GCA_013396875.1 Vireo altiloquus
TTAATAAATTAATTTTTTTTTTTTTCCTCTTGGTGGTGGTGGTGATTCTTTTCTCTCTCTTTCTCTTTTTCTAGCTCTTTATTTTCTTTTTCTCCCTCAGTTTCCGGGATTTTATCTCTCTCTGACGAGGATGTGACATCCCAAATTCTGTTATTTCCTCCCCCACAAGCTCAGAGAAAAACGAGATTTATCCTCCCATGGATAAATCCTTCCAGGAATAAAAATTCCCAGACCCTCAGCACCAGGAATTTGGGGTCTCTGCCCACAAACACCCCCAACCCCAGGCCAAAAAATGGGAATTAATACCAACAAAACCTTGAATAATGGGAATTAACACCAGCAAAACCTTGAATAACCAGTTTATTTCCAATATATAGACCAGGACTGGAGGTGGAGGGGGGAGGCAAAGCAGGTGGGACTTTTTTGGGTTGGTTTAGGGGTTTGTTGGGGTTTTTTTTTTGCAGTTTTTGCAGCTCCCGAATGGGGATGGGAAGGAGTTTTGGGGGAGGGACATGCAGGAGGGTTTTAAAAAGTCACCACTGCTCGGGGCTGGCCTTTCCGCTGAGCAAAACGTCTTAAAAAATCCTTATAAATCCTTTGGGATATGTTACAGGGGCAGAGACGATATTTACAGGGGGAAAACGAACGAACAAACAAACAAACAAAATAAACCCCCAAAAAAAAAAAAAAAAAAAAAAAAAGAAAAATAAAACCACCCCGACTTTACAGCAAATATTTGCATAACGAATGAGAACGACACGGAGAGATGGGGACAGGATGTGACATGAGGCCACCACCGAGCTGGTGGCACTCGTGTCCCCTGCGTGGCCACCACGGGGGGGNTTCTGTCCTCGGGGGCAGGGAGGGGACAGAGGTGGGAGGGGACAGCGACATTGCAGGACACATTCCAGCCCCGAGGGTCGCGGGCTGGTGGTGGCAGGGGGTAAAGGGTGGCACTGTCCCCAACCCTCCCCCCTCAGTGCCAGCCCCTCCCCCGCTCCT
The DNA here is from genome assembly GCA_013396875.1 of Vireo altiloquus. NCBI lineage: Eukaryota > Metazoa > Chordata > Aves > Passeriformes > Vireonidae > Vireo > Vireo altiloquus. The sequence continues at coordinate 30,062 of VZRF01011832.1, forward strand.
GGGGACCCCCACGAGGGCCCCCCCCGGCTCAGCAGAGCCCCCCCAGGTCAGGGTGACAGTGCTGAGGTCCCCAAGGACCCCAGAACACAAAGGGGGGGTCTGACACTGAGGTCCCCAAGGTCCCCCAGGCCAGGCGTCTCTGACATTGAGGTCCCCAAGGTCCCCCAGGCCAGGGGTCTCTGACACTAAGGTCCTCAGGGTCCCCCAGGTCAGGGGTCTCTGACATTGAGGTCCCCAAGGTCCCCCAAGGCAGGGGTCTCTGACAAGGTCCCCAGGGTCCCTCAGGGCAGAGGTCTCTGGAATCAAGGTCCCCAGGGTCCCCAGGGTCCCCAGGGTCCCCCAGCACACAGGTCTGTGACACCAACGTCCCCAGGGTCCCCAAACCAGGCCAGACCCTCGGCCAGAGCGGCCGCAGTGCCCAGGGAGGTGCCCAGGGAAGTGACCACAGTGCCTGGGGAAGTGCCTGCAGTGTCCGAGGAAGTGCCCACAGTGCCCAGGGAAGTGCCAGCACTTCTCTCCGCTGCGGCCAAGGACAGCAGGGCCACCACCGGGGACAGTCCCCGCGAGTCCCCTCACCCCTCCTGGCACTGCCCGGGGGCTGGGGCACCGAGCAGTGAGACCACCGAGGGAGCCCTGCAGGTCCCCAAAGCCTGGGGGACAAGGTGGCTTTGTGTCCCCTCCCTGCCCACCCTGCTCCCCAGAACCTGTTAAATACAGCAGCTTGTCCAGAGCACAATTAAATACAGGGACAAGGACAGTCCTTAAATTAAACACTGGCCAGGGGAGGGGAGGTCAGAGACACTGCGGGAAGCGCAGGGGCACCGAGGGGCTACCAGGGGGGCTCTTGGTGGCCGTGCCCAAGCTGGCAGTGCCGAGCGGGGCCGGGGTGGGGACCGCAGGCCGAGCTTTGGTGGACTCCAGGCTGCTGAGCCCCGAATCCTTGTCACGGCAGGGTCCCGGCAGGGTCCCCTCGAGCCCGCGTGGCTCCTTCCACTCGTTGAAGTTGAGGTCCTTGAGGCCGCCGGGCACCACCACGGTGTGCCGACGCCAGCTGCTCTTCCTGCGGCGTGTCTCGGGGGAGTGTGCCCGGCGCAGACGCACCCCCATGTCATCGGCAGAGCCCCGCAAGTGCTGCCGGAGCTGCTCCCGCAGTGAGGGCCTCGCGGGGCTCCCCCAGCTCTGCTCATCCCCGCTGCCCTCCTCGGCGCTGTCCCGCGGCCGCCCCAGCCTCCTGCGGGCCAGCGTGTCGCACTGGATCAGCCGGTGCGAGTTGAAGGAGGCTCGGCTCGGCGCTGGCTTGTCCTCGTCGCCCGTCCCCAGCCCGGCCCGGCCCGGCCCGGCGCCCTCGCGGCTCTCCGTGTCCGTCTCCATGTGGCTGAGCTCGCTGCGCTCGTCATCTGCCTCCTCCCCGCGGCTCCCGGCCACCGAGTGCGGCTCAGAGCACAGGCTGCGGTCCATGGTGGACAGCGTGGAGTAACCGGACACGATGGAGCGAGCGTCCGGCGCCGGCTCGGATGTGGCACCCGCGGGATCGGCTGAGCATTCCCGCTCCGTGCCAGGAGCCGCCGGCTGGGCGGTGTTGGTGCCTCGGGGAGCTTTGCTGATGGCCACCGCGGTGCCCTCCTGCTCCCGCAGCCTGCCCGGGCTGTCCCTGCGCTCCGCGTCGTCGTCGGTGCTGCTCCCCACGCCTTCGGCCTCTCTCCTCTTCTTCCTCTTGCGGGCGGCGGCCGAGACGAAGGGGATGGCGAGGAGCTCGCGGTGCGGCGGCGCTTTGAGCGACGGCCATGTGCCCTGGGGACGCGGGGGGACAGCGGGGTCAGGGGTGGCGGTGACAGGGACAGGGACAGGCTGCGTGTCCACTCCCCACATCCCCACCCTGCCAGCCCCAGCCCCGGACCCCTCTCACCTTCGGTTTGGCAGAGCCGCTGCGAGTCGAGCCTGGAAAGCAGAAGGGAGATGAGGGTTAGAGGGGTCCTGGGGGGGAAATGCACTGGGGAGGGGTCTGGGGTGGAGTGGGAATGCTGCTCCTGTGCCCCCAACTGGGATGGGGACATGCTGGGGCTGTCACACCACCAGGGTCATGCCAGGACGTGCCAAGATGGGCTCCGGTGGGCACAGGGGGTCCCTGGCATTGCTGGCCCACTGCGGAGCCCCAGGGTGGGGATAGGGGACAAGGGGGACAGACGCAGGCACACGCAGCCAGGACACACAGCCGGGACCCCCACGGTGGGACCCCAACCCTCCCGTGGTCACAGGGCACGGAGGGGACAAGGACAGGGCACTGCCACCGCTGTGTCACCGGGATGGAGCATGGGGAGGTGGCTCCGTGCCACAGCCAGCCTCGGAGCGGGGTCTGGGGTGGGCTGGGACAGGCTGGGGAGTTAAGGGGTAAAGAGGGGACACAGAGGGGACACAGAGGGGACACAGAGGGGACACAGAGGGGACAGGCAGCCCTGGCCCTGCTGCCGCAGTGGGAAGGACAAGGACAGGACACAGACCCCTCTCCCGCCCCGCATGCCCGGGACGGGGTTAGCTCACAGTGAGAGAGGGGGAGGCAGAAAGGCGGTGCTGACCCTCCCGGGGAAAGCTTTGGGACCCTCACAACCCAAAATTTGAGTGTCCCAGGACACCTCACACCCATCCCCACAGCAGGATGCCACCACAGGCACTGGCCAAGGACGTGGGAGAAGCAGAGTGAAAGGATTTGGGGCTCCCCAGCAGCCCCCCGCTGATGTTGGGGACCCTGGGGACAGTGCCAGGCAGGACAGGGTCCCCTCCCATGCCACTGTCCCCGCCCTGCTCCCCCTCTCTCGTGGTCCCCCCGAGGGTTAGTTGTGAGCAATGCACCCGGGATCAGACTGTACCCGCTCTAGCTCTCGAGGAGGTCCGCTGGAGGAGGAAGAGGAGGAGGAGGAGGAAGAGGACAGCACAGAGAAGTTCAAGGAAAGAACGGAAGAAATCAGTCACACGTCAAAGGCTCTCGGTGTCCAGCTCTGCACGGGCGGGGGTCCCGCGGGGGTGGGCGCTGCCAGGGCGCCCTGAGGGACACGGAGTGGCCACCGGAGAGAAGGTGACAGGGCAGGGTGGGCAGGGGGCTCATGGGGTACCCCCAGGGGGGTCATTCCCATTGGAGAGGAGGGGGCTGGGATGTCCCCTCGGGCACACTCAGGTCGGCCATGGCTGCGGCGAGCCAGGCTGGGCACTCACAGAGGTGGCAGGGGAGGGGACAGAGAGTCGGGGAGGAACACCCCGGGGTGCCCGGAGTGGAGGGGACAATGGCACGGATGATGCCACGGACGATGGCACGGACGCTGTGTGGGTGTCCCGCGGCATCGCCGGGCGCTGCCGTCCTGCCGATGTTGGGCAGCAGGTACTCGATGTTGGGCACGGACTGAGCTTCCTTCTCATCCACGGGGGTCTGCGGGGCCAAAAGGGCATCAGGGGGGCTGCCAGCACCCCCTCCCCACCTCCCAACCGGGGGGTCTGCACCCCCTGACCCACAGCGGGGCAGGACTCACCTTCTCACCCTTGTCCTCCTTGTCACTGAAGAACCAATCTGACTGTGGGGGAGACAGGACAGGGGTCATGACCCGGCCGGGAGTGCTGCCCCGTTTTTGGGGTGCAGATCCACCCTGGCCAGGCCCACCCAGGGGGGCCACTCACGTGCTGGATGAGGGTCTCCACGATCTTGTAGCGGTCAGGCATGTGTGTGACCATGTCAGTCATGTTGTCCTCGGACGTCCTCACCAGCGTGGGGCCGAACACCAGCGCCAGGTTCCGAGGCTCCATCTGCGCCCAGAGCCAGGTCAGAGCCCAGCCCAGCCCCCCCAGAGGCCAGGGGGGGTCCAGGTGGGGCAGGAGAACCCCAGGGGAAAGCAGGGAGGTCAGTACCTTGTTCTTCTCTGAGTGGTCAGCGATGGTCTTCAGGTGACCCACCAGGAATTTGAGGGTCTCGTAGTAGTGGCCTGGCAGGTCCCGAATCTGTGGGGAGGCTCTGGTCACCCCTCTGCTCGCTGTCCCCATCCCAGGGGGGCTCTCTAGGGCGGTGTCCCCACCCCAGGGGGGGCTCTCTAGGGCAGTGTCCCCACCCCAGCCCAGCTGCCATGTCCCTACCAGCTTCCGCAGCGTCCTCATCCTCTCGCTGGCATCCTCGATCCGGTTGGCTTCGATGAAGTCGTTGTATTTGTCTGGAAGGGAGGGACACGAGGGTGTCACAGCTGGGTGGAGGGGACAGGCCACCCCCGACAGACTCAGGGACCCCCCATGAACCTGCTGGAGTTACTGGGGAAGGGTCTCAGGGAGATCTGCACCACCCCCCACAGGGCAGTGTGGCACTTGTCACCTCCCCCATGTGGGTGTCCCCAAAGGAGGTGGCACTTGTCACCTCTCCCATGTAATTTCTGTGAGGGTCTCTAAGCAGGTGTCACTTGTCACCCCCCCATGTCATTTCTGTGGGTGTCCCCAAAGGAGGTGGCACTTGTCACCAAGCACGGGAGGGGACAGTGCCAGGTGCCACCCATGGGTGGTTGTGTCACAGGGCCTGGGTATCTGTCCCCAACATGAGGGAGGGGGATGGGGTCTGGGGCCNTGGAGGATGGCACTTGTCACCAGGCAGGGGAGGGAACAGCACCAGGTGCCACCCATGGGTGGCTGTGTCACAGGGCCTGGGGAGGGGGATGGGGTCTGGGGCCGCCTGGTACGGCTGGCACAGGGTCACGGTGGCCACCCGGGGGGCTCTGGTGGCCGCAGGGGACAGGGACTCACTGTCAGGGGACAGGAACTCACCATCGGTGAAGAGAGGCTCGGGCAGCTTTCGGAAGAAGGATTTCAAGAGGCTGCTGATGACATTCAGGTCCTGCCACCGCTGCAGGGGACAGAAGGTGCTGCTCAGAGGGGACACTGGGAGCGCCCAGGGGACAGCAGCCCAGGGGACAGCAGGGATGGAGTCCCCAAACCAGGACCCAGCCCTGGTGACAGGCAGGGAAAGAGCCCCGAGCCACCACAGAGTGACAAAAGTGTCCCCAGGATGTCACCTACAGCGCTGGCACTGACCACTAGGCGGCCCTGCCACCCCAGGGACAGTGACAGGGATGGGAACAGGGAATGGTGGGGACAGGGATGGGGACAGGGATAATGGGAACAGGGATGCTGGGGACAGTGATAGGGACAGGGATAGGGACAGGGATAATGGGGACAGGGACTAGGATATGGATGCTGGGGACAGGGATGATGGGGACTGGGACAATGGGGATAGGGATGATGAGGACAGGGATAGGGACAGGGATAATGGAGACAAGGATGATGGGGACACAGATGATAATGATGGGATTGGGATAATGAGGACAAGGATGATGACAGAAACAAGGATGACAGGGACAAGGATAATGATGGGGATAAGGATGATGCCAGAGACCAGGATAATGGGGACAAGGGTGTTGATGGAGACAGGGACGATGGGGACAGGGACAATGGGGACAGGGACGATGATGAATACAGGGATGATGGGAACAGGGATGATGGGGATGGGGATGATGATGAATACAGGGATGATAGGGATGAGGATGATGATGGAGACAGGGATGATGGGTACAGGGATGATGATGGGGACAGGGATGATAGGGATGGGGATGATAATAGGGACAGGGATGGTGACACAGACCAGGAGAGCATTCCAGAGGCATGACAGGGGCGGGGAGCAGGATGGGGCCAGCCGTGGGGGGACAGTCACCTGCCCTGCCCTCACCTCGTCCTGCAGGTTGATCTCGGTGGCTCCCTTGTTGAGCTGCTCCTGCAGGCTGGACACCACGGCGTTGTTGCCGGGCACGCGGTAGATGCCCATGTACTCCAGCCCCCGGTCCTCCACCACCTTGCAGCACGCCTCCACGATCAGGGGCACGTTCTGCGGGGACAGGGACGGGCTCAGGGGGTGGCAGGGCCCGTGCAGGGTCCCCGAGGGCTGGCGGGGGTGGCGTGGCTGTACCTTGTTGTCCGGGGCAGGCTGGCAATCCTCCAGCCTCACGCCGAAGGCGCGCGGGGCAGATTTCTTGTTCTTCTTCATGATGTTGATGCCCCACGGGGCTTTTTGGGAGCTGCTTTCATCTGGGGGTGGCAGGGGGGGAAAAAAACCCCACAGGATCACTTGGGATAAATGGGAAGAGGATCCCGACAGGGATAAGCACCATGGCAGCCCTGGGGGGACACGGAGCACCCACATTTTGGCATCCCGGGGTGCCCCACGTACCTTTTGTGACGGCTGCATCCTGCCTGGGGGAGCGGGGCGCGCCGGTTCCCGTCTGCTTCAGGAACTCGGCTCGGATCCCCAGCCCACGAGGGCCCTTGGGCGACGAGTCAGGCTTGGTGCCCGCAGGGCTGCAGGGAGAGCGGGGAGGGTGGCTCAGCCGGGGCATGGCCGGCGGCACCAGCCCGGCACGAAACCTCCCTGGGAAACGCTGCCAGCATGGCTCCCCAGGCTCCCTGGCATCCCACGGAGACCCCCGGGAAGCACCAAGCTGCTCCAACCCTGGTTCAAAGTGCCAGGTGCCACCTTGGCTGACCCCGAGCCAGGCTGGGCACGCGTGGCTCTTCTGTCACTGCCCCGTGCAGGGAGCTGCCAGCTTTGCTCCGTCACTGTCACCCCGGGGGTCTCGGTGCCCACCACCCCTGTCCGTACCTCACTTTCCGGTAGTCGTTTAACTTCTTGCTGATAAGGGCTTGGCTGGCAAAACCGGGGTCCTGGGGAGGCAGAGAGAAGAGGGGAAGGGAGAGCTTGAGCAGCGCGTCCGCCGGACAGCCCTGGGCAAGTCCACGCCCTGCCGGGCACCGCGCAGGGCCGGGCGGCCACCGGGCAAGGGCAGCACCAGGTCCCCGCTGCCCTGGGACAGCCAGTGCCCAGCGGTGCCCGCAGACACGGATCCATCCATGCAGGATGCTCCCGACAACGCCGCAGCGACAGGGTGTGCCAGACGGTTCCGCACATTCCGACCTGGCAGCACCATCCGGTTCTTACCCGGCAGCACTGTCTGAGGACAACCACGGCAGCACCGTTCAGCTCCAACCCAGGAGCACCATCCAGTTCCAACCCAGCAGCATCGTCCAGTTCTAACCCAGCAATACCATCTGGTTCCAACCCGGGAGCACTGTCTGGTTCAAATCACAGCAGCACCACCCAATTCCAACCACGGCAGCACCGTTCAGTTCCAACCATGGCAGCACCATTCGGCTCCGACTCAGGAGCACCATCCGGTTCCAACCCAGCAGCATCGTCCAGTTCTAACCCAGCAATACCATCTGGTTCCAACCCAGAAGCACTGTCCGGTTCCGACCATGGCAGCACCGTCCAGTTCAAATCACAGCAGCACCGTCCAGTTCTAACCTGGCAGCACCATCTGGTTCAAATCACAGCAGCACCATCCAGTTCTAACCCTGCAGCACCATCCAGTTCCAGCCACAGCAGCACCGCCCAGTTCTAACCTGGCAGCACTATCCGGTTCCAACCACAGCAGCACCATCCAGTTCCAACCTGGCAGCACCATCTGGTTTAAACCACAGCAGCACCATCCAGTTCTAACCCTGCAGCACCATCCAGTTCCAACCACAGCAGCTCCATCCAGTTCTAACCCAGCAGCATCATCCAGTTCCAACCACAGCAGCACCGTCCAGTTCTAACCTGGCAGCACCATCCGGTTCCAACCACGGCAGCACCGTCCCCGCCGAGCCCCCAGCACCCTCCGGCGCGGGGCTGTGCCACAGACAACCAGAGACCTCTCCGAGCTCAACGCGCCCTCCAGGGCCAGAGCCTGCCACTGACACCAAACCGAGCCATCGCGGCACTGTGGCTGGCCCAGCACCGGCACGGCCACCCCTGACCCCTCACTGGACCCCAGAGTGGCCCCAGGGGCAGCTCTGCCCATCTCACACCTGAGTGACCTCACACAGCTCACGGCTGCCCAAGGAGGGCTCAGCCTCGGCAGCACCACGAGGGCACCGTGCCCGGACCTCTCTCCACCAACAGTGCCACGTCAAACCATGGCACAGCCACGTCAGAACACGGCAAGGACATGTCACACCATGGCAGGGACACACTAAACCACGGCAGGGACATGTCAAACCATGGCACAGCCACGTCAGAACACGGCAAGGACATGTCACACCATGGCAGGGACACACTAAACCACGGCAGGGACATGTCAAACCATGGCACAGCCATGTCAAAACACGGCAAGGACACATCACACCATGGCAGGGACATGTCACATCATGGCAGGGACACGCTAAACCATGGCACAGCCACCTCCAACCATGGCACATCCACGTCAAACCATGGCATGGACACATCAAATCATGGCCCAGCCATGTCACACTATGGCAGGGACACATCAAAACCATAGCACAGCCACGTCAGAACATGGCAGGCACACGTTAAAACATGGCACAGCCACCTCCAACCATAGCCCAGCCACGTCAAACCATGGCAGGGACACACCAAATCATGGCCCAGCCACGTCAAACTATGGCACAGCTATGTCAAATCATGGCAGGGACACATCAAACCCTGGCCCAGCCACATCCCATCATGGCAGGCACATCTCACGCCATGGCACAGTCGTGTCACACCAGGACACAGCCACATCCCACCTCACCAAAGCCACGAGGCACCGCAGCAGAGCCACACCAGCCCTCGGCAGTGCCACGCAGGCTCCTCTGCCACCACACGAGCCAACACCGACACGGGCGGATCTGGCACCGGTGCCACCCACGGAGTCGCACCCCACGCACCCTGCCCGCCCTGGCCACGGGGCCACTCTCTTCTTGGGCGCCGCGAGCCCCCATTCGCCCCTGGGAGCACGGCGTGGCCTGGGGAAGCAGCACAAGGCAAAGAGCCGGAGAGAGCCGAGGCGGTTAGTGCCGGGAGAGCCAGAGGCAGCCGGGAGCCCCATGTGGCTCTCACCTCGCCCTCAGCCTTGCTGTTCTCCCTGATGACTTTGATCCAGGCCAGCATGTCTTCCCGATCCTCTGCCTGAAAGAGATATTCACAGAAGTCAGCGGTCGTCAGGCGGAAGACGTGCTTCCTCTTGGTCTCGCTGTAGGAGATGTCCACCAGGCACGCTTGGATGCTGATCGGCGGCTCCTCCTCACCTGGGGCCGGGGCGCAGGTCACGGCCTCCCGCCTGTCCTTGCACAGGTACAGCGAGTGCGTGCGCAGCACGGCGAACACGCGCTTCCACTGCCGGATGCCTCCGCCGACCTTCTGCCAGGGACAAGGGACGGAGCAGAGGCTTCAGGGAGCGGCTCTCACCTCCCCTGCGCTCCCAGCCGGGGTGGGGAGCTGCCGACCTCGCCTACCTTCCCCTTTTTGGTGAGGATCTGCTTGCAGTGGAGCCAGCCCTCCTTCCTCACGGCGCTGAACGGCACGTCCGAGAGGTCGGAGGTCGAGTGGCGTTTGGAACGGGCGTCTTCGGAGGCACCCAGGCTGTCCAGAGACTGCGATGGAGGAGGGGGAGAAGAGGTGTTGGGGGTGAGGCCGTGGGCACCTCCTGCTCCTCCAGGAACCCCCTGCTCCTCCAGGAACCCCCCCGGCCCTTCAGGGCAGCCCCCAGCACGGCACTCACCCCATCGGTGAAGAAGCTCCTCAGCATGCGGAGGCTGGGGACCCGGCTGGGCATCCTCCTGGGGGGGAGAGCAGCCCCCATCAGCGGGAGGGGGTGGGAGCTGATGGAGGGGGGTGGCTGGGTGGTGGGAGCGGGATGGAGGGTCCAGCCCTACCTTAGGATCTTCCCCTCGTCCCGAAAGGCGTTCAGACCATCGTCGCAGGACTTGGAGCGCTCGGTGGTGATGGCCAGCAGGTAGGAGGAGCGGCGGCCGGCCTTGATGCTGCCTGC
>VZRF01011833.1:0-228888 GCA_013396875.1 Vireo altiloquus
GGCAAACTGCTCTGGGTGCTCCACAAAATGAAATTTGGGTATGTACAGCGTTTGGTGTCCTCTACCTTGCACCAGCCCCTCACTAACCAGGACCTGGGCAGGATACACAGAAGAAGGCTGTGCCTGGTTTCTGCTGATGGTCGTGATAAGCTTGATGCTTTTCCGCATTTTATGTCAGAAGTTTGTTCCCTGGAAAAACTGGGGGCATGTCTAATTAAAAAGTGATAGCCTAACACTTCCCAAGACCTTGTTTTCTATTGCAGAGGTCTTGCCCATGGTAATAGTTGCTATTATCTGTCACAGTTCTCTGAAATCTTCATTTCCAGTGGAAACACTGGAATCCAGACAACAGTTTTACCGGAAAGCATTCCTTTCCTTTGGCATGTGGTGTAAGGGGAGAGAGAGACACAGATGGGAAAATAAATGAGATCTCAGTGGCTAAGGTTACTCTTCTAGAAAGCCAAGATGTGGGTCACATCTTTGGTGTGACTTGAACAGGTCAGGCATCGTAGAATCTCAGAATCATTGAATCAGACAATCAGAGAATTATAGAATCATAGAATGGTTTGGGATGGAAAGGACTTTCAAGGTTATCTAGTCCAATCCCCTGCAATGAGCAGGGACACCTTCCACTAGATCAGGATGCTTGGAGCCCTGACCAAGCTGCTTTGCAAGTTTCCAGGGATGGGGCAGCCACCACCTCTCTGGGCAACCTGTACCACCCTCATTTTGAGGTGAGGATGTGAGACTCCAGCTCCTGCCTTCTGGTCATCTTCCACCTCCCCTTGACTATGTTCAGATAGTAATATGTCATGCTTCTTTTTTTGTGGTTGGTTGGCTGATTTTTGGGTAAGGGTTTGGGGGTTTTTTTTGACATATTTTCAGCTTTCTGATACAGACAAGAAGTATTTTATATCTTTAAAAACTGTTGCAAGCAGGAAATTCTGCTGCTTCACCGTGGCAACCTCACTTACCAGAAATGTGCCTATTCTCTGCATCATTTCTGTAGTGTAATGGGTATTTCTGTGTGACACATACAACATTTGTTGCTGCTTTTTTGCAGCTGTGTGAAGCTCCCATTTGACATATGTTTCTGTGGAATTAGCTAAATTGTGCAGCGAACAGATTCTCTGTTTCTGCTCAGTGTAGCAGGGAAGGTAAAGGTTATCCCCACCGTAGGACACGGGCAGGAGTGGTCACTCCTCCGAGCTGCTTCTGGAGCTCCAATGATGGTGTTTGGCGAAGCAAATCTGCTGCAAATTACAGCATGTGGTTATAGATCAATTTATGCCCCTGCCAGCTGCCAACAGTGTGCTGTGCACGAATGGAGCTAACTCGGTAAACATGCACTCTAGTAACTGAAAATAACCAAGTGTTGTTGAAAGGAATAATTAATTAATGTTTGTAAAGCACTTAGAAACTGAAAAGCACCTTATTAGTGCTAAGTGTTCAGGGCCCTGGCTTTCTCATCAGAAGTTAAAGTTCTCGTCTTTGTTAGTCTTTACCCCAACAAAATATTAAGGGTATAAAACCTTTGTGTCTAATGTCCTCAGTCAGGTGGTTTTGTGCCTGGCAGTCATTAGGATGCAGTAAGTAAACAAGAAGAAACTATAAATGGCCTGAATCAGCTCATTTCCACTGATGCCAGCAGAATCAAGTTGATTTACATTAGCTGATGATCAGCAATGGAGAATCCAAAGCACAGCTCCTCTTCTTGATGTCGAGCTCAGCCAGAGCCAGGGACTGGTTTATTCTCTGCAGCTCCTGCCTTTCTGAGCCCAGCCGCCAGGAATGAGCACAAAACTCTATTAGGGCACAGGGTTCCCTGTGCAGTGAGGTGGACAAATTGGATGGCTCAGATTTGCTCCCTGGGGCAGGCAGCACATAAATGAGCAGCCTCTTGGTAGAGAGAAGGAATCCTATTTATCAGCTGTGCCATGCAGGGCTGAAAGGGGACACCCATGGCTGACCCAGTTCCAGGGTTCAGGAACACGGAGAATAAGAATCTCTGCCTTTACTTCAAAAGTGCCTTGGCTCCGTCAAAACTTCTCCAAACCTTCCTGATGCAGAAGTCACTGACTAAAGAGTGGATTTATTCAGAAGGGTAAGAGGGCTATGAGCCACCCAGAACACAACCATCCGGGGAGAAGTGGATGGTCCTGGGAATGAGATACAGCCCTCAGCTCCTGCCACACGCAGAGTGTGGCTAATTTTTAACTCTGCAGCCATCCAAGGGCTGCTCTGCTCCTCCAGAAGGTGCAGCCCACAGTCAACGTTCCCATCTCCTTCAGAGGGTGCTCATCTGTATTTCACTTTGTGTAAATAGTACCTAGATCAGAAGCTGTGGGAGCAGGAGAAGGGGAAGGAGAGGGGAGACAATCTTGTGGAACACAGGGAGCTGCAGGAAAGAGCTTAAGACTAACTGGCCAGAGAGCACATGGAAAAGCACTACCCTGTCCATCACAGCACACGCTTTTAAGATTTTCATATCCCTTTACCACACAAGTTTCCTTTCTTCTGCCAGGATTTTTGAGGCTAAATTTGATTATATTGCGCATCTGTTCCATATTTATGAATATCTAGGACCTCAGTCACTCACACTGTACTTGCAGATGAATGAAAAACCTGATGATGTGCCCTTTTATGGTGCATGAGGAGTATGCCCACATACACATCACACGTAGTCACTGGCAGGAGTGCTGGGAGAGGGAATCCAGTCTTTGATCACTTGAGTGTTTCTTCTCATAGGGGATCAGTAGCTCTATTTTTTTTTACTTCTGGATTAATTGGCACAGTAAGAAAGGTTACCTGCCAAGAAAATCCAATTATTTAGCCCTTGCTGGTCTTGAATAAAGCTCCATGGCTGATAAAGGGTCACAGTTAGAGAGAATCAAAATAAGCCACCAGGACACCAGATATTCTGTTTTTTCAATCTCTGCGCCAGCCCAGAGCAGACTATGTTTGGCTCACTTCAATTGCAGTGCTGGAGCACACTGTGCCAGGATACCCCTTCTTGATGTTTTTGGAAGAGCTAAGCATTACTAGGATTGGTTAATAGTTATCTTTGTAATTAGCCATCTGTTATAGATCCATTTATTGGATCAGAGAGGTGATAGAACCCTTGCATATCCTGCTCACTCCTCACTTTTCTTGAGCTCACCATAGGGAGTTTTGTGCACAACCCATAAAGAACCAAGAAAAAAAATCTTCTTTGAAAGAGAAAAAATTGTGGTGGCCCTGTGAATAGTAAAAGTCATAATAATTTGTCTTCATCAAGACCACAGGCTTAGGAGCACTGGATAATTTTTTGTGGAGGTTGGAATAAGAAATTGAGAGGTCTCTCAGATGTCCAAGCAAGATTCTGGAGCTGCTCACTTGGTCCCAGTAACCTCCTGCTCCACATATCCATAGCTATGGAAAGGAAAGCTCAAATCTTTACATACCCTGTGTCTATTGTCCTCAGTGTCAAATCATTGCATACCCTGTGTCTATTGTCAGCAAAATTATCCAGGTTAAGAAATTTAAGAGAGCCAAAGGCTTTGTTCCTGTAGATTTCTGAATCCAGAGGCCAGAGCTGAGGTGATTTGGGTGAAGCACCCAAAGAATCCAGCACAGGTAAATGACCCAACAGAAGGTTCCACAGATGTCAAGGCAGAAGGTGAATATGTGGTAATTAATTCTTTCTCCTGTATTATGTGCTGCTAATTGACTTGGCAGCAGCACCATCACTGTGTTACACTGGCTCATGGATTTTAGGCCGGAAGCAACAACGATGATGGTCTGACCCTACTGTCTGCAGAGCAAAGCCCACAGAACCTCACCCCATGGTCTCTAAACCAGCCCTCAAAATTCTGCTCAAATCACCATTTTTATTGAAAATCAATGCTTATTAACAGACTATGCAATATAAAATGCACCAAGTACCTGGGTAAGTAGCTCTAAAGATTTTTTTTTTAATTTTTAACCTTATTTTTTGTATCATATTTACATTGATATTTCCATAGGATTCTATTTCTCTTTTTTGTTTAAATAAACCCCAGAAAATTAGGAAAACAGACAAAAAGTTTTGTCCTTTTTTTTTTTCCTGGAGTAAAAGGTATGTGTAGAGTTTATGATAATCTTCCTACTGTATTAGTAATATCTTGAATGGATCACTGAAAATGTTTTCTTCTTTCTATTCTCTCTCACTTTTCACTCCTTTCATTACCCACAAAACCCCACAAAAACCAAACCAAACCAAAACCAAATAGGACAGAAAATAAAAAAAAAGGGGAAGAATTGGGAGACAAAATCTGTAATTCAACAGAGGAATTTAAAAATATGCATGGTGTTCCTGGACACATTTAATGACACAGGGAAATACTGACATTCCTACAGTCCTGGAAAAATGTATGGGTTTTTTTTGGTTTATGATCCCAGCTGTTCCCTCCAATGCATCTCTCTCCTCTTCTTGTTCCCCAATATTCCCCTTGAGTCCAATTTCTCTGATTTGTAGAGCACATGAGGATTGTTTAGGTAGCTGACATCAGTGACAGCCCAGTGACACAAACCAGACACGGAATAACTCTGCTTTCTTGCAGGAGTTGAATTTTCTCCCTTTTCCAGACAAATGTCAACAAGTCAGCAGTGCTACAGGATTTGTGCCCCCTCCCACACCAACACTGAGTATTCTAAGACAAACATTTGCCATTCTCTGCTCCTCTAGGTATCCTTTTATCCCACTTAATAATTTCAGTGATTAAACAGGAACTGAAGTACCCAAAAATGAGACAAAACCTGGCACACCTTTTTTGTCATTGAGCAAATCCTGATCCTGTGAAGGAGAAAGTGTTAAAATATCCACTGGCTGTACCTGCATAAACACCTTGCTGAAGTAAGTGATGCTGCCCATGAAATTTCTGTGAGTTACTTGTGATGTATTTGCACAACTTATAAGAAAAATTCATCAAAACATGAGAGTTTTTAATCAGAGGTATTCTCAGTGCATGAAATGGAACAGTTTAGCTCTCAAGTAGTTATGGTACAGGTATCCAGGTGAGCCAGTAGTCACAAAGATGGTATTTCCTTCTTATCTCATGATCATATCACTTACCTTTCTCATCTGTAAATAGAATATTAACCACCATGCACTTTCAGAAGTTGGGAGAAAACACAGTGAATTCCCAAAGTGGACTTTGTGTTTGTAAGTAAGCCACCGAGCTGATGTGATTAAACAGTTACTCCATCAGTGTCTTGGCCCTTCTTTTCTCCATCTGGTAGGTAGGCAGGCAGATTAAATATATGCCATGTGTTTGTTTTTCCTGTACAAAATGAGCTGTGTTAGTATTTCTTGTCACTATGAGGTGGTACCAACCATACAAAGTATATTGATTTACGTTAAAAAATGGAGTTTTACTGGGAACAAAACATGCCACCCAAAGCACTGTATTTTATTACAGGAAATGGCAGTAAACTGTATTTTTTATTTAAAAAAAAAGCTCAATTACAAACTTTAGAGAAAATTAAATTTATCTCTGAGCCTCAGTGTTTTGAAGCTACCAGTTGATTCCTGGAAGTGATTTTGAAATGAGTTTTGGGAAATCATTTTAGTATTGACTTGGGCCATAATGGTTGGCTGTTGCTTTTTTGTATAAGATTGATTAAATTACCCTGAACAAGCTCCAAGTCCATGTCCTTCTCTGAGGCCAGTTGTGAATATGACCATAATACACTCTCTCAAACATATTTCAGAAAGTAAATAATCTCTGAACCTGGAAGAACATCACTGCACTCTTCCAAGAATAAGTAAATGAACTTGGTTCCTCGTCTCAATATACATCACTTCTTTTTTTACACCTCCCACTTCCTCTGGTTTTAAAAAACTGGGGTTATTTGCTAGATTTCCTCTATACACTACAAAAGGAGATAATTTTAACTAGGTCTTAGAGAGAACTAGCTAAGAAATAAATGTATAGTATAAGGTTCAATTTTATTATTGTATAATAAGAACTGACAGTTGTTCTACTGATTTCAGCCTTTATCTCCACTCCAAAATGTAGTTCTTCCTTCATACATCAGTAAACTCAAGTAAAATCAGGGCCACAGTATAGCAGGTTCTATACAAGCAAATGGGAATGAATGATCTTAATCCAAAAATGGTTTGAAAATTAATGCCAAATATGCAAAGATAGGACTTATCCACAGCTGCTGACTGTGCCTGGTCTGGAGACAGGAGAGGAATCCAGGTCTTTGAAGATCTAAGCCCTATCCAGTGAGCTCTGCTCCTGAACCACTGGCTGGTCTGAGTTTTTATCAAATCTAAGGTATGTACTTCAGAAGCTAAAATTAAATGACAATAAGACACATTTCCATGAGGTGACTGGTGCATGGTTGCTACAAAGCCAGAAACAAGGCAGGTAGCAATTAACAGCAAAAGAACAGGAGCAAGAGGAAGAAAACAGTAGAAGTTTTGGGAGGAATTTATCATGATCGGCTGCACAGAAAGATTCTTGAACAGTGACATGGGGTTTGCAGGCAAGATTCAGGAAAAAACAACAGTTTGTGGGGCACAACCTTCCAAAGAACAGCCTGCTGCACTTTCCAAATGTTCTGAGTTCCCATCTGAGATGGAGTAGGCTATTTGGGGAGCAAAACTCTCCTGAGGAAATCTGGTACAATTGGTGCAATCTGGTAAAGATTTGTAGGCAGCACAGCCCTGGGATACTGCTAGGAAGGATTTCTACTTCCCTGACATTAGTTTCCATGTCCTCTCAGGGTCTTTAGGCCATAAAGTCTGGGCAAGTCTTGGTTGAGAGGCAGATGAGATTGGCTTGCAAAGGTTGAGATTTTCTGTTCTTGCTGTCCTTAAGTGTCTTTAACTCCTGCTGACATGAGTAATCCGAGTCAGAGGTCTTGAGTAAACAGGAATCCTGCAGGGAACAGGTTAAGCTGGCATTGGAAGAGCAAGTAACTGCAATGTTCTGTAATTACTTCCATAAACTCTCTTCTTTCCAGTACTCTCTTGTTCAAGGCAAAAATATTTGAGTACACCTCATGGGGGGAACTGTCAAATGTCTTGGATGTTCCTTTCTCTACAGGAACTCTTCTTTAGATCTTTAGGCTAGAAAGAAAATTGGTTTGTCCTTAAATTCATCAAAGCACAGGGGATGATATAGTTTAGTGGATGGGGAAAGAAGTGGCAGCCTGTGTCAGATTTTCTTGTTGCTATTCATTTTTTTAATTATTTGAGTTGTCTTGGTTAGAGAGTAAAATCCTGTAATTTGCTGCCTTGAATTTGAGCTGTAATAAAGTTTTTTCCTTATTGTTTTTTTCCTTTGCTTCTGGTTTCTTTGAGCTTTGGAAAAGACAAGAAGTTTTCTTCTGCTAAATGTACTGGCTCATTTTGTATGAATTTGAATACCTTAATGATTAACTGAATTTACTCCTGCCCCACAAACAAAGTAGATATGAATGATCCCTCTTGCATTTACTTTCTTAATGAGATGTTAAATGTAACTTGCTATAGATGGAATTTCAGCTAAAGCAAAAATTAGTATTTCAGTCTGTTTAAAATAACATTTTAATTATCTTCACTATTTCTAAAAATTGTAGAATATCCCATCAGGCATTACAGTGTTACTGTAGATGCTCTGCCTAAGTACCTAAAGTCACATTATTTGCTAATATTTCCTCTTCAGCAGGGTGACATTCAAGCTCTGGATGATATTTACATGTTTTTTAAACCACAAAAATGGAGATGATACAAAATAAAGGAAATAAAAGCAGTCAACTGAACTCTCAATTTATCTGCCACTATCTCACCTCATTGAATGGTCCTACAGTAAGGCAGACCTACAAAAGGAGAACACTTTCTCTGAAAAGCTGATGTCCCAGGTGTTTGTGGCAGAAGCAGGTGCACACATGGGGAGAATCCTGCACAGAGGATACTGAAGCTCCTGTTGGCCCAGGGGGAGAAAAATAAACACCATGAAAACATTGGGTCAAATACCACCATAAGTTTAAATAAGCCTACATGTGGTGCTGGACAGAGCTGAGAACAGAATTTGCTTTAGCTACTATGTTTTTCTCCATCTTTTGACAGGATAGGAGTGGAAGTAGCAAGCAGGATGTGTTGGGCTTTGGAAACAGCTCAAAGGGAGTGAACATGCATTTCAGCAAAAGCAGCTCTGTTTGCTTCAGGTGAGGCAGGGGCAGCCTCAGTGCCTGTGCTGAGGGGGATTTTTGTTCACAAAACAGCCTTGTTTTCTTTGCCTGTGCCCCATGAGAGGCTGTCACTGAACATGCACCGTGGGGAGGGTGGCTGGGGAGGGCTGATAACTGTGAGCAGCTCTGACACCCTAGTTGCACTTTTGCTTAATCTAATTCAACAGGAGATCTCTATTTCGGTACCTGGTGTGAAAGGAATTGTTTTCTATTCTTCTTGGACTCACTTTCTTTCTATAGATGCCGAATTAGACACTTTAACAAGAACAAGTGATGTGTTTCCTATAGGAAAAGCTTCGAAACAAGGCAAGATTGTTGTACCTTGTTCAAAGCCTCCTTTCAGGAGAAACTTAACCAACACAGGGAGGCTTCCAAGAAGTTTGTTCCCAAAAGTGTTTTTTTCAGAGTTTATTGTTTCTTTGATTGTTTGTTTTAATATTTATTGTGTTTTTATTAAAAAATATCTGCTTTTCATTTTACTATGTGCTTTGCCCACAAATATTGCTGTGAAGAAACCCAGTGTTATGGTCAGGTCTACTCTACAGTGATCCAGGGAGGAATGACAGATGCTTCAATGGCATTCTTTAGGTGTATTTTTTTGGTTACTAGGAGTCGTTTCAATAGAGACACTGCAATATTCAGCATGCTTTGCTCAGAGCCTGTGCCTGCCATGGGAGATCATCCAGCTCTGTGACTGTGAGAGACAACAGAAAAGCAAAAGGAATAGAAATAAGAGAAGGAAAGAGGATAAATGTAGGCAAGAAAAGCTCAGGAGAGGCATTTGAAGTCCTTTACGGGGTTTCTAATCCTTTGAGGAATTTCCAGCACTCGGTCTGTAGAAAATTTTCATCCACCTCCAAACTGGTCAGAAATTCCTTTCAGAAAATGCCATCACTAACCCCTGGCAGCACAGGCCAGGCTGCACCAGGGACTGGGATCAGACATTAAATAACACACAGACCCTTACTCTGAGGAAGGACCCACAGAAGGCTGAATACCTTGTATTTTAGTACTTCTGGCAGCATCCTGGTAATGAATGTAATGAATAGCACAGGCAGGATAAAATATCAGCATGTGCAGCATAAATACTGCTTGGACATCTCTCTTGATGCAAGAGACATGTAACTGACACAAGTTTAATTTCTGGCTAAACTATAGCTTTTTTCTGAGCAGAAGAAGCAGGAAGTATATTTCAGAAGGCAGCTGTGAATGTATCCTGTGTTTTGTTCTCTTTTGCCATGGAGTCATTCATTCTTCGACCTTTCCCTGTTACTTCCCATTATTTAATTTCCCTAGGCAAAAATCTGTGATCCTAGCCAGAGTCACTCCCTAGTATTTTCTTTCCTCTTCAGAATTTTCTTATTTTCTGGACAACTGTTTCCCAGTCTTACCTTTTCTTTTATACCAACCACATGCTGCTTTCTTGGAGTTATTGCTCAGCAAAACCAAGGTTGCAAATACTCATTCTATGTGTTTGAAAAGATTATTTAACAAAAAGCTTGAAGTTGCTTAGCCCAAACAAGCACTGTATAAACCACTGAAACAGCCAGGAGGAGTTTTTCAAAATTTCCACCAGAAGCTAGGGAGATTTCCAGAGGATTGGTAGTTGGGTTGTCAATCCCATAACTTTTCATTAAGACCAAAATTCCTAAATGCTATCTGTATCCTTTGAACACCTTCTGCCTTAGCACTCCGTGATTATGACAGCTACTAAAGCAGATCTGTGCTTAATATTTTGCTCAAAAATCCACCTTAAGTATCTAATTATGGGAGCCCATAGGAATTATGTTCTTTAATTTGCTTAGATCTAAAAGTGAATACCATTTACATTTCCACCACCGAGGATACAAGTTTTCCAGTCTTTAGTCAATGCCACTATTAAATATACAAATCAGACATTTTTGAAAAATTAAAAAAAACACCCCACCTAGGAATGTTAGCTCAAGCATTTTTTTCCCAATCTAATGCTTACTGCTTGCCTTTATTAACTGTGACTGAAAATGCCTTAAAATATGTCGACAGGGATTCTTATTGCAGTTAACAGCATTACATGGGATTCAGCATCTAAAAGTTCTTAGCCTATATCGTGTGTCAGAAGTGTAGGAAAGAATGGTGGGACAGAATTGTTGTTGTTTGAGGGTGGATGCAATCTTAATTCTGGTGTCTTGTCCTTAGTAATGAGAGAGCTTTTGTAGGTTGTGTCACAAAAGGGAAAGAATAGTCTTTGTTTGACTATAATGGCAAGTGTCAAACCCGGTGAATAATGTAGATAATTTTTGGGACATTTGAAGTGGAGAATAATGTATGATTGATGTCAGTTCCACTGTTTTGCTTCCTTGTTGCTCTGCACAAGTACCATGGTGTTTCTCAGAAGTAAAAAAATGGTACAGAACCATGTCTTGAGCAAGGACTGAGTGAGTTTGTATCTTTCACTTGTGGCTGTTTGGTTCTACACTCATTTTATATATCTTCTAAGCAAAATAAACATCACAATCTTCAGTCTTATGGGGTTGGTTTGTCCTCAGTTGCATCTTTTGCTATTTAATGGAATATAGATTAAAAACATACTCTCACTATCAAACCTGTCGTTATTCCCTTCTCTCTTCTTCTCTCTGTCTCTCTTTTTTGGAAACACAAAAACAAACAAACAAAAGCTGCAATTTATTCTATCTTAATGCAGAGATGTTTGTTGAAACTCCTGTTTTCCTTGATGCTTCTCAACTCCTGCCAATTTATCTACAGTTTTTTGTTTAACATTTTATTTTTTGTGAAGATACTTTAGTCCTGAGTGATGTTCTCTGGATAAGACTTTTATAGGTGCCAAGCACCAAAGAATAATAACTTCCCATGTTTTATCTATGCCAGTGGTGTTACCATACAGCCAGGTGAGATCTGCACTTCTGCCACAGTCCTGCACTCTTCACAGGCACTTCAGCTCTATTCTCTTGTGATGCTGAATAAGGACATTGCCACTTGCCCACTGCCATCTCATTAGATCTTGACCATCTTTCCAGTTTACCAAGATCATTGTGAATCTTAATCCTGGCTTTAAGAATGTTTTTACCCTTGATGGTTTAATGTACACTGTAAATTTTACATGAGTAAAATTCCATCATTTAAGTTAATGAAAACAATGACAGGCCTCTGTCTGAAATACCTACCTACCTTTAGATAAAGTATTAAATCTTCTAGGAGAGTATTTTCAGACACTTTAGTAGAATTGTGGATTAGTGCTAGTACATATTTGTTCACCTTGTTTTTATGTATGCTGTATAGATTTCTCAGGGTAAATAGAGATGATCCCTCTGCATCTCTTATCCTCTAGAACATATTGAGTCTTTTTTAATTTTTTTTTTTATTTCAGATTCTTAGGAATAAAACAAATTAATGAAATTTCAGATTATTTTTGTTCCAAAGTCTCCTGTCTAATTTCTGCGCCATGGTTGCAGCAAATAAGATGGAGAGCTTGAGGGTTTTACAATTATACTACTGAAGGTGATTGAAGATATGAACAAAAAATTTTCAAAGTGTCTGTATAACCACCCACGGAATAGGCTTAATGCATTCATTCAGGGTGGTTTTCTGAGAATTAATTTACATTTCATATATTTGAGTCTCACATGAAAAGATATTTTTATGATGATTTTTAATACAGTAATTTGATGAGATCATAACTATTTACTTTGGAAGGATTTGTAATTAATTTCTGCATATAAAGAAGGTATCATTCCACAAGTGTGAAATTTATATTTATTTGTTCCCTATAATGTTTCATGAAGGAGAGAGAAAAACAGTTGCAATTACAGAGCAATAAGATCTTCTGGTCTCTTCTCTCCCTGTCTTGTGACTGCTAATATGAAAATTTCAGTGGAAAATCTTTGACAAAGGAGAAAGAGTCCATGTCTCTTTAAGAGGCAAGAATTTAATTATCAAAAAATCCAGTATTCCATGCACTGTGTTAAACTTCCTCCTGTCCTTTCCCTGTTAATTTATATTCTACCCTGTCCTAGATACAAGATCTTTTCCCCAAACTGCCTTCAATAATACAGAACATTGTTCGAGGGAAGATTTTTCTCCTTTCTTTTTGTTGAATGTGTGATGAAGAAGTTGAATAACCCTCAAGCAAATGCATTTTAAGGAAACTCTTGTGGGGGTCAGAGGAACAGGCACTGGAACAACTGCTGAGTCACTTCCTCCTGCCATTCCAGGTGTCCTCAGGAACCCAGAAAGGCTTCTTGAAGGCAAAACCTGCTTTGCTGGTGTAGCACATCCATCTGGGGCATCATCAGATGAATTCCTGACTAATCTGTGGGGGAAGGACAAGATAATTAAGGAACTGTCTTAGGGATGTGAGCTGTTAGCTTGTGCACTGCACTCAGTGGAGCAGGAGACTTGTAAATGTCACCGTCAAACCAGATATTTTATTAGCTGGAGCTGACACACTCCAACTTCCCAGTAAGTGGTGAGAAAATATTCCCCCATCACTTGAGACTTTTAAAACTGTGGCAGATTGAACGTGGCCTGAAAAAAATGTTCTCTTGAGCTGAGTGCACTTATAGCAGTGGGGGGAGTGATGAGGTGAGCATTTTTGGTCTTTCCCTCCTGATTCTGGCCCCCTACTTTCCTGCCACCACCTCCAAGAGGCTGTTGGTTGTTTCTACAATCAAAATTGTTTCCAGGGTGCTGTAGAGTAAGTGGGAACTTGACTTATACGGTAATGAGTACTGGCCAGAGAGCAAATTAATGGGAACACTTAAAAAAAAATAATATTGACTTTTTTCCCCCTCCTTGCTTTCCAGCTGCAGACTGTGCCATGAGAGAAACCAATCACAGCCTCATTCCCAAACTGTCCAGATGAAAAAGACCTGGAGGCTACTTTGCTTATTGCCATAACTCTCCGGAATTGCTTCCTGCCATATATCTGAGTACTATATTCAGGCTAATTTGCCATAACTTTCCGCCAGGAACCTATTCCATACCCTGATAAATCTCATCTCTAGCTCTTCCCGCAACTCCCGTCCTGAAGAACTCAGTTCGTGTTTTCATTTGTCCATTTTCATTCTGAATTGGAGATGCTGCCTGAAATATTTAAAGGCTGAGGACCTCAGCAGGCACTGGAGAATGCTGTCGATGCTTTCTCTGTCATTTTCTTTGCTCTGTGGAGGATCTAGCATTGCAATAAAAATTCCAGACAGGCAAGAAAAGTGATCCATATTACTGGACAATTTGCTACCCTTATCTCCTGCAGGTCAAGACCTTTTTACCTATAGCTTGGGAAAGTATCATTTAAAAAGTATGAAAGGAGAAGTGCCTTATTGCATAGTTGGTTCTGCCATACTGAATTAAAGAAATGCCTTTATAGAATATAGAGGACAAATGGAATTTTAAAAACCTTTCAGATATACATATATTCTCCTGGGCCAAGAGAAAGTTGAAATGGTTCAGGCTTCATTCTGCAATGCAGAACCCAGCACAGACTGGTGTACCCCACTTTTTGTGGTGTCATTTTTGTCACTGCCTTGATGTGAGGTAGTTTTTGTAAAGCCATATAAAAAAGTATATACAATACACTGTGATGACCTCAGAGGAGAGAGTCTCAGCTGTAAGGTAGGACACATCCTCATGAAAATCATTCTCCAGGTGCTCAGCATTCCCATAGGGTACTAAATATTACCATATCACCCCTTTGTGACTCAGGAATGCTCGTACCTGGTTCTGTAAATGCTCATTTATCTGTTTCACCTTGTCTGTGACACCTCACTCAGCCCACACTGAAACTAATAGAAAGTTTTTCTGTCCTTTACGGGGGAACTGAATCAGACTCAGCTGGATGATAAAATGAAGTTCAGATTCAAAGATATGGAGGATAGGAGCGTGAAAGTCCTTGGTTAGAAGATAGTTTGAAATTTCTTCTTCCTTTGCAGCATTAATTGTGTGTTGAAATAAAAATATTTTGCCATTCTCATCTAGATCTTTGATCTCGTCATCAGCTTATTTTCAAATACTGTAGCCTTAATACAGGTACTGAATCCTGCTTTTATATCTTTTAGCAGGAATCCTTGTGTCACTAAAATATAAAAAAAGCAATATTTCTCTGAGCAAGTAGTGATGAAGGTGTGCTGTCTTGGAAAAAATAGCACTCTTTTGTCTGTGCATTATCACTTTTGAGCCCCCGCTTGGTTATCTCTCTTTGTTTCACGCAAGGATGGTATTAGTAGCCTGGAGCAATCTCTATGTGCCCTTTCAATCAGAAACACTTCTTGATTTGTATACTTATATAGAACAGGCCAAGCTGAAGTGAGAATTTATCTCCTGAAGAAAACAGATTTAATGTGAAAGGTGATCCTCTAAAGTTTCACAGTTGCAGTTGCCTTGGGTAAGTGCCAAGGAAGGCAGCTGCTGCTCCGAGTGGGTCTCCCACGTCCCTGAGAGCTGCACACCAAGAGGAGGTGGGGGAATGCTCTGTACACATCTCCCCCTTTTCAAGGACAATACACATATTAGAAACACTAAAGGAGGATTAATATGAGAACTATTAAATCCAGGCTTTCAGTTCCTCATTCTGCTTTGCATTTTGGTTCAGAAATCTGCCAAGCAGAGCCTTCACCTCCTGCCCCTCACTAATTATGTTCTCCCTTTGCCTACCTTTAACTTTGCAATCCTCTGATTCTCATAACCCCAGACCATTCTAAACTTCATTGTGTTTATAGAATAAGGAAAAAAAGAAATAAAGAAACAATGTTAGCAAAATACTCACCATCTTTTAGAGCACTTAAAAAATATGGTGATAAGAATGTTTATTGGAAATTTAAGATTATTTATATAATTGTTCTTAAATTGATGAGTGCAAAAATAGAGGGAGGACAGAGTAAGTAGCTTATTATTTGGAGTGCTGAGAGCTGCCTAAAATGATGTTGTGCTGAGAATACTCTCCAACATGAAAAAGAGACCCACAGGCAAACAGCTATTATCTCAAACAATCTTCAGCAGAGGACGTGTCTGTGAAATAACATTTGGAGACCTTGGGTAATTCGATACCTCAACCTCTGCTCACAAATCTATTAGATCAGAAAGGAAATGTTCTAAACCCTTTTGAAATACCATTCTTTCACAACAGAAGTGCACTAAAATGTATGGAATATGGTGAATGAAGGATGGTTAGTGTGTGACCTAATGATGAGATGAACAAAAGAGGGGAAAAACATTGCGCCATCTTTTTGCAAGTTCCATTTATCCATGAAATAACAATTGCATTCATATTTGCATTTCCATTACACAGAATTGCTATCTTCTGACTTACCAGCACAATGGTATTGTTTCATTTATTTAAACTGGATGGTTTGCTTTCCATGGTATGACCAGCTGGGAGAAAAATAAGATTCAATAATGCGAACATTTCACAGTAAATAAATTGCATTGATACAACAATATAAAAGCTGTGCTCAGCAGTTTCTCTAGGACAAGGTCTGTTCTAGAACTATGCATCCAGCTCTCTAAACACTTGGAGAACTATGAAGGTTACATCTTGTTGCGTGAAATGATACAAAAATACATTGAATTTCTGCTTGGATTCTGCTTACTCACATCTCCCCATTACAAAAGTTACATGTTTAATTGGCTGCTTTCAAGCAGAATATTTCTGTCTCTCTATTTGTTGATCATATTCACTACTGCAGGCTTCTCTGTAAAATCTTGCCCTAAGGACTACCCAAGGGATAGTAAGGCACAGCCATTGGCTCAGTTTCAAATTCACTCTATGCAGACATCACTCAACCTCCCCAAAAAGAAAGGAAAATGAGAAAGGATTCAGAAAGATTCTTTGGGAGTTAGATATGTTGACTGGATTGCCTGTCAGATTTAGTGTTCTCTGTGCAGAATCCCATCTCCTCTGTGGGTACTTCACCAGAATACTCTTCTCTCCATTTCTCTGAGCTGCCAGAGACAGTGGAGCTCCCTCCCTCTCTGCTCTTCTCTGGTTACTGGATAACCACAGGGTCTCTTGAGAAAACCCTTTTGGAAGGGTTTGACTGGACACCAGTCAGTCATTGTGGGTATTTTGCTGGCAATAAATCTGGACAAACCCCACCCTTCTCAGTAATGACAGTACCCATCAGAGAGGGACAGTGAATTTTTTTGCTGGCACTCAAACTTGTTTGGCCTTTTACAAGACAATGAATTCTTTATATGCTGCTTAAAGAATTATTTCAGTATTTTGAGTTTCATAAAAACCCTGGATTCTCTCGATATGAATGGAAAATTCTTGAAGGAAAGAAACCAGTGGGGTCATGTCTTAGTTTGAACTGTAGCAAAATCAAAATGAAAATAAAAACACTTACCTCCTTTTAATGCTCCCAGTTGTCCTCTTTCCCCTTGACTACTTTGTAACAACTGCAAAGTTTCTATTTCAGATCCGGTATGAAGGAAAAATAAAAGCCACTTGAAAATGTGGTGCTTGAAGATGGATAAGCACATATTTTTCTTCAGAAATTACTTAATTCATATGTGCATAAAAGTACCTCAAACGCTTAAGTTAGAAAAAACACAGATCATTTTATTTTTAACTCTTTGTATATTCATTGCAATGGGGTAGTTTAGGATGGTCAACTCAAACATATAAAGTTGTTATAAACTTATGTATGTAGAATATTACCTGCAGTGATATATAGGTATAACAGTATTTTATTATGAAGCATTTGTGGTGAACTCCTTTTTTATAGATAATACTTATAATGATTTAAACTGTAAAATAATATTTTTTTAAGTCAAGCCATTTCTGACTTTTTTTGAGAATCCATTTCTGCATGCCTCCATAAGCATCTGGAGCATGGAGCCATAACCAAAATCTGTAGCAGAAAGGCATGGAAAACATTCTTATATTTTGTCTCTCAGCAAAAAAAGCACACATACATTTTACACCTCCAATTTCTACAGTGAACACACACTGAAATATTCTCTTTATCTCTCTTTAGAGACCCACTTTACATGGTGTATATATCCATGGTGAAATAAATGAATAAATTGAATGAAAAATACTGTAGCTCTATTTGTATTTATCTTTAGCAAGACAACCACAGCCTGCATTCTCTGCTGATGACAATTAGAATGAAAGAGTAGGAATTATAGCAAACAAAAAACTTCTCACACATTATGCATGAGCATTCAGCTGATTTTATTCTAATGTTCCACGACATCCACACAGCAGTCAGAAATCACGAAAAGATTAAGCATAAAAAAAGATGTAAATATTAATTTTTCTTTTCATGCCACTGGTAAATTATAACCTTAAAAACATTGAGATTTCATTGGTGCCGCTATTTGATGTTCGTAAAGAAACCAAGGAATTTACATCTCCAGTTTTAATGATATATAATCTTTAATTCTATTTTTGTGCATAAAATTAGAAGCCTTGCATCACCTATTCTGCAAGGGTGAGAAGCAGAATTTCCTCATGGTACTGTCTTTAAACACCACTTAAATCAAAGCAGAAGGGATGCTTGAGCAGACCCTTCAGCTATGTGAGGCATGGCTCTGTTTCCATTAAAGCTCCTGAAACTGTGGTAAGGAGCTCAGGTGTGGATCTGGCCTCCAGTTTTTTAGCAAGAAGCAACTACAACACAGCAAAGGTTGTAAAGCATTCACTTTGAAAATCTGAGACTTTCTACAACAAACACCTTTTTTTTCCCTGTCGCAGTATGCTCCTGCCTGATGACTCTTCTGCTGACAGTAAACTAAATATTGAACAGCCCTTCAAGGGATTTTGCTCTTTACTTCTGAGCTTTTCAAAGAAACTGATAAAATGTCTAATTATTTGAATAATCGAGGCAATGAATATTTGATCACCAACATCAAAGATGAAGCCATAATTCAAGAGCTGAGGTATATGCTTAATATTGCATTACTCATAACACAAAGAAAGTTATAATTTCCTTGAAAATGTGTTTGTTAAAGGTCTTTTGGAACAGTGGAATGGAGAAATATCAGGAATTAATTTATATATATTAATTTAATTATACAAAATTTGCCCTTGGGTCATTTGTCAAGCTGTTGGATGAAAGAAATAATGGTGAGTTAAGGACAGTAACCTCAAACTTGGACACACTTCACAATGCCAATAATGGTCTGAAGTCCAACCAGACATTGTGAATAATATTAGTTTTTACACTTATGTATTTTTATGATTATATTTCTTTTTACTATTATTTATAATAATCCAGGCATGGAGGTTGGATTATCTGTTTAGTGTCAATGAAGTAATTTTGTTTCTGTTTAGGACTGAGATACACTGAAAAGTGACTCTGGAACATTATCATTGCCACTACCTGGTACTTCCTGCTTTCCTCTCTTCCCAGCATCCTAAAGAGAAACCAATTTAGTCCTAATCCCCCTTTTCCCACATCATCCCTCAAGGTTCAGCACCACAGCTAGCACTGATCATTAAAAAATGCACTTTGACTTTGATGTGACCTAATGCTCAAACTGGAGCCAGCCAGGAAACAAAGCAGCCATTTCTATTTTAATATTTCAAACACACCTTAATCAGTTTGGGGACCTTCTTTCAAGAGCAGTTGATGCCTAGAGGGCCACTGACAACTTTATGAAGCCCTGTACATTCACCTGCCCTGACAAGTTGTTCATATCAAGATGCCAGGTTGTTTTGGTGGCAGATAATTAAACTTATTAGCTACTATCTGTCAAGGTATAGGGAACTGCAAATGCAGAAAGGCCACTTAATAGAGCCTGGGCTGACTGAGGAATGTGGGCTTGGACCCTTTCCTCCCTTCTGCAGTCCCTGGAATAAATCCTGATCACAAAAGACCAAACACTGGCTCACTCAGGTATGTCCAGGCACAGGTGTGGGCCTGGATTTGCCATCCACCCCCCTTTTGGTGATGCAGAGCAGTGCATAGTGAGTGAAACACTGCACAAAGAGAGCCCAGCAACATGCTGGGAGCTCCAAATCCAGTTCCCAATCCCTCATTTTACACATTTAATCACTTTCTCATTCATTTTGCTGTGTTTCCACTGATTAGATCTCAAGTCATGCATCTCCCACTCACATTTAATCTCTTTTGTTAGTTAGATGGTGAATACACCGAGCATGACTCTGAGCTTCATTTATTAACACAGGAATATTATGTATTTTCAGCAATATATTTGAATGTTTTCTGGTGTGAATGTCCTCCCTGTGCAGTGCTCAGGTGTCTGAGTGATTGCCAGTGCTCTTTAGTGGACTGCAGACATCCTGCTTATTAATCTGAGTAACTGCTCACCACTCATATTCTCAAGAACCCCATCACTTCTGCTGCACAGCAACAATATTTGGGCTTCCTACTTTCTGAAAGGTGTGAAGAAATATTTCATACCACGTACTAACCTGAATTCTCAGGCAGAAAACACATTTAATCAGCTGCAGTTACGCAGCTAAAAAAAAACCCAACCCCCAAAATTTTGTGCTTAAAAGTGACTTGTGATCATTTTGTTTGAATACATTTTAACAGAAATGAAAATTCTTAGCCCCCCTGAGAAGATAAACCTTCCCAAACCTAAATATTTACAGCTAGACAAACAAAGTGAGGCCATTTCCTCATTGCTCTTAGGGACATTAGGACTCTGGACTGTGGCAGTGTCATTTGGCCACCACACCTTTCCCAAAATGAATGAGAAAGAAGGAAAAAGGCCACCTGTGTTATGCTGACCTCATTATTAGTTAAAAGCCCAAAATATTGTATGGGTTTCCTCTCAACTATTAGATATATAGTGAATAAGTGATCTAAGTGAAAGGATAAGGACATTAAGGGAGGTTAATTTACCCAAAGAACTCTCCAATTCTTTGATAGTGGAATTCTCCATTGTAAGAAATAAACACCTTCATCTGAGGAACAATAGCTCGAATTGCAGACATTCACTAGCAGAGACAAAACTTACTTTAAAAAAGGCAATGCAACTACTACTGTAATATTTGCTGTTAAGAAATAATTGCAAATTGTACTTGTGCCTGGACCTCCACTTGGAGATCAAAGACCAACTGTGACAAGAAATTATCTCTTATAAAAAAGAGACCCCATTCTAAGGAAGGCCTAAAATAAAAATGGGCATCCAGGCAAGATGTGTGTACAGTCAACTATCCAAGAGGAGCAATAGCAACCCTGGAGCTTCTCACAGAGCTGCAGCTACTCACTTTTATTGTACCATACCTGAAAAGCAGCTTTTCTTCCTGTCTGTGTCAGCTCTTCCACAGCAGGAGCTCAGCAGGAATCCTCATGGTGTGATCCAGCAGCTTCCCTTGGACATCCCAGTGCCATAATTCCTCACTGGTGGTGAGAGGAGTGGCAAAGCACAGCCTTAACACCCCCCAAGAAAAACCTAACCAAATAATTGTAAGCATTCACATGAGATAAAAAAAGAAACTCAAGGTAATTTAGATATAGCTTGGCTAAAACATAAGGCAGGGAAAGCAGCCAGCAGATATTTTAAGGCCACGTTTGCATAGGAAATACTTTAGAACGGAAATACAAAGAGCTGTGAAGCATTGAGTAAATAGGAGAGTTCAAATCAAGCGACAATTTTCAAAAATGGATTTGACAGCAAGGCTGTGTGGTTGCTTCATCATGATTTTGTGAGGGAAACACTCAAATGTGTTTCACTGAATACAGTAAAACACAAACTGAGTTGGGCAAAAAGCAGAAGAAAACGTCCTGCAGAGAAACTGCAGCAGTCAGAGGTGGAGCATGAGAGCATTTCCTTCCCTTAATTACCCATTTTCTGGTTGCTGTTTCACTGTGATTCTTTTTTCCCCCCTCTGGAACCACTAACCTCCCACCACACAGTGATCCCAAGCCACAAACATCCAAAGGCCTGCATGGGACACTGATGCCACTGTAACTTACCTGTCTGGGCCATTTGTGCCCAAAGTCCTGCCTCTGGAAAGAGCCAGCAACTGGGGTTAGGTCCTGGAAGAAATAGCCAGAAATTAACTGTTTTCTATTTTCTCAGCTATTTTCTCAGAAATTAATCTTGAGAATGTGTGATAATTTCCCTGGTCTATTTTTATAACTGCATGGAAAATATTCTTGAACATTTCATGTAGATTATTAGAGAACACTTAATTTATGCTGCTAAGTACTGCCTTAAAATACCTTTACTGGAGTCTTCAAAATGACAAACACCTGTCTTATCATTCACGCTAAGAATAGGTTGCCAGCAGACCATAACAACAAAATGATAATTTGTGAGGTTCTGGAATAAGATGGGACCAGTAAAATTCATCACGGAATTAAATTTTTAATATCCCAATATCACTGTTGCTTAATAAGAGTGAAGTTTTGAGAATGAAATTAAAGCACAAATCCCTGGAAAAGACTTTCAGAAGCCTAACAGGCAATTATTAGGTTAAAAAAAACCAAACCAGCTTTAAGGTTTTTAATGTTTCTCTGTCAACAGAAATGCAAGGAGAGGATGTAAGCATACACTGTTAGAAACAAGGGCAGCTCTTGGGAATAGAATTCTTTGATAAGTTATGGGTCCAAAATTATTCCATCCAGCATAGCAGTTTTATAAAAAGACCTCAAATTAGACAATTGTTGGTGGAACCAAATTTTCCTCTGTGAAGCTATGGAAGGAGTAAAACATGTTTTCAAGGTGCTCTCCAAAATCCTGGGCAGCTCAGACAGATGTCCAAAGAACTTTCCAGTGATTTCAGAACCCTGCAGAGCTGGGACACCACAGGTGAGAATTGCCTCCCCTGCCCCAGGGACAGGTTTAGGGGTGCAGGGGGGACCCACAGGCAGGGCTGCCACAGCCTTGAGGAAACTTCTTGCTGAGAGGCCTCAAGGGAGAAGCTGCCTGGAAGCCAAAAGTGCTTCAAAGCCTTTCCCCAGGATAAAAGATTCCCCCTTTCTGGGAGGCAGTCTAGATGCTTAATGAATCCTGGCTCAGACCTGTTTCCAGATGCAGGGATGTTTTGCATGAGATACTTAAATTTCTGGGAAATAGCAGAGTGGTTTATCTCAACAGAAGATTGTCTTGTCTGACGAGGTCTGACTGGCCTGTTTCTTCTTCATTCCTATAGGAGGTTGCTCAATGCTGGTGATTATTTTTATTTCTAGAAGTTAACATTAAAAAAAAATCAAGCTTCTACTTAAAAAAAAAAAAAATTGCACAGCTGAAAGCAAATGGCCAGTTGTGTAAAAAATGGGAAGAATTTTCTGATGGTGAGTCAGAAGTGTGTGTATAATGACATGGAAAGAAATGCAGCCTCTGTGGCTCAAGTGTGGCAAGATAGAGAGCTCCTGCAGCATCACCAGTTTATGTTTTAGAGCAAAACCCAGGCAGGAGACACGCAGCTGTTTGATGCCTCAGTGTTGTGTTCAGCCTGGGCTGGCAGACTCATGCAGAGTAACCTGGGTCTCTCTCTACTGACTGGTAGGTCCAGAGGTGCAAATTGCAGCAAAAAGCTACACAGTTTGCAGAGGTGAAAAGCTATTTCTGCCTCAAATCTCTCTTCCTGTGGTGGGCCATGAACACCTGCTCAGCAAGTGAACTCCTGCAGAGCTCACTGATGTCTCCAGGCTCAGGATCACATTTATGCAGTTGATAAGCAGAAATTTGATCTCTAGATACACCTCGGTTCAAGCTACACAGATACCACAAGGTGAGATCTCGTAGTTTCAATTACTTTTCTTCAAGTGGGTGTGTGTAAGAGAAAGAGCAAATAAAATAGACAAGACTGCTGTTATTCAGAAGACACCCCGAGAAACAGGGAGACAGGAAAAGATTAAATGTGACAGAGACTCCCTGGAGGGCTTTGAGGGAGGTAGGGAGGACTTTTTTTAACCCTGGCACATCTGAAACTGAGAATCTGAGGCAACAAAGGAATAACACTAGTTCAATGCCAGGTAATTTTATAATTCATTAATTCATCTGAGAAATGGTCTGGAGAACTATTTAAAGCACAGTGGAACATTATACAAATGATACTTCGTTGGACAACAAAAGGAAAAGTAAGGCATAAATGTGTGAGAGGAAATTGCTAGAGAAGCTCAGACAATGCTGTGGCCTTTTGTTGATTTTTCTTTATAGCAACTACAATTCTACAATGTGTCTACATGCTATGAATAGATGCTGTGAATAAAATTCAGGTACCCTGCTAGTCAATTTTTCTTACCAATAAATACACACCCTAGAAAGCATTCACCTGTGTGGCGAGGAGCATTTAATCCATGTACTTTGCACAATTGATGGAATTACAGTGGGGATTGATTAGAGCCTCCCTTGAATGGGTATTTGGCATTGCTGACTGTCCTTGGGCAGCTGTCAGCCCAGCTGTGGGTCAGCCAGAGGGAGAAGGAAGCCAGAGCCCAGCTGGAAAACAGGTGCTCTGGAACAGAGGGATTAGGAATCCATGATCTGAACTCCACAGCTGGACAGACACCTACACCCCAGAGCTCTCTCAGCTTGGAAAAGTGAAAGTGGAGTAGAATCTCACTGGTTTTGGTCTCTCCAAAATGAAAGGGGAAGCAGATCCTGTTTAAAATGAGAAACAACATTTAGTGACTCTCAGTGACATACTTGCCGAGTATTTATATATCAATGCCACTTAAAACTGACTTCAGATGGCATAAGACATATTTGGTTCAGTTGATAGTCTAAGTAATGCTTCTGCTTAGTTTTTATATTGTGCTTGAAGCACATTTGTCCCAGAAATAGCTGGGCAGTTGGGTGTTGCATGGTCCCCAAGTGGAAAGGGAAACACACTGATCTTAACTTGACTGTAAATTTATTTAATTGTGTTGGATTCCACTGTTTTCATGCTGTCCAGATGAGTTACTGCTTAATCTGAGCTGAAATCTAAGAAACCAGAGGTGTCAGATGAGGCTAAAAAACATTTTGGAGGAATCTGACTGAAAATAACACCTTACCTTGGTTTAGCAAAGTCACATCTGGAGAACTGTCCTTATCTAAGCTTTGCCAGCAGGTGAGATGGAGCAGGTGTTGAATTGTGCTTCTTGGAAAACCCCACAATTATTTCAAATAAAATTTCTAATAGATGGCATCTTAAGGTAATGAAAAGACATTTGAATAACCTAATATTTTCTTTTCTGTTCATATTTTTGTTTTCCTAAGGTTCTTCCTTTTCTCTGATAGTCAAAGATATAGAGAGGCCCTCATAATAAATCTGCATGGGTCACCTGACTTTGCTGGGTTCCTGACAACTGGAATGAGTTAAATTTCCAGCCTTGTGATTTAGAGCATGACAACATCCACGTCAGGTCTGGTTTGGGCCATTAGCCACTCTCCAGCAGTGCACACCTAGGGAAAAATTACAAGGATAAGACTTTGCAACTGAGGCAGAAATTACATCTACTAAGTCCTCTATGGAGTTTTTTCCTTCCATCCATTTGGCTGCTGGACTTTTAACCTCAAATATATTTCTGGCTCATAGCTGTGAATTTGACTAGTTGTTTAACTAACTAGTTTAACTAAACTAACCATTTAACTATATGTTGGAAAATGACCTTGTGATGGTTTGGAACCTGTGACCTGAACAGCCCATTTCCTGTCCTTTTGTTCTTCTGTTTTGAGAAACAGGGAACAATTCCTTCCTCTTAATTTCTTTATTTATAACTGCACAGACCTGTGTCATATCACCCTGAGTCATCTCTTCTCCAGCCCTAGGCTTGCTTGGTTATTTTCTCTGACAAAGAACCTATTCAATATGTATGCTCATCCTTCTCCCTGACTGGAGTTCTTTTATTTTCTCTTTCTAGATGAGAAAAGATCTAAATAAATACTATCCAGAGACCTCTTACTTTCTTTGAAGACTGCAGTGATCTTTTTAACAGTGTTGTGTAAAAATGACATATGTGAAATACAATGAAATTTGTTGAGACTTCCAAGACTGAAGATTAAGTAAATATGATTTTACTCTCTGTACTAAATCTGCTGATGAAGAAGCTAAATTCTGATCAGCAGCAGTTACAGTAACTAGCTTGCCTGCTTTTCTCATGCTGGGGATAATTCTGCCTTGGAGATGCCACTCGTTGATATCTTTTTGCCATGACAGATGTTTAAACTGATACTTCCTTAGATGACAAGAATGAAAATAGACTTAACATCACTTGATGGAAACCCCCCAGCATCAATAGAACCAGTACAGACCCCAAGCCCTTTATCTTGCCTCTCAGACAGTACTTTGGCAGCCCTATATATGATAATGTAAGAATAATTGCTTATTACATCTCTGCTGTAGCATACAAGCATTGTGTAATTCAGCATTAATGTCTGACAACCCAGCTGTCATCTTTCCAAAAATACTTGCTCTCTAACTGCTGTAGCTGCTGCTGCTTCCACTTCAAACCAAGGGAAGAGATTCTGCTCCAGGGCATTTTGACAGGGTGTTATCTTTTGAAAAGACAGATGTTTGTGCTGCAACTGTCTGGTGGTTTTAAGGCTCATGCACATGTTTCAATAAATAAGTGCTAAATTACTTGCCAGGTTCTGAGTTAAAGTGGACTTCTAGAGAAATATGTAGGTGAAACCCAGAAGGAAGATCAGCATTCTCACAAGAAAAGTTTGAAATCACCTTTGAAACAACATGAAAAGCCAAGAAGCTCTGGCTTAAAGGCTTATGAATGTGAAAAGACTTAGAATTCATAAAATAGGTGGTGGTGTCATTTTCTGCTTTTCTCCATTTCATTTCCCAAGAGAAATACTTCAAAGGGAGGGCAAATAATTCCTCTCCTTGTATGGGATTTTATTATTTGAAGTAGAATGTTGGTCCTTATTGACCCAACTTTGATTTGTAAGCTGATGATGAAATTAATTTGGCCTTTGGTGTAACCACAATTAACTTCTCCAGAAGGGAGGTGATTCCATGTCTTGCAGTAAAAATGTCTCTTTGGAAGGAGCAGCCTGGGGCCTTTGTGTAGTTTGAGGCTTCAATAGACTCATGCCAGGCTGAGATGGTTTTCCTGCCTCTGGCTGGTCCTCTGCCCTGAGTGGAATTTCACCTTGGCAGATAAATTATGGAAATTCTCTCTCATCAGAACCACTGACTCTTATCTGATGTGGGAGTTTAATTCCTTGTTCAGATACCCCATAACAGACCAAAGAAAGA
Source organism: Vireo altiloquus (assembly GCA_013396875.1). Classification (NCBI taxonomy): domain Eukaryota; kingdom Metazoa; phylum Chordata; class Aves; order Passeriformes; family Vireonidae; genus Vireo; species Vireo altiloquus. Next base: position 26,318 of record VZRF01011833.1, read on the forward strand.
CCTGGAGAATGACACTGATCAAACAGAGTTTAATATTCTTTAGAAAGCCTGGTTAACCTCTCACTGCTAAACGAATATGTCTTGTGTCTCTGTGTACTTTAGATTCTGTTTTGTATTAATAAATGGAAGTCAGGTAAACTAACTGAGCTTTAAAACAACTTACAAGGAAATACACGAAACACTCCCCTCCCTCTGGTACTCTGCAATTCCTTACTGAATGAAGGGTGGAGGAAGAAAGAGAAAAGAAAAATAGGGATGCCATGTACTAAAATATTCTGAAACTCAGTCTTCTGCTATTAACTTACCAGAACACCAACCTGAGGACTCTGATTCTGGGAAATTTGCTCAGTAGGATCACTTTGAGTCATTCTGGAATCACAGATAAGAAAACATAGGACAAATAATTCAGAAATTTCATATGAGATGTGGGGAGGCAGTTAAATGTGTAGTACAAAGTACAATGAAAGTACAATGCCTTTATTATAAATAAATAAATATATACATATGTATATATATGTATGCACATATATACAAAACCCTTATGAAACCTCAAATTTGCAAGCTGTTCTGTACAAAGATTTAACATACATAAACTAGCTCCTGGGAGAAAAAAAGACCACTTTGCAAGTCAGAATCTAACAGTATCTCTCCTTATGCCAACTTGTCCACCCTGTTCAGGTAACCACATGCTTCATTTTATTTTGGACATTATGAAAATAGAATTAATGAAAAAAAAAGCTTAGTTGTCTGGTGCTACAGCTCTAATCCTGTCTGATATTTTCTACCAGGGGATGGAGAGGGCCACAGGTGCTCACTGATTCTAGAGGCTGGAAGCAAATATGGTTGGAACAATTTTGATTTTCTACGCCAAAATAAGGTTTTTCAATATGAAGATTATATTTCTTCTCCCCCTTGTCTACCTTGGATTACACTCCTCCCACTGTACCTCATGTCCCAGCAGAAAAAACCTGAAGCCAAGATTCCTCAGGTGCTGCCTTGGAGACTCCTGCAAACACCACCTGCTATGAATGTGCCACACACTTCTTATATCCTGCTTTAGTTTTTTTATAATTGTTTGTGGCACATCTTTGCAAGAAAGCAAGGCTACAGCAGCAGGTTCTTAGCAGGGCAGCAGAGTAGCTATCAGTAGATCAAGGTTTTACTTCTTTCTTTTCCTCTGACCAGCTGTTCAAAGCAGTATGAAAATCTACACGTTTTCCCTGGGGAGAAAAAAGAAGAAGAATTTTTTTTTTTTTTAAAAGAAGAAAAATTGGAAGCATTTCAACATTAAAACATTAAAACACTTTGATTTCATTTTCTGTTAAAAATGCCTTGTATATGTTTTCAGCGCTCATGCTGGTTTACAGTATATGAAAGGAATGACATAAAATCTATTTATTTGATTTTTTAGATTGGCACTTTAGAAGCAATTTTTACTTGTTTTTCCGCTCATTGCACAAGGGCTCTCTTGCAAACTTGTCCTTGAGTGTGTGGAGCAGATTCCTTTTGCACGAGTGAGGTGGAGGAGGCACAGAGAGCTCTCTGCTCCTGAGGGGTCCCCTGGCACAGAGCTCAGCACCAGCTGCTCTGCTCCGTGCATTCCCTCCCTGCAGCCCATCCCTGGCAGGGGAGAGGAGCTGAGCCCCACCTGCACTGTCCCAGGGCTTACCTGGAGCATGGTGGAGGTTCAGCTGCTCTGCAGACTCAGACACCACAGGGATGATGTGTTCCCGTGCCTCCAAAATTCCAACAACAGCAGCGTTATGAGAGAACAGTGGCTTGGGAATTTCTTTAGGGCAATCTAGTAAAGTAGTTGTGTGTTCTAGGATTTGCTCACAGCTGGAGAGGTTTGAACGTGCACCCTCTCACTTTAGTCAGGAAAACATTGGCCTGCAGCCCCTGCAGGGTTGCAGAGATTTGAGATAATCTTCGAGGAGATGTTTGCTTGCTTTGCACATATGTTCTGCTTTCAGAAAAGGCTGCAGCAGGTGATGTGCTCTCCAGCTCCACTCCTACCCTTTTTTTCTGAGGATCTGGCTTCCTTACTGGGTGCCTGATGGAACACTGAGGGATGTGTGTCCTAGAAATGACAAGTACAAGGTGACTCGTCCTAAACAACAGCTCTGTGCAGGGTATGCATGTGCAGGGGGGCTCTAAAAATGACAAGCTCAAGGGAGAATCAAGGCCAGGTTGGGTGGGGCTTTGAGCAACCTGATTTAGTTGGTGGGACCTCTGCCCATGGCAGGGACATGGACTGAGGTGATCTTTAAGATCCCTCCAATCCAAACCCCTTTGTGTTGTGTGAGAAATTAAGCACAAGCACACACAGTTCAGACTCCTTCACATCCCCTCCTCTGCAGTGCAGAGGGGACACAGATTTTCACTGCTGGAATTTCAGCTGCTCCAGGTGCTCTCAGAGGTGGCTCCATGACTTCCCATCAGGGGTTTGCTGTGCCAGCTGTGAATCTGTGCTGCTCTCCATCCCTTCTCCATCTCTTCTCCATCCCTTCTCCATCCCTTTGCCATCCCCTCTCCATCCCTTCTCCAGTGGGTCCCACAGCTTCTTCAGGATGACTGACAGTGTCCCAACAACAATTCTCAATAATTTTCCAACTTTGACAATTAATAAGACCTATATAATCAAATGGGATTTCAAGCCCATGGTTTAAACTGAAATTCACTGTACTTTTATAACTGTATTTTTTTTCTTTTCCTTCCCCCTAAGGCATCCTCTTCCTTGAATTCTGTGAGGTGAAGATTAAGCTGACAGATGGTATCAGCAGAAGAATGATTACGAGTTTTAAAAACCTTGATATTTTGGCTTAGTACACCATTTTTCATGCAAATACTGACATGGATATTAGCATCCAATTAAGAAAGTATAAAACTATGCCATTCTGTTACAGTTTACATTACAATCATTTAATGTTTCATTAAAAATACTAAGAAGGGCTGCTCTGAAGGGATAAAAATCAATGATCTATATATCACTTCTGCTGCTTTGCTCTTCTGGCACAATGTGGCAGTGAAAATGGGCTATAAATGTCCTTAAATTATTCTGTTAATCTGAGTTGCTTTCTCCATTTTTTGGTTCCATCCATACCAAAGGATCAATTTCTATCAGGACACACTAAGGGAGTGTTAGTAAGGTAAAGTGTTAACTCTTCTGTGTTCATAGAGTATTTCCAATTTATTTCTATAGGTTAGGTTATGTCTTAACACACACCATTTAGACAAGGACTGTCACTGCAATTTAAACATCAAAACCAGCTGATTGTCCAAAGACAAACATTTTGAATTGTCCTTTGTTTACTGTTTAGTTTTGGTTTTTGTGAGGATACCTATTTTCTTGGCAATTCCACTGAATGATAATACACTCTGTTAGAAATAATGCTCTGACCTCTTTAACATCACCACATTCACATCACTTTTTAAAAATAGGGAATAAATGGAATGAAATTTCCCAGTCCAATGTGAGGTAACATATGAAATAACCTATATTTATTACAAAAACTTCAAAATAATTCATTTGATACAGGTATTTTTCTCTGCAAATACTATTACCTAGTTAGCTTAAAATTAAATTTGGAATGTCCTTAAAATTTTTTCTAATGAAATGCTTTGAAAATTTTGAAACAAGTAGCTTTGGGTCAAGAAAATTCAATATACTAATTTTTTTTCATAAATGTCAGGGATTTATTATGCTAGATTTTGTTATTTTAGCCAAGAAAGGTGTAATTCAAAAGGTTTTGACCAAGTATGTGTACATTAGTTTAACTCTTTCTCATAGACAGGGAAAAGGTAGAAATCTCCTCCTTCTCATCATATCTGTTATCAGAAAAAAAAAAACCCATGATAATGAAAATTCAAGTCTCATGAAATTCTGATTTTGTGAGGAACTTTGGACATGCAGCCACATTATTTAGCAAACTAGCTAAGTGTTGCACGATAAATAAACCAGGGGCAACAAAGTACCTGCTGCAAACAGAGACAATAGAATAATTCAACTGAATTAATTCAACTTCTCATCACAGACTGCATTGAGCCTCAGCTTGCAGGACCTTCATCTTGGGAACAATGACTGACAAGTGTCACTTACCCAAATAGCTTGGTCAGTTTAAAAAGCATTTGAGGCTGAGAGACCTGTGACAATCCTCCTTCCTGCTTTGATTTTTTTTTTTTTGCCTTTTCTGTGAAACATGAACATCCCTCCCAACTCTGTGCCTCCTGCAGCTTCTGACTCCTGCAAAGCAGCTGCTGGATGCAGGAAGGATGGCAAACCTGGATGGATCAGTAAGAAAGGTAGTGGAGGTTCTGAGTGCTGAAAAGCAAACAGCACTAAACGGAGTTGCACCATAAATAGCAACAGCTGCTTGCAAGTACTGCTTGCAGATTTTCTTCTTTATTAGGAGATATCAAAACCTCCAGTGACAATTCATCACTTTTCTAATCCTATTAGCAGTAATGGAAAAATGCCAAGTCATTTTCCACAAATCTCCCTCAGCTCCCTTTAAATTCATAAAGCGCCCAAGGTTAGAGCACAACCTGAGTCAAAGAACAGCAACTGGCCCTTAGCTGACCAAAAAACACCCAACCCTGTCACAGAGGCATTGCTGAGCTGTTTTAAGGGACAATAGAACATCAGAGTTGAGCTTTTTAATTGGAGATGCTGATGTTTATTTGCTTTATTTTGTTTGCACGTGGGTTGGCAACAAGGCTGCCCTACAAGGGCACACTCCCCATAGCTCCTAATAGCCATTGCCTTTGATATCAAAATTACTTGTAAATGCTTTAAGATTTGAAACACCACTACAGTAACCACTAGCCTGGCTGATTTTTCAAACTCCTCTTGTAAAAACTGCAGACTAATGTTCATTTTTATGGCTGGTATAAAGGGTAGCATATAGTTTAATTTCAAGCAATAGGCTAGAAGCTGATGCTAAAAAATTCAAATTTGAAGGAGTATATTACAGATAGGTAGCCAGCAGGACAGTTTACCTAGGGAAGCAATGGATACTTACACACATAAAATCCCCATTAGTAATTTCACTCAAAAAGCAAATATTTTAAATCTTTTCTACCAAAAAGTCAAAATACCAACACCTCAAAAAGCATGAAAAAATCAGAACATTTTGTCTTAAGTAAAATATTTTGACATATTTTTACAATATTATTCCAGGTTTTTTACCAGTTTCCACAATGTGTCATTGGAGGTATTATTGTGGAACATTCTAAGAGCCATGTGGGAACAGAGTGTGGACAATGCAATTACTCTGTGAAAAATAAATTTGGGCATTCATGCTACAACATTTAGAACCTCCTGTGGTTTTTTTATTCTTCAAACACTAGGCAGCAGTTTTACAATATCACTTAGTGCTAAGTGACCTGTTCTTTTCTGCTGGGATTCAGCCATACAGGATTCAGACAGGGCTGTTCCTCAGCTTGGGGATAAGGATAAAATGAATACTCACTCTGTGCATCAGCCCAGTGCTGAGAGAGGGAGGTGAGCAATGACTGAAAACTTCCAGTTCTCTTCACAGACGTGCCTCCCATTTATCTCACACTGCATTCTGGTAAACAAAATTCAAGGGAGAGCACATTAGAGAACAACCAGACTAATGATCTGCAGACATCCTTGTGTTAATGTTCTCTCTTTATATTAAAAGTATGCTTTTAGCTAAATGCCTTTTCGGTTCCCTTCCTGGGCACCTAAAGGAATAAAAGGGTGCTAATGGCATTTTCATTATTTTAGGAACATATTTATACCTTAACAAAAGAGCTCTTGGGGTGCACAAAAGACAGAGATGCAAGTGCTTAAACTAATAAGAAAATATTTTGTAGATCATGTTAGGAATGAAAATATAAACTGCTAACATATTAATCTCAAAGGAAAAAAAAAACAAACGGTAACAAGATTTATAAAACAGCAGTCAGACTTCATCTTCTCATTGTATTTCAGTAGGTTTTCAGGAAGAAACCTGCAGGAAATTTTCTTGGACAATCAGGAACTAAGGAATTTTTTTCAATACATGAAACCATAATTTTCTTTTGTGACAAATACCATCTCTTAAAACAAAGACTTCAAGTACATACAGACACCAGCAATCTTGAGCTACCAATCTGTTTGAAAATTTGGGGGCTCTCTGATCTTAGCCATGTAAAAAGCATGCATTTTTAAGGAAAATTTAAATAAAGTTTATGCTCTGTGATATATTACATTAATTTATGAATTATGGAGTGGCCAGGTTCTGGTCTCATTTTCTTCTGGACTCTTTTCAGTGCAGTGTCCAGCAAGCTGCAACTTCTCAAGTCTAACAGAGGAACACTGGAAAATTTCTCCCTTCAGATCGTTCTTCTCAATTTGGCATTTGGTGATTGGGGAAAAAAAAAACCTTATTAAAAAAAAAAGAAAAAAACTGTGGCTGAAATCTGAAGTCAAAATTTAAAGCAATGGAAAACACTGAAATATTCCAGCATTTTATCTAAGAAGCCTACAGAATTAGCATAGTGAGCATATGTTCATGTTCAAAGATAACAGACATTTTTGATAACCCTCCCTAAACTTAGCTCATCTCTGATTTACATATTTAAATGTTCCTTTTTTCTTTTTTGGGAATGACTTAAATAAGGGTCACCTTCATCATTCGTACAGAAATATACACACAGATTTCATTGATATAAATGTTTAAATACAAATATTGCACCTCAATTTTTAAACAGTAAATCTGTATCAAATTGCTCATTTTCTTATCCAATAATTTTTTTAATATCTAAATATAATTTCTTTCTCTTCATGTGTGCCAAAACTCTGTCTGCAGAAGTGATACTTGAATCTCATTCCTCCACACCTGAGTTGATTATTTGTTGGATCTCTTATCTCTCTTCTCCATAATCTTCTCTTATAAACTCCTTAGTAAAGTGCTCCTGGACAGCAGCAATGTAGCTGCTTTAAAGTTTTTATCTACATATAGATAATTTCTATATGGAACTTCTATATCTCCAGAAAAAAATTTGGGAACTCATAATTCTAGCACAAGCTATTTCTGCTAAACATTTCTGAGTAGCCTAGTATTAGCCACGATAAAGATAATTTGACGTGGACAGACAAAGAGAGTGATCTAACAGCACAAATCCCATAATTCCATTAAAAGCATTGGTATTGGTAAATGCCTAAAAACTCCAGTTGCAAAATTATCTTAAATCATTGTGAAAGCATCTTAAAAATGCAGATGTTTTCTATTTTTTTTCCTTTTTATATATGGTTCTTGTGAGAACCACGGCACTCATGAGAACGACACAGGATCATTCGCAATTTTGCCTGCAAAGCATAAATTTTAAAAGTCTTTCCTTCCTAAGCAGGTTTGCTGTGACCAGGGCCTGATGTAACATTTCAGCTGTTACCATTTCTGTCTGATTTTTGGCTGAAACACGAGGCTGTTTTTCCAAGCTGGCCTTCGCTGTAGACCCGTTTCCATCCAGAACAAGCTGATCCTTCTGGTTTACTCACCTCTCCAGCTGCACTCCTGACTTGGAGGATATCAGCAGCCTGGAATTGGGGCCTGGCAGGGCTGTGTATGGATCTAAATCCTTCTTGGAACTGATGGGAAAGGTATCTTCTTTCTTTTTTTTTTGCCAAGTGAGCTCTGATTAGGTTATAAAATTCTCCATCAAGATACCACAAATACTATTATTAGTATGGGTAGATGTCACAACATTTGTATGAGGAAAAGCTGGATATCTAATGAGGTCAATTTTGAAGCTGTGTTTGTGTTCCACATGTAATTACCCTCCACGAGCCAGGGAAGCTTGCCAAGGGCACTGCTGCAGCTTTTTACAGCAGGTTATGTACTTACATTTTATATATGAATATCTAAAGATACTTCAGGGCAGTACTGGAGAAGCAAACTGCATTAGCTGCTGTGCCAGTGGATATGCAGCTTCCATGGCTTCAAACAATGTTTTCTCTCTATTGGGAAGTTTTGAAAGCCCTGCATCCGTTCTTACACTTTGGCTACAGCACTAAAAAACCCCAAAATACGGTGCAGAGTGTTGGAGAGGGTGCATTAGCTCTGCTATCATTCATGCTCTCGGTTAACGAAATCCCCCAGGCCATTTGTCAGTGTTAGGAAGCTCCCACAGCGAGTGCAGCCAGCCATGGCATCCAATGTGCCAAGTGCTGGGCGTACCTGCCTTCCTAGAAAGGCTCGGGGCAGTGGATGAGCTCATTACAGGGTTAGATGAGAATTTTAAGGCTTTTTGCTGGTTCCATCCTCAGTCTCTTGCACTTGCTGCCAGAGGCACTTCCATGCTGCCAGGACTGAACAGGGATTAGTTTGATTCTTTCCCGCTATGAATATTAGAAAATATACCACGGAATCTCCAAGTTTTATGATTCTGAGTGCACCTTCTGCACATGCAATAACTGGGATTCCAGAATAAAATAACTCCTCTGTGCTCTTCCACTCCCTCCAGCTCCTGGTCCCCCCAGCAGCAGAGCTCTTGCCATTGGAGTTCTTCACCTCAGCCCTCACTTGTCCCTAACACCACATGCTCTCTGTTACCTCCCTGGTTTCCCCCAAAATGCAGGGCTGGCAGGGATGGCTGCCCTTGCTCTGAGACAAGAGCAGAGGAGCCATCCAGAGAGCAGCAGCACTGCTCTCCCTGACTGTTTGCCCAGGGAAAGCCACTTGAGCTAAAAAGAGAGGGAGAAGTAGAGACACAGGCACAGAGGGGCTGGAAAAGCACAAGTTCTGTGTTCACTTGCCTGGGGAGGTGCACGTGCAGGTTGCAGATGGGAATCACTGAATATTTAAGTGTGGAAAAGACCTCTAAGGTCATCAAGTCCAGTTATTAACCTTACAGGACCAGATCCACCAATAAACCATTTGCCTAAGCACCACATCTATGCATTTTTGGAACACTTGTTACGTGCCACAGCTACCAGAGAGGGAAATATTTAACATCAGGGTGTACTGAACAATGTTTGATATTCACCAGCTCTACAGCCCATGGTTTAAGAAGACAACATCATTAAAATGAGAGGTTTATACGCAAATGAATGCTATACATTATAGGAGTGTCCCCAGTGAGACAGGTCCAAAGGACTGCACTGAGAATGGGTTCACATTTAGCCTGGATAATGACCTTCTACTGATATTAATCTAGAATATGGCACAGGAATACAGCACATAAAATTACAGATTTTTCTTTTCTATAAGCACAAAAGCAATAAAATGAGATATTCCCAAGCTTCCTGTGTTCATATAAAAGAAAAACATAATTTTAAAAACAAGGACGTATATTTGAGTTCCAATTTTTCAGGTAGGTTTCAAATCTTAGAAGTGCAAAACAACAAAAAATTACCTCCCAATAAAAAGTACTGCCTTTCATTTGTTCCACTTTTCACTTAGGTCCAAAAGCCTGCTGATGTTTCATTCATATGCATCAAATTAAGTTTCGGTGGGAGGCTGGGTTTATTTGCTTTCTTTTCTCCTAGGAAAGCTGACCTGGTTATTGAACTTATTTCTGTGGTAACAAACTTAAATTTTACTTCCTTGGTGCAGCTGTTTTCCCACAGATTGCACGGTTCTGCATTCCCAGGTTATCAAAATCTGCTTATATGAAAACCTTAAGTGGGAACATGAAACTAAAGAAAAACCTTTGTATCATTCCTCTGTTACGAAAACTAATTTAATTATTGTTTAATCTGATACATAAGTAAATATTTAATGAATATCTAGTCATTAAATTGCCAAATAATTATATATTGGGCCTAGCTAGTTTACTTGCCTTCAATCTACCAGTCTTCATTTCTCTACAAGAGTATATCATAATCTTCTTCCTTTATCTTCTTGATATTAGACATTTTGATGTTTGCAAGGTGCCACCCTATGTTCAGTGTAGAGTTTTATTACAGAAGGATGAAATGGGGCTTGCAAATATAAAACCTCCCAGGTTGCTCTCGGGTAAGTACAATACTTAAATGCAAGAATTATTATGATGAAGCTGATAATTATACCGTACACAAAAGGCAACGTGGAGGATGGTGCAGGAGTGCACTGCACCAGAGCTGTGTGTTAGCTGCAAGGGGAGGGAGAGGTTAACTCTTGTCTCTCTGAATTCAAAGGCAGATTTTCCACAGCGAGCTGATGAACAGGCAGCTCCTCTCCTGACACACTCATTCCTCTATAAACACCAACAGTTGGACTAACTTCAAAGCTGGCACTTTTCAGCCTTAAATATATGTTTATGCAAGCAGCCACCATTTCCTGCACTAGGTGGGAAATGCTGTGAATGTTGGTTGAAAAAATAGCAAAAGCTCTTGCAGTTGCGCCAGCAACAGATACTTTTCAGCAGGCATTTGATGGAGCTTTCAAGTCTCATTGGTGCTGTATTTCCATGTTTTGAGGTTCCAGCAAAGTGATCAAAATATGTATATTACCTTATTTAAAAACAAAACAAAGCAAAGAAAAAAAAATAAAAGAAAAGACTGAATACGTTGAATAGTTTGCATTCTCAGCAAATTACAATTCATGATATTCCTCCCTTCGTTTTGTTCATTTTCTGGCTTCTGAAAAGTAGGCATGCTGCTGCCTCAGTAATATTTACAGCACATGGTAAAACTGATTTCTCTGTGATCAAAATCCCTCACTTTTTAGTTCCCTGCTTATTCTTAAACACAATATTGCTCTCAGTTAGGCTGCATAATAACAACATGTCTAATAACAGCAACTTCTTGTTTGTGTTCCTCACATCACTGACATTTAGAGAATTATTTTACAATAGCATAATGGGGTTCATAGAACATTTTCAGTAACAGTAGATGGTCACAGCTTCACTCCTACTGCAGTATTTCTACTGCATTTTAAATTAATTATATTTTAATTAGAAAATTATATCAATTGGAGTAACAGTCTGTGTACACTGCTTTTGCCTGGGATAGAGTTAATTTTCCTCATGGAGATAACATGGCTCAGTGTTTTGGATTTGTGCTGGAAAGTGATGATAGCACAGGGATGTTTCACTTACAGCACCAGGGCCTTTTCTGCTCCTCACCCCAGTCCAGCAGCAAGGGGGGCACAAGGATTTGGGAGGGGATACAGTGGGGACAGCTGACCACAAGTGACCCAAGGGTGTCCCATACCCGATGGTGCCATGTCCTGCTGGGGGAGGAGAAGCAAGGGGACACATTCAGAGTGATGCTTTGTCTCTCCAAGCCTCCCTTAGGCGTGATGGAGCCCAGCTTTCCTGGGGATGGCTGAACACCTGCCTGGACATGGGAAGTGGGCATGAATTCCATGTTTTGCTTTGCCTGTGTGCTTTTATATCCCCTATTACACTGTCTCTATCTCAACCCACAGGTTTTCTCCCTGTTAGTTTTCCCATTCTCTCCTCAATCCTGCTGGCGATCAGTGAGCAGCAGATCTGTGAAACTTTGTTTCTGGCTGGGGTTTGGAGGCTGACACCTCGAAAAAATGATCCTTTCTGGAAGCACAGCATGAATATTTTCTCCATCTGTGAAAGGGGCAAGATCAATATTTAATTACCTCATGAGGAGTTGGGAGAGCTGCCTAAGGATGCCTTGCAAAGCGCTACTGACCTGTTAAAGAGAGAGCAAAGTCTGCTCTCATTTAAGATGTGTCAAAGCCTGAATATGAAGGTGTGACTCGTGCAGCCAAGCCTGTGAGACACCTCCCCTGGGCAATGGGAGCAGTGCTTAAGCAGTGACACTCTGGTATAGCCTTGCAGAGCTTGAGGAAAGGTGTGAACATGAGGCACACACGTGGTGCTAACCCACGCTCCTCCTGCACTGCAGGCGCTGAGAGAGGTGCCACAGCTAACCAAGGCTTCTGCTGCAACTTCATTCTCCTGGCAGGAGTTACCTTGAAATGACTTCCTGGAATAATTCCAGATATGTCACAGTGTAATGCACATAAGAATTGGAAACAAAGCATTTATTGAGCTACAAGGTTTATACACTGCTTTGTTTCCATAAACTAAATGAATTATTTCTTACGTGCTAAAAATGTTCAGTGTGTCTTAGGTGCCACACACGTCAGAGTAAGACATTATTTGAAACAAAATAAAAAATATTTATACATATCACATTTATATACATTTTGAATTTCTTCCCTTCTTTGAAATAGTGTTTTATATTTGCAGTTGAATCATTATGCTGAATTCTCCTTGGCACACAAACTCGTATCCTTTTACAAGTCAGTTGGCTGCCACATAGTGCATCACTGCATTGGAAAATCACAGCTGGTGAGAACTGGCACATCATGGAAAAATACAGATCATTTTACAGATATTTTAAATTCTGAAGTGGGCAGTTGGGGAAAGACAGTGGAGAACCCTTGTCAAACAAAAAGTGCTTATGCAGAAACTCCTCTGTGCCAAGAAACTCTGGATAACTCAAGAAGGCTCCCTGGAGACAAGTGTACCTTAAACCCCCATGGATAAATTGGTGAAATCCAGTGAGATCTGAAGGAAGGCTTTACCTCATCATGCAGGGATGATCCTCCTGCCCTGAATTCAACTAAGGTCACTGAGAACACTTCAGGGCACTTCCAAGTGTGGCACACTTAGGGCACACTCCAGGAGCACTGGTGGGAAGTGCTTGGTGGTCTCATTTTGGTTCATAACAGACGGAATTTGCAGCATTTAACATCTACCAGGAGATATGGTGGAGTTATCTGAGCATCAAATACCTGAAACAAGTGACAAAGCAAAATATCAGCCAAAGTCTGGTCAGAAGTATAAAGACTGAAACAAAGAAGGAAAGAATTTGGTCTGCATTGTAAGAAATCAATATTCTCTAGTGCTATTGCTTAGTGACAATTAGCAGTTGAGCTATGCTTGGAAGAGAGGTCTGAAAATCAAAAGCCTGGTAGAAAAAGGGAGTAATGTTGGCTGTCAGTGATTCAGTCCTGTCCTTCCTACAGCCAGCAGTGACACTACCAACACCAGAAGGTAAAAGTCTTGACTCTGACAATGCAGTCTAGAAAGACTGGGCTGATTGCATCTATATAGAAAGTATTATAAGACCAATGGCTCAATAAATTGATCATTTCTGGAGAAGACATCTTAATTCACACTACACCTGAGGGTCACTCTGCAGATGCACACAAGGATGTGCTGTCATTGTAATGTCTGGGCTTCAGCCTCCTTCCCCGGCAAAATTAAGCTTTGGAGCCGCTGGGATTTATGACGATGCCTCAATGAATTTTTGGCTGAGTTTCTTTTAAAAAGAGCTCTCTGACATTACTAAGCAGTAAAGCAAAACTTCATTACTATTAAAGGTGAGCTGCTGTGTGCCCAGGTGGCCAAGAATGCCAAGAACATCCTAGGTCATAAGTCAACCACTTTTGGGCCAAGTAATGGCTTCCAAAGAAACAAAATCATTAACTGCCTCTGACAGAGCTCACAGCAGCTTTTCACAGACTCCAGGGCCAGGACAATGGTGTCCTTAAGCTGTTTAGGTACAGTCATATTCTGTCCTGTCCAACAGAGCACTTTAATATGGAAAGCCTTTCCTTCAATGGAAAGGGCCCTGAAAATAGAAACATTCATGTGGACCATTCATTTTTAGAACAGTTAATCATAATTGATCCTTAAACAATGAATAGTAAATAAGAGTTATTATTAATAATAAATAATAAAACTGAATTATAATGGTGTGTTTATTAGGCTATCAATAATTAACAGGGATTTGCCATTTATTGTAAATATTGTTGCTCTTTCTGTTGCAGCTTTGGATGGCACAATATATATAGTAATTTTATATGAAACAGCACCAATTACAGCTTGGCTATTACAATAGAGTAGAAGCAAATGATGGTTTTATCACTTTTGTTAACTTTTTCATTTTATTCATTTTCAGCACAGCCTGAAATGTAAACACGGTAAAGAGAAGGGAATAAAAAAGTTCAGTTCAAGTCTAATAACTTTGGTTGCTAATTTAACTTCCCCCAGGCAATCTCATGGCAGAAATAAATACAATGGGAGAGAAATAAAGGCAGGCAGGTCAGCATATGGATGGGGTGGAAAAAAGGGTACCAAGGTTTGTTAACTACTAATGCCACTGAAAGGAAAGGCAGAGTACAATACCAGACAGTGTAAAAGCAATGAAGACTCAAAATATTATTGAATGAACATATACAGGAATTATATCGAATAGCATATTAATAAAAATACTAATAGGATGAAATATGATTTCAAAATAAAGGACTTGGAAATATTTAAGCATTTTAATATTTGTGAAATTTTCCATGTGCATCAGTAACCTGCATGAATGTTAACATCACAGACTGTGGCTATTTGCAAAGGAAAAGCATTTTCACCATATGTTCCAAACATAATAATTTGTGAATTAAGTAGAAGATATTTGTTAGAAATAAATAGGTAGATTACAGGTGATCTAGTTAAAAAGAAAGTTTATGTTTTTAATCTTTGTCTTACTTGAAGAGAATTGCCACTAAGCTGTCCACAGCATTTAATAGAGTTTTGAAAATTTTAGGAAACAAAGCTCATCTTTAAAAATATTTAAAAACAATTCTACAATCCTGTCAGAATCTGCAGCTTTAATATTAATACTCAGTGTTTTCAGAACTGCCTTAGATGAACCTGGGTGGCACACAGATGGCAAGTCATTTACATGATAAAAAGGAGAACTGGCCCATCTCTGGATCCCCAGGGGGAGCTGTGACCCATTAGCAGAGGAAAGACGACCTTTACTGAATAATAATTGAGAACTATTACTAAGATAATTACAAAACCAATTGACTGCCAGAAGGCCTAGACCTTGGCTCTCCAATTTATACAGCAACTGCTGGTGATCTGACCAGAAAAAAAAGACAGGCTTAGGGTTCACAAACACCATAACCTCAACATCTGCCTGCCATCTAAAAATAATGATCTGGTATTAATTAATTTGAACAGTGCAGTCATTGCCGAGGTAAACTGCATCACAAATCAGACACTTAACATAACCTGAAGTTATCATGTTTCCATCCAGCCTGTATTAACAGGAAGAATGCTCTCAGGTAAATTAAAGTGTTGCAGGTCACAACATGAAAATGAATTAAGTTAATTCTCTTTAACAGGGAACATGATTGTGACTCTGCACTGGATGCTGCATCAGTTAATGTGATAAAAGCTTTTTTTAAAACGTTTTGCAAAATGCTCCTATGCTATCAATTTGCAGTGCACAAACCTGCAACTGCTTTTTCAGTTTCCTTCTTCTACAGGAAGGAGGAGACAGAAGTTATTTGCCTTTGTTAATTTTCAAAAGAGGGATTCCCGGGAACAAAACCATTAAAGGGTGTCTGTGGTGAGATACCACCAATTCTCTGTGGGGGAAATCCTGGACAACACTAAAAATCCATGTAAGATCCTCCTGGGCTTCTCCCATGTCTTCTGCAGGCATACGAGGTATAAAAAATACAGTCACACACCGTATGTGTTGCTGATTTGATTTCCAAAATTATCCTTCCTTACATGTTAAGGGTATTTTGAGGCAGCTTTAAAAGCTGAAGGATTTAACAACCTAGTGCCAAGTTTCACACCTGGGAACTCATATTTAGGAATGTAGAACAGCAGAAATACCTGGAACTCTAAAAAATCATAGCAAGCCTTCCTCCTTAAGGTGGAAACAGCTGAAATTACTGTGACAAATGCTTTGGATAAAATGTTCTTTCACCTGAAACCTGCTTCTTGATTTTTAACTCCACTACTGAGTCCCATAGTTGGGATTCTTTGAGTACTCTCCACTAAAAGGAGTGTTACAGGTAGTCATCCTTCAAGGGAGATAATTTAAGTCACAGCATGAAATTTATATAGAATTCAATTCACATTTGAGACCTGTAGCAAAAAAGAGCTGCCAACACTGACAGAAAGCTTGTTCTGCATGACAGAAATGCTAATAGAGACAATTTCTTACCCATGAAGTACCTATATAATAGCATGGGGTGGAAAAAGGAGATAATGCATTCAATTTACAACAAGATGTGTGAGCTAGGATTCAAATTAATGAAGAGCTTAAAAAATTAACTGCGCTCTCAGGTAAACTATCTACCCCCAAATTCAAGCATGCAATACAACTGGGACCTGAGGACACTTTCTCTGGACTTCGGGAGTTCCACCAGTGGCAGATCACACCCACATGGTGGATTGTGTTTGGTTTGAAGGTTTAGATTAGTGAGGATTGACAGATTTTTTTTTTTTTTTATAGCTCTACTTTTCAAGGGGAAGTGTTTTGGGGGAAGTAAAGCACTGCTGGCATTTCTGTGGGAGTTCCCTTTTCTTCACATTGTCCTGACTGGGAAAAAATCTGGATCAAGAGCAATGAGTGCATGGAGTTAGGGCTGGTAGCAACATTGACCATGAAAAAGTCCTTACAGACACACAGGGTTTGGGAAAATCAGTTGTCAATGATCTATCCCTACTCAAGTTTGGAGTAACCAAAGCACGGCATTTCAAGACCTGTCATCAGAACTCAGACTGGAAAGCTTTATTCTGTATAAGGCCTTTGTTTAAGAAGGCCTTAGCTTAGAAGACAGCATAATTTTATTAAAAGACTTTGACAATTTATTCCTGTGAGCATTCCACAGTCACAGTAATTTATTATATTTTTCTCCCGACATCATATAAATAAAATCTGAAAAAATAGTGAATATATGAATAGCTAACTATATATTCTAGGAGAAAGGACATCAGTGGCAATCAGAAATAAGAAGATAAATACCCATTGAGACAAAATGAATCAAACCAAAAAGTGTTTGAAAGAGTAGAATCACATTCTGGTAGGAAGAGCTGATGGAGGTAAATTCAACAAGGCATAAGAAGGAAGAATGGGGATTAGGGCAGAGTAGGTGCACATGTTTTTGCTTTGAATCAGCACTGCAGCAGTAGCTGACACTCCTCAGAAAACAATCCTCTGAGTTCCTTGGTAGAGCATTTTGGACACAGACAGTTTATGGTTTAACCCCACCCCACCGATTTTCCTGAAGGCTCTCACTGTCAAACATCCACCTCAGTGCAATTTCTGACTCACTCAGGGAGAATATGAAAAATTTAACTCAGTATATGCACTGTGTCCTTGGAATCATGCTGTGGGATTGGAGCTATAGGAAGTGTCTGGTGTCACTTTGTACCCAGTGATTTGTGGGGAATCCATCCACAGAGATTGACACTGAAGTCAGTCCATTCTCTGTGTGTTACATATTTGTGCTGTAACTCATCCTAGAAAGGTTTGGGTTTTTTAAAATTTCCTGTCAATCACCATATTCCCTCCAATAACCCATAACATGTTTTCAAGCAGTTTTTCCTCAAAAGATTTAAGCTGTAGGATGGCCCTTATGCAGCTTTTGACTGTTGAAATTGTAGTAGAGATCAACAAAATTGGATGCTGTTCTGTCATCCTTGACTGGGCTCCTGGTGCTAATCAGGAGTTGGAAATTGCACATTCAGATGGATTTAGAGACATATAGTATGTGACAATTCAGCAGGCAGTAAAGAGCATTGTTTTGAATTCTTAAAGGTTAGTGATGCAAGCTGCAGTAACTAAAGCTTTTTGAGCCCTGAAAGAAAACCAATTAGGTGTAGGAAACAAACACATTGCTGTAATGCAATCTATATTTTCATACATTTAAGGCCAGGAGAAGAGATTAGTTCATCTACACTGAGTTTTTGTTTCAGATACTTATATTCCATCCAATTACCTCTGATATTGAGCCCTCCATTACTTGTGTTCAGCCAAAAAATAACTTTCAGAAAGTATATAGACTGCATCTGAAAATCTCCAGAGATGACATCTACCATTTTCCTACTGCAATGTAGCCTGCCCAAAGTTTAATTATCATCTCTGTGAAACAGAGAGAAAAAAGCAACAGCATGTGCTTTATTTCTAATTTGAAATTGCCTTGCTTTAGCTCCCAGCTACTGGTTCTTGCTATATGTTTCTTTGGTAGATTAAAGAACCCTGTAGTATTTCATGTTTTCTTCACAGAAAGGTGTTTATACAGGCTTAACTTTCTTTTTTTATAAGCTCAACAGAAATCTCCCACTGGAATGCATTTTCTCTGCCCTCCAAAACCTTCTTGTACCTCTACTTTGTACATATCCTTTTTTTTTTTTCCTGCAGCACAGATAGCAAGAACATTCCCAATATTCTGCAATTCATCTGTAACGGTTAGAGACTTTAATATCACCATACTACTTTAAATTCTTTTTTAACCCAAAACCTTAAAGGAATTTTTACCATAATGAAAACTGAGCAAATTTTGCCGTTGAAATCATGAGGGAAAAGAGATGAGGCATTAAATGCAAGCCAATGTACTGAAGAAAGCAGAAATAATAGGTCAGATTTAGAGCCCAATAGGCCAACCTGCAGAGCGAGCTGTATGAGCAGCCCACACATTAGAATTTTTTTCCATAGTACTGGAGGTAAGCATTGCCTTCTTACAAAAAAGCATGCATACATTTTCAACAAATCACACCTTGGAAAGACCTAGATAGGGAGGAGAAAGGTAACTCAGTTTAACTTGTTATGGCTATGATAGAGCCTTGTTTTTGCATTTGATATTATGGTAATAATGGTGTCTTTCTAATATCCTGAGAGTTGAAGGGATGACCAAATAAATACCCTGTCCCTCAACAGCCTAATGCAGAGTTTGAAAATGGTCACAGTGCTGACAATCAATTATCATTTACTAAGACTCTTTAGAAACATGAACAGTCCAGCTTTTCCTCCCATAAATGGTTAAAATACAAAAAATTTCTGGGAGGGAAGGTGGGGAATTCACAGAAGCGCAACAAATTCTGAAGCTTATGAAATCACAGCTTAATTTTAATGGAACACAGTCAATTAAATAAACATCCTAGAAACACAACAAACAACACAGTTTACAGATCTTGTTAGCTATGAATATGTTACACATTTGTTAAGATGACCTTGGTTTGTGTGACACAAACTGGGCACCAGATGGACAGCAGCCTGAGGGAATGATTTTTTCTGCCAAAGTACCAATATTCAAGTCAATTTTCATACTTACTTTCTTTGTTCTCTTTCTTATGAATTTGGACTAGCATAGGTTCTTTGTTATTCTTCATAATCACTTTTCTCCTTGGGCAGCCTTATGCTTATTGGTTTGCTATATTGGTCTCTATCTGTGCAATGATCTGTGTTTCTATGATTTCCATGGATTTATTATTCATACAAGAATCAGCTTTAGTTCTGCGACTGTCATGCTTCATTTCTGTTAGAAATCTTAAATATCTATATATATTTCTTATGGATTATGAGTCACAGACCACAATTATAATTCTGAGCTTATAAAAACTGAAGTGATGTGTGACACACAAACACAACACATAAAACATTTTTAAAAGATCCTTAGTCTGCTTTTATAACCTATAACTGCACTTCTAGCTAAGCACAGCTGCCAGTCAAAGATTTAAATGTTTGGTTTTATCCCTCTCGTGGCCAACAACACAATTACGTGAAAGTAAATGAATATCTCCTCAAATCTTACTCAGATTAAACCAAAAAAGAATTAGGGATCTCTTCAGGCTTATTCAGAACACAGTCAAAGTTCAAACAACATGACAACCCAGCCAGTCTGCTGTGAGGTGCTTTATTTGGGGAAAACAATTTTCTGCACAAGTGCATAGGGTCTACATGAGTGCAGCCCAATTATCTTTTATAAGCTGTGTAAAGCTGAAGGTGAAGAAGTTAAATTTTTAGGAATAGTCAGGATATGGTATGAAAGATGCTTTTCATTTAGGATAATAAAATCTTGTTCACAAAAAAACACTGAAAAAAGGCAACAGAAGCTGTAGCCATGCTGAGCAATGTGCAAATTTAGTTTGTTCATTTGTTCAGGTGTACAGTAAGAGAAAAGCTCATCACTATGCCAACCCTGGGGCACCTGCCTCATGCTTCTCAAGGTGCTTTGGAATCCTATTTCCATGAAGAAACTGTGACTCACTTTTTCATCGGAATTTTTTTGCCTTTGCTGTATAAAAATACTGATTTCAGCGATTGTTCATACAACAGTCTGAGCTTTTTGAAATCGATCTTTTCTTATAATATCAAATAACAGCTTTCCCCAGTAGGCATATTTAATTTTACCAAATCCCACATCAGCTGAAACCCATTTCTTTCCACATACAAAGCCCAACAAAGACAAATTTCTTATTTTGTGTTCTGATTTGTGTATTGAGACCATAACTCACTTTTGACCAAAGAAGCAAAGCCAGAAGTCCAATTTTTTTTCATTACATTAACCCCTAAACTTTCTAATTTCTGTAACAGCCAGCCAATAAAACTGAACTAAACAGTTAATTTGTATTAATTGCTGAGAAAAAAGTATGTATATCATAAGAATACATAAGAAGAAAATGTTAGATTTTTTTTCTTTTTGCCTTTCCAATTGTCTGTGTTGGATCAGACTGCAGTATTGGTTACCATTTGGTTTCAGTAGGAAAGCAGCTGGAAGGTAGTTAATATTGACTGATTTTTTTGCAGTAACTTCTCATTTCACAGTTTCTGAGCACGAAATCAAGCCATTCCACGAAATAAAAGATCTGATGATAAGACCCATTTAAAACAGCCTTCTGTCTGTTGAAGCAACTGTTGAAGTTAATTAAAATAAAGCACCCAACTTTTGACAGAACAAGCTGGTGGGCTTTTGAATTTTGGTTCTAGCATGCACAAGGAGCAGATTCCAGAGGCTGGCTCTGCTGCTTGGATGCAGCAGTCATTCTCTCACACCAACATGAGGCATAAAGCACAGGGCTTGATGCTCTTATAATGGGATTTAACATGAAAGGAAAGCTCTCAGGTACCTCTGGTTGCTACGAAACCATTGACATTTTCTGTTGGAAAGTAATTTTTCCTTAGTACAGTACTAAATTAGAAAGCAAGTAAATGGTATGTGTGCAGCATTGAGGGCTCTAATTACTTCTGAATGGAAGGTAACATCACCTGAGCAGACCACAAAGCTTAACATTGCATCTGCCAGAGTCCAGCAGCAGCAGAGATTCTGAGATGGTCACTCTGGGGCAGGAGCTCTGTGTGCAGAAGAGTTGCCTTCCTGACACCCACATCCTTTTCCACTGGATGAGAATCTGGCCTAGAAATTATTAAGCACCTTCATGTAAATTATGCAGCAGTCAAAGAAAGATTTCAATAAATTCCACCCAGCTAAGTAAGACTGTGAGGTTTCTCAGAAATATAATTAGGGAAGTTTGGAATAAGAAAGGTTAAGGTTGAAAAAGGCCTTTAAGATGATGGAGTTCAATTATTAAGCCAGCGCTGATGGGTTCACCAATAAACCAGGTCCAAGCAGGAAAGGAGCAGGCTGACAGGGAAATAAGAGCAAGAAGCTGAGGAGATTCTTTGGTTCAGGCAGGCCTTCTTCTGGGAACAAGCTAAGGAAACCTCATTCTAAGATCACCCCAAAGTTAATACTATCAGCACAAAAATGGCCTGCAAAAAGAATCTTGAGAGTACAGCATGAGTGCAATCACTCTCTTAACAAAAACATTCCATTTTCACACTCCTCTATGACAGGCTAATAGCTTCCATTATAATCAGCAGCTCAGGTCACTGATCCTTTCCCCAAATTAGTTATTGGCTGCTTGGGTGTCAGAGCAAAATCAAGTTGTAAAGGTAATCAGGATAAACAAATAGATACCAAGAATTCCTGTGAGCAACAGGGCAGAAAGATGTGTTTGGACATTAAGAACTACACAGTTGAAGAATATTATTGGGTTGTAAATATAACAGGACAGCATGATTTTGAAAGTTTTCTTGGGTTTATATGAATAATAATATAGAACATTCTTTTGTATTTCTTTCCTTTGTGCATTGAATTTGGTGTGTATTACCTCCACATGAATAATGCAATATAGCAAAATTGATGGCACAGTTCTTTTGTTAAAGCAGTTATGAAATGAGAAAACAAAATCTACAAGGAAAAGTTATGAAAAAAACAACATTTCTCCAAGAATAAAAAGATGAAGTTGCCTGACCGTTTACATTTGTCTCCTGTGTCATGAATATTATATCGGATTCTTTTTATTAATCCATTGATAGTTCCGTAAGGCAGCTCATTTTTGATAAACTCTGTCAGGGCTGCTGTAAATACAAAAAAGATTTATGAATTAATTTTCATACGTAAATGACAAAACCTTCTGATACATTTGAAATATGTGCCTCGCAGTTAAAATAGAGATATATGTGCATGCATACATATGTATTAATTTAACATTCAGATCAGCTTGTTCTTCTAGAACACAGCTTAATGTCAACTCTGTTTTTCCTGGGGGAAAAAACAGTAAACTGAAAAGGTAATTGACATTGAGGGCATACAAAAATGAAAGAAATGGACAATCTGTGATCTGGGAATTTTGCTGGACTGAAGGTGTAGTGGGTTTTATTTCAAAAGCATTTTTGTTTTCAAGTACCAATGGGTTGTGCAGCCAGTGTGCTGTGAACACACATCTACATCTACAGCTCATTACTATTATTACTTGAATTGTCTTTATATGTACAAGTGCCAGTCAAGAACCTATTAGGTTAAAAATAGCACAGAAAGCATAAGCTCTAAATCAGTCTGCAATTGAAGTGTACATGGGTAATTCACCACTGAATATCTGCATAAAGTCAGGAGCACGTCTGAGCTCCACACTTCTGTCAGCAGTAAATCCCAGAGCTGCTTCAGCCCCTCCATTTCCTTCCTTTGCCAGTGAGACAGGGACTGTGACAGCCCTGCCAGGACTGTCACTGCCAGCACATCCTGACAGGGCAAGGAGCTGAAATCAAATTTTCCTGCATTTCCCGTGTACCACAGCCCAGACCTGTGTACCAGTGCATCCCTGCTGATGCTCCAGAAGTGGAGCATCCTCTGCTTTTCCTCATCTTTCAAGCATTTTACAAAGGAAACACAGAATCATTATTTTGATTTTACAGACTGGAAAACCAAGGTACCAAACCATCTAGTGACTTGCTCCAGAAGGATGGATGTCTGGTCTTTTTCATGGACCATTAGTTAGTATAATATAACACACACTTACGTTGCCCCTTGACATCAGCAATTTTAGGTTCTACAAGTGAAAGATAGCATTAGCCAGCCCATTGCCAGGGAGAAAACAAGGCATGGGTGATACCCATGAGGTTCAGTCCTGGATCATCTTCTTGCAATCATTGCATCTGTCGGGCACTTTGTTGTGTGCTCTGTTTATGGTGTGCTATTTGTGTAAGCTCTCTGGAGCAGAGGCTGCTAATTGTGGTACCATCCACAGGAACTACTGATCAATTCATAAGAATCACAGATTAAAAAATATGCAATATCCTGTGAGAAGAAATAAAACAGACTGAACTTCACAATCTGCTGGTCTCATTCCCATTGTCTGAGACCTGAGTAACTTCAAAAGCACAAAGAGCAATTTAGCCACCCTTCAGTGTGGTGTCCTCACATTCTCTACACCAGGACACACTTTATGCTGTGAAATATTCTGGTTCTGACATTGTTTTGACTTAGTTTTATCACAGCTATAACCTGTGGCTTGGTGTAGAGGGGTCAGGTGAAAGGCCAGCAGGGTAATGGGATCTGTAATTCTAAAGGATTTTGTTCCATCCTATGAAATTGCTTCACAGTGCTCCTGCTTAGCAGCCTGCAGTCATGTACTAGAAAGCCAAGTAATACCTGAGAGTGATGTAAACCAGCTTGGCCTGCACTAAATCTGGGGTTACACTTGATGCAGTAACTCTCTGTGTTGTTTTAAATAACAGCATAACACCCCTGTTACATCCTACAGAAGATCAAAAATACTCCTGTACATGAAGAGAAAATAATAGACACACTTAGTGAAAACACTTAAATAAGAAAGTCAACACAAAACCTTGTAGTTGAGGTAAAATTATATGCATTCAAATAAAAAAACTTAGATATATTAATAAAAGCATTCTTTTCTACATGTAGTATATATTTTATATCAACTGTGTCCTGAAGCCAGACTACAAGTCTATCAATAAAGGCATTTGTCATGTGTTTACAAAATAAACCCCCCCAAGCTTACTTGGATTACATGAATCCTTTTAAGGTTATATAGAAATGTGGCATGTGTAGGCAGACATATTGACAATCCATGTCTAGGAGCATTAAAAATAAATAAGCAAGGGAAAAGATAAGTACAGAGAAGGATTTTGTACGTCCAAGTTGAGGAAGCATGTCAGGGGGCTGATCTGTCCTCCACCATCCCACAGAGTGAACCATACCTTATTTCTCAGTACTAACATAGACAAGTAAATCATTATGACTCTTCATTATAGTCTCAGAGAGACCTTCCCAACTGTGCAACACATTCTTTTTCTCTGAAATATAGTGGCTTAAATTCCTTTAGTTGTAAAGCACGCTTATTGACACTATATTTCTTCTGTTTATTTACCTCATTACTCATTTACTTATGTTACTCTTCTCATGTTAGTCTGACTTATATTAATAATTTTACTGTGAAATTTTTCAAACCCATTGTACAAACCACTCATGTCAAGGTCAGTTCTTGCAGCTGGTTTAAAAAACTGAGCAAGAAACTCTTAGTTAATATTAAAACACTCCATAATGAAAAAGACATAAAAAGCTTGTAGAATATATGTTACCTTAATTGCTAGGCCAACATGGTGGGGCTTGAAAATTCCTAACCTCTTTAAATAGACATTAATAAGGGGAAAAAAAAATGCATACAATAAGTAATGAAATACACATTGATAAATGTTATTTTGTGTTATCAGAAAAAATTACAATTTAAAAAGAAAAAAGTGGGAATAAACAGGAAAGCTATAATAAATTAAAAATAATTTGAATAAATATTACTTCCTTACTTTCACAATATTCATATATTTCTGTGGGCTGAAAAGAAATCAAGACCCATATTTTATTGATGTCAATAAAACTATTTGGGCTAAATTCTGGCTTAGTCCAAGTCAGAATGTGGACCACCATCAACTTCAGCTGGGTTCCAACAATACATTTTTCCCAGTTGACTAAATTCAACATGTGCAATATCCTTAGGACATTTTATTACCTGCAAGCAGTGTCTGAGAGATGGAAGAGGTAAAAGTAAAGCTCTAATGAAGTTTGAGCAGGTTGGGCTCTCACTGCACCTCACTTAAGGGAGCAGTTTAATTCCGTTTTTCACCACAGCATTAAGGAATACACAAGAAAGCACATTGGTGAATTACAAAATGCATCTGTCCGCTGTTCATAATGTTATTTTACTGCTGAAGGAGCTCTAAGAGGAGCACAGAGATAGAAGGGGCTGGGAGAGCTGGAACACTTCTATTAACACACAGCCCCCGAGGGCTTGTTCATCATGGTGCCTATCAAAGTGTCAGTCTTTTCTATTACCTTGTGCTTCAGAAGATGTCTGTCTATCATTGTCATGCTCTTCCAGCAGGATTATCCATCATTTTGGATGAAGCCAAATCATTCATTTTCATGGCTGTCGCTGTTAGCGAGTCAAGATGAAAGAAAAAAAGTGTTTTATTCAACAAAAGATAAATGATGGGATTTCCCTCTTAATCATTTTCTTTTATTACTTAATCCGAAAGGCTGGGAGGAGGCTCTGCAGTTTATTACACCAGCAGTCACAGGCACCATTATATTTCAGGGTGTAGCAATACGTCCTGCTTTCCAGCAGCTTATAAAACCAGCCATAAACATTAACTCCAGGCAAGAGTTTGTCACACTGCTCTTGATTCAGAGCACTGGTTGACTCCTATGGTTAGCACTGTGATATCCCTGCCAGGGCTTTTCTGAGTGAGGCTGAGATCACTGGAAATCACCATGGGTTGGTGTGATGAGCAGCAGCCTCGTGCTGCTGGACCAAGTGTGCCCTGCTAGGGATTTCACCAACGCCAGTTCTGCCTAAATGTTAGGCTCAGAGCACCTTGGTCTAGGTTATTATCAGTTCAATTATGTCTTGTAACTGGCAAGGCAGCACAAGGCATGTCCTCCTTATCGAAAAAGTTTTCAAAATTAAACCCTTAAAGCAAAAGAATCATGTTGTTAACCCCCATCAGCCTCAGCCATAAAACAAGATGAATAGAATGATAAAAAGAACCTTCTAGAAGTTTGGACATAATTGTTTTTGAAAATTCACTGCCCGAACACACTTCTCATTATCTGCATAGCTACTGAAGTTACCAGAACAATTTATAATGAAATATGTAGATATTTCAGAAAATGTATTAAATAAGGCAGACAGCCCAAATGACACCCTATTCTATATCAATGTCCTGTAAAAGTCAGTCTCAAATCTTGATAATGTAAAAATTGAGGGGTTTGTGTAAAGCAAAATAATGACTCTGTGCTTTTGGCTTACTCCAAATGGAATAAATCCTCCTCAGTTCTCTGTTGTTTTATGTGAATCTCCACATTGACTCTCCAATCAGCTTAGGAAACTAAGCTCCTGTTGCCACTATTCCTTCAGGGATGAGCAATAAGTTTACATATTCTCTTCCCTACCTCTGCCTTGGTTGCCTATTATTATTATTATTATTACTAGTTTTAGTAACTCAGTGACTCTGAGACAACTTCTGCCATTTCAGATTTGGTAAAAACTGGCTGCACATTCAGAATATATTAGCCATTAGTAGGCAAGAATGTTAAAAAAGATTAAAACTAGTAATGGGCAAAATTCTTGGAGTGATAATTGTAGTTGCTGTGATTACAGGAAAAATAAAGTGTTATATCAAAGAAGAAAATATCAGAGAAGTGTGACACAGTAAGGAGAAACATCCTAAGCTCAGCTGTGTGAATGCCTGGCAGCAGTGTACTCTAGTCCTGCTGGATTTTTTCTTCTGCCATGTTCTGATCGAAAGACTAATGAAGTAAATGGGGAATCATCTTTTCACTTGGCTAGGATTTGAATTAGGCCATGGGGAAGAGACAGAGATATGGGATAAGTCCACATGGTGTCTGATGTAAATTCCTCCTGCTCCCATCCAGCTGGGCTCCGGAGCTGAGCCCCGTTAGCAGGGCACAGAGCCCGAGCCCATAAGCCTGTGGAAAGGCAGTGTGTTATCTTGAACTCAAAACTGCTCTGCTGCAGCCACAAGGCTCCTGGCCAGCTTGGCACTTCAACCAAACAAACATCACATCTGCCTGGTGAAGTGCTCCAACATCTGCCTGAAAAACCCCACGTAAATAAATCCATCCCTGTGCAGTTACGGTCATGGAACATTCCTTACAATCTCAAATGTGGCTGCACTGCAAAAGCCCCTAAATATTTTTACAGAGCTAGAGCTCAAGGAATAATTACTTGGCAAATTCTTGATAGTCTGGAGAAGATGTCTTATTACCCTGCAATATCAATTGCTCAAGTACTACTAAGGACAACACTTGAGAAACATTGAGTGTCTTCTCCTAATCACAGTCCCAAGAGCTGCATTTGTCACTGACTTCCATAAGTGGTTCCAGGATAATTGTGCTAACCTAATAAAACCCTATGGCAAATCCCACAGAACACTTAAAAATCGACTGGTGTTTTTAAAATGCAAAATTTTTGAATTGAATCTTGTACTTCTTACATTCTCGGACTCCCTTCCCTGCCCAAGAATGCATATATTCAATATGACAGATGTTTATTCTATAGCATCATCAAAGGATCTGTAAAGGTTCTTATTTTGAAGGTGCTGATTATACAGCCTGTGATCTCAGCATCCTGGTCCTTTCACCTTTCTCTCAGTGAAGGGTAAGGAGCTTTTTTTTTTTTTCCTACAGATATCCTCAGGCACCTGAAGGGATTCATCTTGTGCTTTTGAACCACACTAACACCATAAATCTCCTGCTGTGCCATGTATTTTCTGTGAGGAAAATCACCCTATTTTCCCTTTCCTAATTACATTTTTTTTAATAGATTCTGAGAAATTTTGGAACGCTTCCTTTGAGTCTTTCTAAATTCCTTATGTTTTCCTTACTTTTGCCTCAGTAACAGATCTCAATATGTCTCAGTAATACCTACATAGTAAAACATTCACCAAAATTATTATCCAGTTTTAATATTACAATCAAGGAAAATAAAGCAAAACTCTACAGAAGTTAGGGTAGAAACAGCTCCATTGACTCATCAGGTGAACCATACTCCTAACAAGCAGCACAAAGTGATGATTCACCTAAATTCTCCAAAGTCATTACCAATCCAGCCTAAAAAAGCATAATTCCCATCTCCAGCTTCAGGTTGACAACCCCAGACATGGAATTCTACCACAGGGCACTAGGGCCTGATCTGCTCTTAGTTAACAGAGCAACAACATTCATGAGAGGAGTAATTTGCACTCACTGAGATGCAAAAAGAGCAGAAACAGTGTGGGGTAGATGCTGGGTGAAGTGCTGGTGTCTGTGCACAGGATTTCCCCACAGCTCTGGTTCCAGCCTCTGCACACCCAGAGTCAGCTCAGGTCCACCCACCCTACACACACATCCCATGCCACAAAAGCCATTTTGCTCTCGCCCTTTATCCTCACGTAGAAAAAGAGGCACAGTGAGTTTTCTAGGAATCTTTCTTGCCAGTGAAGTGCAATAGATGTTGGACTGTAACTGGGATAAATGTCAGGAGATTCCTCGCAAAACTTTTCATAAGATCTGTTGGGTTCTCTTTAAAATGTAGGGGGAAAGATCTCAAGGGAAGCTGCCTTGAGTCAGGGATATATATTTGGAGGATGCCAAGGACTCACATTTGGAGGACACAAAGTCCACCTTGCAGTGCTGTGATCCTACAGCACCTTGAGAAAATCAACTGCTCATCAAAAAGGAATTCCCATCTGCAGCCACAGCAAAACAGGGAAGTGTTACCCTTCGATTTGCCAGACATGTCCCACACATGTGAAGATCACAGATGGTGAAGTTTCAATCAAATATAGGTGTTCTAGGTGTTTGTTTCTACAGAATAAATAAAAATCATGTTAAAGTAGACAAAAGAAGCTGACAAGCAAAGTATTAAACTTAAGCAAACCCAGCAATGATGATAGAAATGGATGTGGATTCTGATTATCTGGATTAATTCAGTGGTTCCTATAACCCAGGGAAAAAAGAGGCAATTCATGAATAGCTTCAAAAGACACCATTTCTATAAAGAAAACTCATGGGTTTTTAAGTACAGTTCATAAAAACAAGGGACTACAGTCATTCACTCATCTTTTGAAACTGCTGGTTAGAATGAGAGCAGGAATGGATATGGCCAGAAGGGTCTAATTTAAATAATATTTAAAATAAATCAAGATTTATTCCCCTTAAGTAGAAGAGATTACTTTTCCTTGTGATGCCTCTTATTCTAAATGCCGATTCAGTCAAGTTCATGAACAACAGGCAGCTGAACTAGCAAACTTTTTCTTTAATTATAAGTACAAAGTCAGTTTTCACTGTCGGAAATTTAATTACAATTAGAGACACTGAACATCAGTGGAACATAATTTCTCTTTGCTGTTCTAAAGAGATGTAATAAAGGAAGGAGAACCTGAACTTTATAAATATGCCTGAAACTGAGTTTGTCCCTGATCAAAAAACAGGGACACTTGATCTCTCACCCTCTCCCTCAAAAGGGTTAGAGTGAGAAAATGAAAATCAGATGAAAAAATGCTCTGAGCTATGTCTCATTCTCTTATACCCCATATAGGTGACACAGGATCATGTATGTGTCCCTTTTTCAGGCCTGAAAAAACATAACAGCCTCTGGAGAAATTGATGGGCCTGAGAGGAAGAAGGGAATCTTTTCTCCTGCCTTTAATTATTCAGCTGAGAAGCAGCAATCGGGACACAGCATCAGCAAACTTCTAGAGTTTATGTAAATGAGAGCAACAACTATTGAACAGGCTGCAAGGAGTCTATAGGAGCACAATCAGAACGATTAAACGCCTGATCTGGCACGCAGGATGTGGTATCAGCGCTCGCTTATCAGCACACGCCCGAGCAGCCACGCTCCCGTCTTTGACAAATTACCCTTCACGGAGCCAGCGCTCGACCCACTCCAGCTGACAGTGGGGGCTGGAAAAACCTGCCCCAGGGAGTCACCTCCTGAGCAGACTCTGAGAAATCTCTATAAAAATTAAGAGAATGGGAGGGATCTCTGCACGAATCGTGTTCCTTCAGCTTCTCCAAAGCAAATTAGAGCTCTTGCTCCCTGCCTTCAAGGGAGTTTTGCTCTTCTGTTTTTCAAGTTCCTTTGAGTTAGTCTCCATGCTGCAGTTATTTGAAGAAGGCTTTAAAACACTGCCCTTTATAAGTGAAAATATAAAGCTGCATATTAAATTATTTTCAACAAAAAACTCAGCTTAGCACGGTCTTCTCCTCACCACAATATTCCACTTTCTTGTCAATAGTATCTGGGTTTATTTCCTTTATTCTGCTCTAAACTATTTTATTTCTATGGTGTTGCTATACAGTAGCCCTAGTTATATTTTACTGTCATACATTTTTACTACATCATATAACACTCTACAAAATCATTTTATGCAACACTGGGGTGTATCTGCATATAATACTTAGATTAGGTTTTCCCTCTCATTGTGTATTCTGCCTCTAGCACTGGCCAGTGCACAGGGATTGTCAATGGGAGGTTTCCAGTGACTCAGTTGAGAGCTGGAGAATGCCTGTAAATGCTGAATATGAACTTTGTTTTGGTATTTTGCCCAGCTCTAAAGAATTTAATTTCAAAAGAAAAACAAACAGGAAACAAATTCCCCCTGCTCTTCAGGTAAGCTGCAACATTTTCTTTTTTTTTTTTTTTAATATAGATTTACTTTCTCCATTGTTGATGTACTGATGGCAAGGGAGGATTAAAAAAAATAACCTCCTTTCCTCCCACCATCCTCCCACTCATTTTATAAACAGGTAGAAACTATAAATTTCTGTCATTTTTCAAGTATAAAGGTAAAGCAAATTCTGGGAACCATTTAGTTTGTTCCAGTTGTGATAGCTTGTGTTTTTAACTTTCGGGACTTCCAGTTTAATAAACTTTGACAAAAAAGACCTGATCTTTTTGATCACTATATAATGCATATCTATAGGTAAATCTGTGTATCTGTATGGATACAGTCATGGATGAGTCCCTGCACTGACGTATTTATTTGCACATCCATTTATACATCTTTATCCTGGTCTCACAAAAATTTGAACTTTTTCCGTTGTGACATGACTTTTTTTTATTCATTAAAAAAGCAGTAAAAAAAGTAGTTGCCAAAACAGTTTACAGCAAAAGGAGGAAAAGCAATAACTAGAGCAATCACCTAAGTTGGGACCAGCTTTTTAACAAATAAAAAAGTGGACTTTTTCAGACTTCTCCACTACTATAAGTATGATTTAGAGCTAAGAACGTTTTCTAGCTGTCAGATTCCAACCTGTTATTTGCTGCTGTGGAGAATTTTTCTGTCAGTCTCCCTGTCTGCTTCTCAGGGGGCTGTTAAAGAAGGTGGAATTGGAGGTAAGACAGATCCTTACCTTTGTAAAGTTATTTTTCATAATTCTAAAAATAAAAATTCACCCTAGGACAGGCACTTAACTGTCTCCATCTCAGCTGCAGTTGAAAGTTATGTATTTGTGCCCTAGCAATATACTAACACTACAAAGTCACCAAATAAACCAAATTCATGGACTTGAGATGCACAGATCCACAAAAATCCCAATATGTGCATTTCTTTGGTAGTGACAAGGCAGTGGTGACTGCA
This sequence comes from Vireo altiloquus, assembly GCA_013396875.1. Classification (NCBI taxonomy): domain Eukaryota; kingdom Metazoa; phylum Chordata; class Aves; order Passeriformes; family Vireonidae; genus Vireo; species Vireo altiloquus. Next base: position 58,044 of record VZRF01011833.1, read on the forward strand.
ATGACAAAAGCAGATACAGAAGGTGGAGAACAAAGGCAGATCTGCTTCCTGTGGGCACAAAGATCAGGTCACTATCAGAGACACCAGGCAGAAGAAAGAACCAGCTGCAGCCTAAGCTCAGAGCATCGTGTCATACAGTGCAGAGGGTGTGTATTTGTATGAAGGAGTTGTATGAGCTAGGAGTAGGAAGAAATACACAAACACCAGGTTTGACAACTCGCAAGGGCATGGCAGGAGGGAGAGGACCAGTAAGAGGTGGTGGGCACAGCATCCTAGAGATGAGATAGAGCTACTGTGCACTGGTATAAGGGAGAAAAAATGTGTGTCTAATTGTCTTTGCCTTTTCTTTATCTTCCAATCAGCCCCTACACCTCACACAGGCTGTTCACAGCAGGAAAGCTCAACAGGTAAAGAAAACCCAAACTGAACAAGCACCGAGCATTAGCAGAGAAGTGACTCTGTTATTGCCAGAGCCTCACTGCACGGACACACAGCAATGCAGAGCCAGTGCAGGGGAACCACCATAGCCTGGGAGGGACCACATGCTCTGTTAGCATCTCCACCAACAGAGCAGGGCCCTGGGCAGGCTCAGCTTTCTACTCCTTGAAACAGGAACCTCTAGAGCCACAAGAGATCACCTTCTGCCTTGCAATCACACAGAGCCAGCTGAGGATAACTCACTTCAAGGACTGCTGGAGGAAACAAGGACACCAAGCTGAAAGCAAGATCCTGGAGTGGCTCCTGTGAATTCAGTGTGATTTACCCTAGGAACTAAATAAAATACTGCTAAAAGGGAGAAATAAAGAATTAAAATCAAAACCTCGGGCCCTGAGCAAACCTTACAGACAGAAAGCAGACAACTTGATTTTGGATAATAACACCCCCCCCAATCCCCTCCCTCCTTCATTAACCTTTATTCTTTTTTTAATTAGCAGCCTTGGCACCGTGGTGCTGAACTGAGCCCAGCAGGCTGCCCAGGCAATGACATTTCAGAAATTGGCAGAGCAACACAGTCCATGTCCATTTAACACTATCTTGAGTTTTTTAACTTCACAGCTGGAGGAAAAGTGGCCTGTTCCTTTGGTACCTCTGAGAGGGACATGAAAAAAAAAATGGTAGTGGAGGGTGAGAGCATGACAGGGAGACAGGAAACTTAACTAGAGAGAGAAAACAGACTGGAAAATATACCACAGACATTTTGATAATCTGGAAAGCAGATATCACATCTTAGGCAAAATATTAGATTATGCGTTCTTTTCTCTCTAAACTGTATCCTTGTGGAGACTATAGGAAAATAGGCTGAAGGTTTTTGGCTGCTACATCTTCCTCTTTCATTGAACATTAGCAAAGTCTGTGATAGGTTGCTTTAGACACTGGCAGGTATAGGACAGAAAAGGACCAAAAGAATTCTTTGAGTTCATCCCTTCACCCTCAGACTAAAATTATCATTAAATGCCATCTAGTCCATCAATGTAATGCTGATGAACTAACTGTGAAAAATACTCAACTGCCCTTAAAACGCATCTGTCAAACAACCAAGCTCTCCCTATTCAGTTGGAGACAAAAGCTTTGTCAAATGACTGCTCTGATAGAAATAACAATAGAATAATAACTATTACAATCACATAATATTTATATCATGAAAGGGCTCATCTCAGGTATATAAACTTAGCAAATTCCCTTGAACAACTAGGAAATCTGTAGAAAAGTCAAGAATTCAATTTGGATCTCACCAAATTCCAGGAGAGTTGTTTCCTCAATATTAATGTGTAAATGAATAATAACAAATCCTGTTTAGGGATGTAACATTTAAAGATTAAATCAGAGTTATTACGGCTGTAAATACAACAATCAGGACAAGCTGTGGTGCCTGTTGTCTGCAATACGAAAAATATTAACTATGTTTTACAATATTAAGTTAATTTCAACTTCCATTATGTGTTATAAAGTCCCAACAGTAAAAGAAAAATGAGAGGGGGGAGGAAGAAAAAAGGACAATATTAATCTAGTCAAATGAGGTAATAAGTGGAAAAGACTTATTCCCCCTCAGGCCTCTGTTTAAAGTTCACCAGATTCTTGTTATGGAGAACGAAGAACATATGATAGTGAGGCAAAGATGGAAAACCTTGACAATAGTAAGATCAAAATGGAAAAGGATGGCAAAAATATAATATCAATGTTCTATAAGCATTTAAAAAACATTTGAATACCAACAGACATGATCTTGAAAGGTTGAATCTTAAAAGTCATTCACATAACACAGTGTTCAAAGGCTGAGTATTGGCCATTTAATTTTCCAAACACATTTGCATTATGAATGAAAATTTCTTGCATTTAAAAGAATTAACTGTGTTGCATTGGATGTTTTCATTTTAATTGATAGTCCAGTAGCATGTCTAGTTTTCCCTTTTCTTCCAAAACAGAATTGCCTAAGCAGACACAAGTTAAACTCATCTCTTTTGATTAGGAAAAGCTTTTGCCTCCAGTGTTCACTAATTACTTCCTTGTAATGTAGAGAAGGAATCATAACTTTTTGCGTGTAAGAGTTTTGGTTTAATTAATTCTTTAAGTGAATTTTCAGTATGTTTTCAGAAAATACTATGGAAATAAGGTATTTTCTGTCTATAGAATTCACACATATTTGATATATTATAAATGGTTTAGACCTAAAGAGGGTTTCTGTAGCACTGTTGGCCTAGAACTGAGTGAGACATGGAAAAGATTTTCTGCATGGTGCCACACTCCGAAAAGAAATGAGGCAAAACAAAATCCCAGACTTTGAAAGTAGAGTCTGAGTAAATGGTTCAGTGCAAGATCCCATACTGCATAAACCTTTGCTGTGCCTTAATTTTTTGGGGGGACAAATTCTGTTTGTGAACCAAAAAAGTTTTGAAAGGAGCAGGTCCCAATTCTGAACAACCTGGGAACAAGGACTGTAAAATGTGCTCCACCTATTTAATAGATGCAACATGACAGAGTGTCTGGATTTGTGCTGCCAGCTGGGTATGGAATAAGCTATTGAATCCTCTGAATACCAATTGGGATTTATTAAGTCAGAGGCCAGACCTGGCCATAAGAATTTTCCACTGTTTTTTTCCCTGGATAGGAAAGAAAAAATGAATAAAACACCTAACTGGTAAAACTGCTCATTTGCCAGTAGAAGAGGAAATTGTTCTTTCAGTGATTTTAATCTGCTTCAAAAGCATGTGTTCATTCTAGAACCTTTGAGCTCTCTATTTCCTCTGACCCTTCAAAGGATATTTCTTGTTAAGGTTTATTTCCTCTTCACTAATAATTTTTCCTTGCATCAGAAAGAATGGCTGTACTTCAAGAAGTGGGAAACATTCTTCTCAGAGGGATAACAGCTTTCATTCCCATCGTCTCTTTCAAAATTCAGAGATGGAAATGCAGAATTGCTTTTCTTGGGGGTTGCAAGTGTAACTGCAGCAAGGATATAAATGAAAGAGCCACGTTTCTTAATTGTCCTGAACAAGCCAGCTGCAGCTCCACTTTCTACTCTGATATCCAAATTACAGCCTTGTAGAAGCCATGTTGTTTTAACACCTCCTCCTCTCCTGTAGGCTCAGCAACTCCCACCATATGCCAGAAAACTGCTGGACCAGTGCTTCAGAGATAAACAAAAAGGTTAATAAAAGACACTCCATCCTATTAGGCTATGCTGATAATGCCAGCTATCCAGTTTGCCATAATTACTGTATTGCTTCTTTATAAAACCCTGATTTGTCTTTCTTTATTGTATTTTTCCTGCTTGTACTAGATCACATCTCCTCTAGGATGAATGCCACCTGCTCCCTCCTGTCTCAGCAGGACAGAAGCTTGTCCCCAGTGAGGACTTGGAACTATGAAGCTTCAAGAAGAAGAATATTTTTAGAGAAAAAGGCTTTAGAAAAGACAACAGTGTCAGTATAAATGAAGAACTGACAACTTATACAGGGAGGAAGACTGTAAAAAAACAGTAAACACATGAGAGGAATTCAGCTGAAGAACCAGAACGAGCACACAGACCCCAACCCAAATTCTTGCAGCATTGTCATTGATATCTCCTGTCGTCACCAGGCTGTGAACAATAAGTGCACAAGGCACAGCTGGATTCAGTGAGGCTCTAAAGTCTCTCTGAAACACTTATGGCATGAAAGAAACAGAAAAACCAACATCATTAACAACTGATTAGGGGTTGTAGGTTTATAGAGAAAGCCTGCATACATGGGCACACTTGTTATTTCATGTCTTTGGCACTTAATATTGGCTTTCATACATCAATAAATCCCTGCTGTATACACATAAAAATCACCAAAATCATTACAAGAATCTTTAAATAGACTGAAACCTCTGCTGAGCTATTAAGGCAGAAATAACAATGCAAGCTCTTCTGCTAGACAAAGCAAACCATATGATTTTTTTAAAAAAAGCACCTTCACTTTATATGAAGAGAGAACAATGAGAGAAAGGAGAAAATGCAACTTGTGTGAGAGGCCAGAACACGTGCACAGCAGGTGGTGAGCCCCATGAGAACAGAGGACACTGCCCAGCCCTGCAGTGCATGGGGATTTAAATCTACAGGACAAACAGGCTGAATGGTCAGAGCCCACAGGGACAGCACACTTGATCTGCAATACAGAAAGAAGCATGAAATAAATATTCCGATAGCTAACTAGAAGAAGCAAAAGGGAGTTTAAAAAGATAAATTTTCCTTAATTATTCTTCAGGTGATATTTGACTGAGACGCCCAACCTGTTCCCTTCAGTATCCATTCCCTCCAACTTCTTATCGTTAGGGAGAGAAAAAGTGCCATACTCAAATTCCAAACCCAGGATTGCACTCCTTTCTCTGGGTTTCTAAATATGTCTGATTTTCTAAATACTTCATGTTTAGGTTTGAACAAGCCTTTCCTAACTGTAGACCAGTTCTGAGCCACAGTTCTGTAAATATTCCCCACCACATTTCCTTTCCTGAGGAAAACAGCTATGCCAAAGGTTTTCATGCTATCATTATCTGTGGGAAAGGTGGAGCAAGGCACCAAACACGTTCACCTGACTGAAAGGCAGAGATAATAATTTTCAAATAACATCTGCTTGTTGTTCTCCTCTGCTGCTGGGGCTAGAGGTCTGCATTGCCCAGGCACACTGCCCCAGTTCCTGCAGCCAACTTCTCCCTCACTGCTCCTGCTTTTCCTTTGAGCTATTGAGCCACAAAACTGTTGTTCTGCCATTTGTAAACCCTCTTGAAAGTGTTCAATCTGCTGCAGGAGCAAGGTGTTTGCCTTCCTTGATCTTGTGTGGGAGAGTCTCCAAGCTGACAGACGGAGCTCTCTCATCCATCTGCTCTGTCAACACTTCCTGGGAGGGCAGGGCATGGATGGAGTTCTCCAGCCCAGCAAAGAGCTGCACCAATTTATTTACTGCTTTAAGCACACAAACCCTACAGAGATAGACTCGGGGTTTCTCTAAATGCTCCCCTCAGGAAAATACAGGGAGAGTAGAGTCGATGGGAACCCTTGGGAGGGCTCTCTGCATGCTGCTGTGTGACTCACCTGCTTATCCACTCACAGTCTCTGTGTTTCTGCAGCAAGCACAGCATCAACCTCTTTATGGGGTGTAAAACCAGAGAGTCCTCTGGAGCTCCTGTAGACTTGGCTGCTGTCCCTGCTCTCTTTTCCCAAAGATGCATGGGGAATAAATGATGGATTCATCACAAGGAGTATCAGTTGACAAAGAAATCTCTTTCCACAAAGACTCCTGCAGGCAAAACCTTGTTTATAAAAACCCGTTATAGAAAATACACTTAGTGGAATATATTTTTGTGCATGCTCAAGGGTGCAGAGTACTTCATCGTGTGAAAACAATCCTACAGTTTGTGTATATATTTACATATATCAAGGTGTGATATCCCAAAGCCCTTGTGTCTGGAGCTCCCGTTCTACCAAATAGAAGAAATCCAGCTTCCCTTAGTGAATCTGTGGCCTCAAACTCCCTTATACAGATGGTCTTGAAAATTCTAGTGTAAAAATATGTTATAATACAGATGAAAGAGATTTCAAAAAGGTTTCCGAAAGCCAATACTTAACCAAACCACAGTTAATAGTTATGGAAATCCAACAGCAAGCACTATATTGAAAGAGAAGAGAAATACACTGTTTTGGATTCTGAAAGAACAATAGTTATTTATGTAAATTTGCACGGAAGTAATTATTTTTACATACTGTCATATACTTCTTCCATACTTACTGCTACTTACTCCCTTTAGAGATTCCAGTTATTGAGCTATTTTGTAAAACAGACCTTTAACTTTTTTGGCTAATTCTAAAATAACTGTCTGAATGACAGAAGAATATGATTATATTGGTAGAATACACTGTTTTCTGCTTCCCCAAAGTAATGATTTCTACTGCTACCAGAGACTAAACAAATGAGATGGAAGGATGGAGAGTGCTTACACCAGTTTAACTAATTTCCAAGCAAGCTTCATGTTGGAAGCTGGGTTTCCACGGAAATGAGCAATCTACAACAACACCAGGACATTTTTCTTGTTTCAGATAGAATGTTTGCAAAATAGTTATAAATATAAATTAAGTTACAAAATAAATATAAATTAATCTGTGAATGTTATTTTAGGTGCCAGTGAAGTTCAATAGCTCAGATTGTATTCAACTCAGAAAATATTTCAATAGAGGAAGTAAACTTAAAACTTCCTGTGTGCAAAATTGCTCCCATCTATATCTAAAAATATCCCATTCTATACAGAGACTATAGAACAAGTTACATCTCATACTGCTGAGTATGTGGCAAATGCTCCTGCACAAAGCTCCACTTTAAAAGAGAAGCACCAATAATTCTATGAATATCTTACAGGTATGGATAGCCTCACAAGTGCCTTCCAGACCCATTTTCCTTACTGTCACCAAGGACCATCTATCTACAGATGCCCCTATGTGAGAGTGGAAATACACTCTCAGCCCATCATTTACTAAGCCAGCCCAGAGGAACAAGACAGCAGCAACTCATAGGAGAGGGAAAATGCAACTGTTCAGGGAAGGAAATAAAGGCAGAGATTCTCCTGCTGGTAAGAAAATCCCTGGCAGGAGACTGCAAAATAATAGAGAATACAATGGAGACAGTATGTGAATAGGGAGGGGACACCCTACTTGCAGTTTCTGAGAAGTATTTGGATTACCTGAACAAAGTTAGATGCTCAAGGTCTCTGCACTGCATTTGGCAAGAGAGAAGAACTCCCAGGAGTGAAAAGGTAAACTTGCACCAGGAAGGGGAAAAATCAACTCTTTAAAGCCAAACATAGCTTATCTTTCCCTAAGAGGCATCAGACACGGTGGCCTGAAAGCCAAAGCTGCAGGGTGAGGTCCTGTGACCTCCAGAAGCAGGAGATGGAAGTAACTCATCCTGTCAGCCTTCCCTGGCCCCAACAGTGTCTGCCCGAATTTACCAAGTCAGCAGCAACAACTACTCTCCTTTAAAAAGCCTCTGTGGAACATTTTAATTAGTTTGGTCTTATGGCTTGTCTAAAATGCTTCTGATAGCACAGTGTACACTAAAGCAGTGTTATGAATGCCTAAAAATATAAAATCTAATTATGGTGGCTCTGCAACTAGAGTAATGAGACACGAGTGTGACTGATAAGAAGTGAGACAGGCTAACGAGCTGAACCACTGTAGTTCAAAATAAAACAGAGGTCTAAAGGAAGCACCTGTGGTATTGCTTGGGGGAAGATATGTGGACTAGGAAATATGAACATACAGCACTTAAAAGATATGGTAGGGACTGAATACACAACATTGCTAATTATTAGAGCAGATACCTAGCATATGGGTAAAATAAATTGTTACTAAGGATGTGTAAGACTGAAGATGACTGCTAAGAAAAATGCAGCTGATGTAGCGAATAAGAAATTACCTGCTGTAGATAAAAGAAATGTGTGATTCCAATGGCTTGGATTCATTCTGCTGGACAGGCAGACCTCACTGAAGGCTGCATGGCCACCAAACACAGCATTGTCTCTGTGTAGTTGTTATTCTGCCTGAGCAATTGCACTTGCAACACATGGAGTGGCCAGCAAGGCAGAGCTGCCAGGATCAGAGACAGGGAAGGAGAAGCCAAAGCAGACATCCTCTGGCATGAATGAGAAACAGGAATGGAAGGACACCACTGATGACTTTGCCTTCCTTTATGTGAAGAACATACTCTATCAGATCAGCTAATGCATCCACAGCTGCAACACAATTCCTACTGGGCTGTCAGCATCTGACCTGACCCTTTGCAGAAATTCTTGCCACCAAACAAGAGAGTGGCCCAGTGAAATATCAATGAATTTTCTGTATTCATCCAGACTTTCCCAAGATCATCAATTACTGACTGATTTATACTCTATGAGAGTGACAGCAAAGGATTTAGTAACAACTTTCTTGTTCTACTGCACACCAAAACTGCTGTAGAGGAAAAGAGCACTTTATTATACAGAAGATGGCCAAAGCACAGCAATGTTCCCACCATTCTGCTACAACCAGCACCTCAGAGTGAGTTTGTGTCTGCATGTCTTGGCCTAAGAAAGACACCTCAGAGCTTACCCTCCAATAGAATTATAGAATCACAGAATCTTTTGAGTTGGAAGGGACCTTAAAAATCATCTCATTCCAATCTCCTGCCATGGGCAGGGACACATTTCACTATCCCAGGTTGCTCCAAGCCCTGACCAAGCTAGCCTGAAACACTACCAGGAATGGAGCAGCCAAAAATTCTCTGGTCATCTTGTTCCTTCTACCCTTGATTTGTTTCTATGTGGTTAAAAAATACCCAAGAAAGGGGACTCTTTTCTGTGCACGTAGAGCATTGGGGGATGGAATGAAACGTGGACAATGCTTGATGAGTTTTCCTTTGCTCAGTTTCTTCAATTTCCATTAACAATAATGTTTTTTCCTGTCCTTACTCATCTCCTGAAATGTTTCTCACTAATTATATAATCAAGACATAAACAGTAAATATATATTTGTTTTAATTCTCAGGTTGTAATGATGAAGACCTTAACCTTACCAAGTATCAAAGCTGTAGACACAGTCCTATTTAACAACATTCAGTAACTTTCTTACCCTGCCTCCACAGTAGTATTTTTGTCTCAGTGCTGATTTTCCAATCTGTCTAGGCTGTCATTCAAGACATGGGGAATACCAGAAATGGAGCATTTGGATTTGACAGTACCACAGACTGTTTTTTAAAAAAATAAGCAAGGAAAAGACTTTGCAGCATTGTTTGAAAATATTAAATTTCCATAGGGGTCAATAGAGGTACTTTCCATATGCAATTTATTCACTAACAAGTTTCATGGGTTTTATGAGACTATTCACCTTCCTGGTTAATAGAAAATCTGTACTTGCCATGGCAACCCCTATATCAGATGGCTCTACAGTAATACCCTGGAAATAAACCATAGATTTTTTCAGTCTTCATAATCGATCTGGTCATAAATGTCACAGTAACTTGTCATTAAACTCTCCCCTCTAGCAACTCTAGTAGTTGTTTGATCCTTCCTGCCTCCCTGTCACACTCTTCCCTGCTCTCAGCCGCATTGTTCTGCATGCAGCCTTTTCCCAAACCTGTCGCTTGCCTGCAGTGTCAATCCCCAGTGATACATGATCAGGGAGCTGATGACCACAGGCAGCCTCACACACACCTGCTGGTTAGAGCAGTGATCACTTCCAGACACCTCTGATAACCAAGTGGAAGCCAAAGTGGAGAGAAAAAAAAAAAAAAAAAAAGAAAAACTTGCAGTTTAATAGCAGGATAAATGATTTGTGTGCATTCCTCATGCGCCTCCTTGGATTTCACTTCAGCTTCCCCAGCTGACAGTGGGAGATGCTGCCTTTGGGAATAAGACAGATCTGTCTCACACCAGCAGCGTTTGAAAGGGATGCCCTGTGCAAAGTGAATTGAGGAGATGTGGTGGAATTCAAATTTCATCAGCTCCTGACTGTCATGAGACTCCCAGTGTATTGTTGGCCTAATTCTTGCTGCCTTGCACTTTGCATTGCAATCGGAAATGTGGGTGCAAAATGCTATCACATCAAAATTAGTGATGCATTGGCATCAACTGCAGAGAGGGGAAAATGCCAGCAGAAGGGGAAATATTGAAACCTCAGAACTAAGGATGTATTTTGAACATATTTTTTGTAATCTGGAAATACAACCAGATAGAGGTGACATTTTGCTAAGGGTGAAAGTTAAAGTCAGTACATAACAGGGTGAAAAAACCATTTTAAATTATCTGAATGAACTAGGATCTAAATGCATAGTTTATACAATTCATTTAGGAAAAAAATATAAGGTAATAGTACTGCAGAAAACTGCACAAAATATATTCATTATGAGTGAATGAATGTGCTCTGAATATATTCATTATAAGAGCACATGCTATGCAACACTGAAGAGGAAAATGAGGAAGTTATGGTGGGTCACACCCTAAAAGCTTCTGAAATGCATGTAGTAAACTTCAGTCTTCCTAAAGCTGTGTAGCAGAAGTAAACCAAATTTCATCTGCATATCTGGGGGTACTGATTAAAGTCCAGAGTGCTAGAAGTATATAAGTATTAGCAAACTCTTTATGCAACATGTTAGATTCATCTCACCTGATTCTTTTTCACATTATTTTAAATATACAGCAGTGCTGTGTTATCAACTGCAGCAGAGTTGTTCAGGAGCCAAGACAGAGTAATTCAGGAGGGAATCAGATCCATCATTACATGCCCTCTTTACAGACAACTCATATTCACATTAACTAAGAGAAAGATTATTAAGTATGTAAAATTTTAAATTTCCTTTACTATATTTAGACCAGTAGTAGTGAAACTGCCCAAGGCTCACAGTATTTAGAAGAAAGACACTTTCCAATGACAGAGAATAAAAAAGTTCCCAGCTGGAGAGCCTTGACTTTGTTTGGATCTTATAATTTAAGGAATCATTTTCTAAAATTACCTTTTGTACAGTAAAATGACAATGATTAGTCTTGCTATCTTACAGTCTCCTGCTGTGCAAAACATTCACACAGTGGGCTCAGGACACAAAAGTAGCTGCTTTGCAAATAATAACACAGCTTAACTATCATTTAATAGGTTCGAAAATATCATACAAGTTACAAACCCTTTGGAACGAGGACAACTAATTTCAGCATCTCAGTTGTTGTCATGTTTAATCACTTTCCAATGCTGGTGGCTGTTTTGGTTTGTTTCTTTGTTTTTAATTGCTGGAAATTTTTAATTCCTGGTTCAAACAACTTAATTTCACAGTTTTTAGATAAATCAGTGATCACTTGAGGGGAAAAAAAAGATTGAAGTTCATCAGGATGTAGTGTGGAGAATCAATGTAATTTTGCAGAAAAGCATTTCGATTCTACCTTCCTGGCTTTAAACTCTAACAGTTGAATGTCATATTGGGAGAATTTTCTGGGTACGTGACTTTCAGGGATTCTTTGCTTAATTTACAGAGCTGATCTTCACTGCCAGAAGTAAGGCTGTGTCAGCTCCAGGGCTGGTGTGCTTAAAGGGTGGGAAAATAACTCTCTCGCTAGAACAAAAGTCATCTCCTGGTTCCCAGTTTTCATTTACACTCCAGGGAAATTTGCCTGCCCATCTCCTCTGACTGCCTTGTGCACTAATGCCTCCTTTTGGAAATACTAAAGTACTTAGACATCATTTTGCCCAAGAAACTCTGACAAAATTGTTAGCAGGAATTCAAACGCAACATGAGAGTGCGAGCTCCTTCTGGAAAAAAATAAATCTGTGAGGCCATCCTGTTCCCCTCTGTTTTCTGCCCAGCACTTCCAGATACAGCTGGCAGAATATCTTGATGGTCATGCTGAGACCATGGATGTGGTGAGAGGTGCTGCCAGAGGGGTTTGTGGTACCCAGGGTGGGCACAGGAGAGCACCAGGACTGCCCTCNGCAGGGTGGCATGGGCAGGGTGCAGGAGAGCACCAGGACTGCCCTCACCAACACACCCTGGCTGCTCAGATTGATGAGAACCTCAGAAACTTTCATAAATAAAAACTTCAGCCCTCAATAAGTCAGGCAGGCAAACCAATGGGGTTCCTTTCACCCCTATTTGGATGCAAATCGAGTGTTTGACCCGATAAATAATTGTGATTTCCCATTTCTTTCATGCTGAAGGAGTCAGTGCTTCCTATCCCATTAAACAAGGTTGTGTTTAGGGAACCTCTATCCAACAACTAGGAAAGGGGATTTATCAGGGTCATTCAGTCATCTCCTCAGCACTTTTTCAACTATGGCATTTTACCACTGCCATTTTATTTTACTGTCTCTCTAAGTAAAGGAGAAAATAAGAGATATTTTCTCGTAGTTTTAGAATGGCACTTTTTAAAAAATTTATATATAAATACAATTTTACCTGGGATTATTTGCAGGACCAGCTCTGAATTCAAGGTCTAGCCAGACATTATTTGGACACCCAACAATAAATCCCTGATTCTAAGCTTCTGTGTATGTGCAGGGCCTTTACATTAGCTGTAATCCAACCAGCAATAAAAATAATCATAAATCACTTCTGTGAACACAAAAGTACTGAGAACATTTGTAAAGGTGCCGAAACTCTCAGATCCAATTCTCATACTAAAGCCTTCCATCACAGGTAGGGCATCCCTAGCCTATAATTAAAAGTGCCCACATATCTCCTCACACCATCAGCCTCCCTCAGTCTCTCCACCAGCAGCAATCCTTTTTCAGTGTTTTAACACTGTTGCTAAACAAGATTATCAGGGCAGTCCTTGTTCACACCTCACCAAATACAGCAGCAGGTTCAGCACAGCAGCAATGCATATGAGACACTGACTCATTTTAAATTATTCTTTGTTAGATAACTTAGCACAGAATCCTCAGTGGACCCTTTTCCAAACAAATTTCTGCACTGAAACATACCTGGGGATGCTCAAACTCATAACTGGAGCATTCCACAGAATAGAGAGGGAAGTGAAGGCATCAATGTTTTATTTAGTCTGAAATGAGTTGTATCAGCTGCAGCTACGGTGATATCAACATCTTTCATTCTTATCTTCCTTTCAATGGCTATAAACTGGTTCATTTCTACAGCTTTATTCTGATTTGATATTTGTCTAGGTCAGAATCTGGCCTAGTGGGATCTTATGAAAAGTAAAGCAGCCCAGAATTTGCTGCTGACTTGTCTTTCTCCTGCCATTGAAAATATGCTTATCTTTGGTCAATATATTTCACATTTCTGTAATTTTAATTAATAATTTTAGAGATTGTCATTGTCATTTCTAACAGCTTGTCCCCCAAAATGCTTTAGCTATTTTGACACTATTATGCTGCTGTTATCCTGATGAACTCTTACACCTTATGTTATTGGTTTTATGAAACATGAGGCAAATGGTTGTGACTTGATACTGAGAAAAGGCTAAAAACATCAAAACACGTTCAAGGAATTAAGTATGTCATGGAAAATAGAAGCTGTCACCCCTTACTCCGGAATTACCTGTATCCCTAAACTATAAAAATCCAGCATATCCATCCCAGTGGGGAAAAAAAATGGAGCATCTAAAGAACAAAATAGAATCCTGCATCTCTAGTTAGTTCCCTGTTCATTTCTGAATTTATATATGCTCAAGGGACTATTTCAGTGTTAAAACATAACTCACTGAAGTCACAAGAGATAAAAGAAGCTGAAGCATTTTGATGGAATATTTCTCAAAGGGCAAATTTGTTTTTGAAAGTCTCTTTTTAAGCCTTCTTTAAACCTTTAGATCCTGTGCATTGTGCTTTTCCATAATTTTTTCCTCATTTTGATTTTCAATGCTGTCTTTACAGGGTGGGAACTCTCTCTAGCATTTCAGATCTGCCTTCTTCATCTTTTTTAACCCTAGGGCTTAAAATTCAGGAAAGAAAAAAAATATTAAAGAAATAAAACTGGAGATAGACAGAGGGACAAAAAGGCCACAGGGTGTCTTGAAGAAGGTGGGAAAATAGATCATTATAGAAGAAAGAGAAAGGGGTAATTCCAAGAGAAGTGTACAGTTACCTACCATTTTCATAATCCAGAAGCAAAGTATTTAAGGGAAAAATTCAGGTAAAATCATGACTCTCAAGTTATTTGGATAGTGAATACATTTTTATTGACCCACTATGAGTTTCTGCTATTCCATCTTTTGTGCCTCTAAACCACAAATATCCATACAACTTCCAAACAACAAAAAAAAAAAATATAACCCTTCATTACCATTCACCTTTTATTTATGTGAATTTATTTATTTAATTATGCAAGAACAGCCATAATCACCTGGCTGGTTGGGAGAATAATGTGAACTGAGTCCCACATCTCTGTTGTTTTGTTATCTTCTCTCTGGGACTCCGAGTCTGGGTTCCCTGGCTCACACTCCTCCGCTTCAGCTGGAAATCCAGAAGCCCTGGCTTTACTCAGATGTTGAATTTTGGCTCTCAATTCCACGGTGAAAAGCTGCAGACTCGGAGATTTTGTTGCAAAGAGCAGCGCTCTGGGATTGCTGCCTCCATGCTGGGCAGCCAAGAACAGGCCTTGAGGGTCTGCAGCCCCTTGTCAGCCAAAGATGCTGGATTTTAAGGTTGCCCTTTCCTGCAAGGCTCAAGAAATCCTATTTCACACAGGAAAAAACTAGGAAAAGGAATGAGGAAATTGTGGTATTGTAGTATTTTCGAAATTGTTTTCCCTGGTAGTCTTTTCAAAATTCTATAGCTTCTAATAGAAAAGAAGAGGTTTTAGGAATTTTAGTTAAAATTGACTAAAATTCAAAAGGCCTAAGGTTCAAAAATCATTTGTTACTGCAACCATCAACTGCTCCCGCTCTTCAGCAATCAGTTTCACTGCAGGTTACTGATACACTGCCTTGATTAAGCTAATGATGAAATGGAGATAGTTTCTTTTTTTGCTTGTATACTCAACTGTAGAAGGGACATGTGATAGCTGTAAATTATTTATTCTTTGGAGGGGAGGGGATGGCAATCAGTAACTGCACAGTTTGTACAGATTATTCTCCTCTGCTCTGCTAAGGTCTAATGTGGGCAATATTTGATTATTTGACAGAACATTTCAAATGTGACTGTGCAAAAACTGTGCAAGACTCATTATGCTTGAAACAGCATATAAGCTCTATCAAATTATCTTTAGGAGCACAGCATGAGAAAACTCACATAGGTCTTTCATTATAAGAGTAAAGCAGACTTTCAAAATAGGAAAATTCAGTAGTAATAACCAACAGTTAAAGAGATATTCTCTTCTTGTAAACAGACAAAAGTCAAAAAGGGATACACAGAATAGGAACATTATGGTAGAAACTGTAGAAAGCTGATCTCCTTCATGAATTTTAACTTTTATAAATTTTGAGCTATCAGCAAACGCCAGAAAAGCAGAAGTTTTTGCACATCCCACGTCCTGATGCAGAAAATTCACTGCTCATTTTTACAGGACTCTGCCTTGTGTCCCCTGCCTTACCACTCTGGATGTTTGGGCAGCTGCCCATCCCTGGCAGTGGGACCACCTTTCCTGCCAGTAAATTCAGAAATGCAACATGGAGCACATTCCCCAGCTAAGGAAGACAAGGAAAGCAGCAGCACTCAGTGGGAAACTCCCTCAGAGTAGCTTTTAAGCACAAAAGAGTCATTCCTCTCAATCGTGGGGTGAGTTACTTCTCAGAAAACAGACATAGCCAATTTAAATTTCCAAGTTTTCTAATGAAGAACAGATAGTGGATAATTCTGGATGAATTTGGCTAAGAGTTTGTGTAACTCAGTGTCACACTTCCATACATTCATAAATAATGACTGACAGCATCTAACTAACTCAAGAGGAAAAAGGACAAATAATTCACAAAGATATCCAGGTTCATTTTCAAATTCCATCAAAAATGCCTATAATGGCACCTCCATGTACCCAATGACTTAACTATTGTAAATTACATAATTATATTTGCTTGTTATTTTTGTTCTGCACGGCACCAGTAAAAGAAAACCTGGTTTGCTTATTTAGTAGAATAGCTTAAAAAGTTTAATTGCCTGCAATAGTTAGATCTGAGGGTCTTTCAGGCAGTATGTTACTTGAATTCTCAGAAAACAGTTAGGTTTTTCACAAATAATGGAAATCTGAATGAATTTATAGGTTATAAATCAAAATATTTCCAGTCACTGTCTCAAATACAAGTACATTAGGGTTATAATTCCAGAATATGCTCACAAGAATCCATAAACAAATAAATAAACCTGATAAAAAAATTCCAATTAATTCATTTCCACTGGGAAAAAAAATGTTTCAGCACACATTCACAATTTAGTCACCAAGAACATTGTGATTTTTAAAGAATCATTCAGGAGAATTAAGAAAGTCACAGATTTTCATTATTACAATTTCTAAATGGAATATCCTTGGGTTCAAAGCTGATTTAATATTTTAAATGTTAATAAATTTAGCCCAGAAAAAAAAAAATATTCCCTATATCCTAGCCCAACAGTTGGCAAAAAGAGTTAAAACTTTAATGAGAATTTCAGACTGAAACGACTGAATATCACAAGCACATAGAATCTTAATTTTTTGCAACAAGATAAAGTAAAAATAGATTTCAGTCTGAAAACACAGAGAAGATGAAATGAGCAGGTAAACGGCAACAAGCACCACTGAGCTGCCTCTTCCTGACGCTCAGGACAGGAGCACGAGAGTGGTCAGAGAGGTTTCCAGGAGTTTCTCTTCCCATATCTGATGGAAATGATGCCCCACTGAAGAACAGGAAGATTCACATGTCCTGTGTCTTCCTGACCCACTTCTTTTTTGAGACAATGCCAATTTTTCAGTGTAAAATAATGGGGAACGAGGGAAAAGGAAAGGAAACAAGCCCTTCTACCTCAATGCAAGGCTTTCAGGGAGATGTAGCATGAATATTTCATGCTCACAGTCTCATCTATATGCTCAGCTTCATAGCTGACACTATAGTTTCCATGATGTCCTTATAAAAATGGAAATGAAGAGCACAAATATAAAACCTCGTGGACTTACTTGGTGCAAGTGCTGCAAAGGGAAACCCACTCGTGAATTAAGCTTACAAAAAGAAATTATGAAGAATTTTAGTAACATTTGGGATAAAAAAGAGGAGTTTAACAGCATATTTATTTTGGGATGAAAGCTGAGAGTTTTAGAGACTTGACTTTAAAAAAAAACTCCCTAAACAAACCAGCACAACTTCATGAAAAATTGCAGAAAAAATTGAACAAGACCTCCAGTTTAACATTTCTGAAAAAGAGCCTGTCTTTATTGCACCTACATATTTTCTCTGCTCTGTGTAAAGCAGAGTTCGATCTTGGACAACCTGGAGAGAAATGAACTTTGACCTGACTGAATCAAGCCTTTCTAGTATGTACAAAAATCAATATATTCAATTTAATTAATAGGAAAATACAACTGGGCTAAAAAATACAAACAGCATGAACCAGCAAACACATCCACATATATACTGCAGAGCTCTGACCAAAAATATTAACTCAGATTTAATTAACACATACTAATGTTTGTATCTGTCTCTGATTTTTCACAGGAAGCATAGTAGAATATAATTAATGTTCCAAAAATAGATGCAAGTTCAGAACACCATTATCTTGAAGAATTTAATTGGTCTTACTATCCTATGAAATACAGCAAAATGCCATTTTGTAAAATAAGTTTAAGAATGAAAGGCTCTCTTTCCAAATATAATTATAGATATTTTAAAGGTGAGGCAAAGCGAAGCAGAGATAACACCTGTATTGGAATAAAATATCCCTATCGGTGCATTCAACTCACAGTAATTATCACACGAGATGAACTCTCAATAAATGGTTAACAGAAAGAAAAAAAAAGCTGAATATTCTTGCTGTAGATGTTTCATTGTAGCAATTTAACATGTCAATCTCAATCTGACCCTGAAATTCGTGGGGCAGAACCCCAAAACAAAGCTTGCTGCCACCAGGATGAGCAGTGCAAACACAGCCAGAGGATGTCCCAGAGCCCTGCTTGCCTTTGCCATGCCAGGATGGGAGATTTTTGGGTGCTCTACTCTTTACCACCTTCTTCTGAGAAAATTATTGCACCCAAGACTGTCAACCCCTGGTCTTGCCAAGCCATACCCAACACTGGAGTGATTTATCCACAGCACTATTCTACATCTGGCCAGTGAAATAACACACCATTCTTTTCAAACCCCTCTGAACTGGTATTTTGGCTCAGTAACATAGGAACAGCAACTGCATTAGAATTTTCCACCATAAATTTTATACTCATTCTTTTCGTCAAAACACTTCAAGCTACTGGAGTGCCTGTGAATGGGATTGTCCTTGAGAGATGAAAATAGACATGAAAGCAGCATGTAGCAATGGAAACACAAAGAGATGTTCTACACTTTAAGATAGAGATACTATCCCTGTAGCACCATACCTGGTCTGTACAAATTTTTCTGACAAATTGGAATAATTAAGGCAATTTCTTCCGCAGTGTCACGTATAAAATAAAAGTGAGAAGTCAGTGGGTTCCTGATCATAAAGGGTTCTTCAGGAAAAGGCAGAAAATTCAGATTTTGAAACCATCAGCCTTTTATGTTTAGATGTAAATAATATCTATTTTCTGGGGATAACTGACTATTAAATTGGACATGCAGGGATGCTTCATCATTTCATGCTTTGAAAAATCCTCTTTTCTAGCTCAATTAAAAATTATGTTGGTTCAGAAAAGTATAATTTATCAAGGTCTAGCAGTTCACTCTGAGCACGTTGTCAAGCCAGATTATTTTAGAAGGGCATCTGTCATTTGAGTCTATCAAAACCTCTGTGTCCACAACAAACAGACTGATCAGTCCAGTGAAATGTTCTCATAATGCCATATGGATTCTAGAAATCAGCCTTTGCAGTACTGTGTCTGATGCTTGACACTATAAATTCACATTGAGTTGACTTTGGGGTTTCATTTTGTCTAGAAGAGAGTTTGGCTCACTGACATGAAAAGAGACAAGTCACTATCCCAAAAGGAAAAGCAGAAAAAGCAGTATAGGCGTCCTCTTCATGTCCCCACTTCTGCTGGATGTAATTACAAGACTTTTCAGATAATTTCAGTTGAGAGCAAAAAGAACAAGGTGGTTTTCAAAAAAAAAAATCCAAACCCAGTTGTGACTCCCTGAGGCTTTTTGGCTTACAAATGCTTTGATTTATTAAAAGTTATACACATTTACTTGCAAAAGTTCATATTACGGCTCCAGGTAAGCTGAGGTCAAGTTGCTGGGAAGGAATTTGCACTTAAATGAAGCAGCCTTTCAGCCTGACAAAGATGAAGACATTCAGCATTGACATTTCCCCAGTGGGTCTGGGATCAGCAGCGAGGGGAGAGGCAGTGCCATTTCCAGGTGCCAGGACTGTTCACAAAAGTGAAGGCAACTTTCTAAGCAAATACTTTCAGTAGAGCAAGATGGAAAAGAAAACACAACCAACAACAAAAT
The DNA here is from genome assembly GCA_013396875.1 of Vireo altiloquus. Taxonomy (NCBI): domain Eukaryota; kingdom Metazoa; phylum Chordata; class Aves; order Passeriformes; family Vireonidae; genus Vireo; species Vireo altiloquus. The sequence goes on from VZRF01011833.1 coordinate 77,568, forward strand.
CCTGACCCAACAAAATATCATCCCATAGGCTGCAGCAAGACCAGAGTATCCAAATCTTGCCTGAATGAGGGCACAGAAGAAGAGAGGGAAAATCCTCAACTCCTTCATGTAGGGACTGAATAACTAGCACCATGTATTCACAAAGGACAGCTTGTGCTATCATAACAGCTTTGAAAATAACTTTGCCCTTAGGGGAGGCATGCAGAAGACTGAGAGGAAAGGGACAGTGGGCACACAAGGACCAAAATATATACTGTACTAAACCAGAAAACACAAAACCAGCCTCTGACCAATATAATGTCTTTAGAAAATTCCAAGAATCTCTCTAAGTGCCTATTTATTTCCTCTCTTGATTGCTTAGTTCAATAGACAGAGCACTGTGTGCCAGATAAAATTGTCTCCCACATATCCCTCCTATTAGATAAGAAGATAAAAGGAAACACAAGGAAAAGGAACAGCAGCATAATATATAGTTTGAAAAAAAATGAAAATGGGCTTTAAAAGACACACCAATGAAAGTGAGATTAAGGAAAAATTTGAAAAAAAAATGAAAATGGGCTTTAAAAGACACACCAATGAAAGTGAGATTAAGGAAAAATTCATTATTGTCTGAATGATCAGATCTTTAGGGACCATTTGACAAACTGTGATACCAAAACACTTCCCTGGGAAGGTGAGTTCTCCCATTCAGCAAGGAGTGACCCTGGCTCACAGTGAGCTGAGGCATTTTGTGTGTGCTTGCAGTGCAGGGTGAGGAACAGAACCTACCCTCCCATCCACAGCACTTTTCAGGGACAATGTGCACACCTCTTACTAAAACACTGAGGGAAACTAGGAGTCCTCAGTGAACCACAATCGCTTTATACAACCATAGCATACCTATGAAATGTATCTCAGATAAAAATGGTTTTTTCCCCCAACAACCTAAAGTCTCATTCCATCATTTGCAGCCAAAAGAAGGCGCACAGTACTCAGCTAGTTTTCATATTAGCTCAGTATCTGTGCTAGAGTCACCTAGATTGCACCAATGTGTTTGTTCCATATTGTTTTAACCCCATATTCAGACCTAAACTGCTTAGTAATATTGTAACATGATAAATCAATTTTCATCCCATACCACAACTCAGCAGAAACAAAGCTTTAATAATACTGTCTAACTACAGTCTCTCATGATACTGTTAGAGGACATGGAAGGAAAACACAGGTGAAAGGACAGCACTTTTAGTTGTCAATTAATAAATCTGGGAGCTGTATGTATTTGTTACAGCTGAAAACAGTGAGAAGAAAGCTGGACAGTGCCTCACATCCTCTCTTACCATCAGCTGCTAACAACAGACATCATTCTGACAATGGGCAGGCTGAAGCTGAGACACTGCACCTCATTATCACACAGAAGTCTCCTGAATTACCTTCAAGATGTGCACGAGGAGTCACAGAGCACGCTGGTAATTATTTTGTGCCACAGCAGTGTGGTGTGTTTTACAAGGGACAGTCAAGGACTCAAGCAGAAAATCTGAAAGGACTTGTTTTGATGTGTTGCCAATTTAGTTTAATTTAAGAACACATACAGGTAAAGAAAAGAAGTTCAATTATCCTATGGGGATTTTATTCTATGCTGTGGGAAGATGTGTAATTAGATTCTTGCAATGCCTGACTACACTTTTGGATTTTGCAATTTAGGTTTGATTACCTGATGATTAATAAAATTTCAAATTTCAGTTCTAATCTTCCTCCATAGTTTGCAAGTAGGAACCATTTCCATGACTGCAGAAGAACCTCAGCTCCTCCTGAGGAGGGGCAATCACTCCACAGGACCAGGAAAGCATTGCTGTTCACACCCTGCTCTGAAAGCAGCTGTACAAGGATGGTCAGGATCACAATCCTCACTCTTCATAACCTCTCTTTAGTCTGTGAAAGGGACAGACTACTCACAGCTCTAAAGCATGCTTCTAGCTTCATTCTGCTAGTGGATGTTCCTCCCTGCATGCTGGAGATGCTCAGGAGACACAAACATTTCCCTGAGAATTGTTCCTGCTGCAAATGTCCCAGTCCATAACATAAATGCAGACCTAGAGGGAAGCAGATGCAGCCCTGCACCAGATGAGCCACAGCCTTCAGAGAAGGAGATCCCTGCTCTAAGGAGCAGCCTTTGGGGCACCCTCATCCACCACCACATCAGGAAAATAATAAACTAGCAGTCCAACAGCAGACAGTTGAAAAATCAGGCTAAGGTAACTTACAACTCCACACAACCACTACACAACCCTCTTAAAATTCACACAGCCAAGGCTGGCTTGGGAGCACCAAAGGATTTAATGTACAGCAAAGGACATATTTCAGCCATAAATACATAAGACAGATGAAAAAATGACGATCCAGGTAAGGTAGGATGTGCAGAGTGCTGGAGAAAAGATGGTTTAGAAAAAACTAAATGAGCTTTCCACAAAATTTGAAAAGGGAAGTGGTAGACAGGGAGTAGACAAGAAAAATACTGTGAGAAAATGATTAATATCAAGGTCTCAAATCAGTAAGAATGGTACAAGGGAGCATAAAATTCAAAGAGATGAATTTATCTGATTTTTAGACCTCAGCCTGTGTGAATCATGGAAACAACATAAATTTGACCTGGAGAGAAGCAGTTGTACACCAGTACTTTAGACGGACAGATGAAAGACTGGAGGCAAGTCACCATCCTTCCTATCATCTATCTAGTAGTGCCCCACTGTTTACAATGTAAAAAAGCAGCATTTACTGGGCTAGATGACAAAAAGAATCTAAATTTTCAGCAGGAAAACAAAGCACTGGAAAGGCTGGATAGGATATGGGGAGACAGCATGGTTCAGCATGTACTAGACAGAACTGAGAATATCCCTGCAATCATATGTTGCCCTAGTGAGCTATGTTGCTTTCATAATTGCAACTAATTTAGGTGCCAGAATGTGCAGCCTAAAAAGTCTTCTCATCACCATCTATCAAAGCCTCTTCCCCTGGCCGCCAGAGTCTGGCTGCAAGGCTCAGAGCAACGTTTGCCTCCAAGCCAAAGTCAAGGGAAAATAAAGTCCCACTGTGCTGTGAAGAAGGGCAACAGATCATTCCTTCTTGAAAATAAGCACTACTTTATGCTGGCTGCTCTGGCTTTGTTTTCAAATTTACCCAATCACCATAGAAAAGAACAATTAGGAAAACCTTTCAACTCAGAAAACGGAGCACAAGCAATAAGCTTTTGGACATTACCACAGATGAAATTTAGTTTTCCAAGAGGCATCGTAATTTTAGTTGTGTTATTTTTTTTCTCCCTCATAATATCTACAAGGCTCTTTCAATGTTGCCAGGCTTCTACCTGTGCTACATCCTGACAGAGATTTGAAACGAGAAGGATGGGAATGGAGCACGACAGAGACACTTACTTCATGCCAGGGGTAACTGCTGTGGAAGAAACATGTGGCAAAGCAAGAATGATATTCAATGTATCAGCTGTCAAAGTATTTGCTGAGGAACACTTAGATGAACATAAACATCCAGCAACATCCCTGAAACTTGAAGTGCTTGGAACAGAATTGTAACATTAGCAAAAAAACAACAAAGCAAAAGCATAAAAAGCCAATCCTCCCTAGCATGTTGCCTCTTTCAGAAGACTGGTGCTCTTTATGCTGAGCCTTCTGTTCTCAAATTCAGAACCTGAAAAAGCTATTTTGTGTATAAAGAAAGAAAAAGGGACTGTGTTTTTCAGCTTAAAGATGATGAATGCATTATTTGCTATAAGAGGTAATGAGGATTTCAGTTGCTTTTGGCCCCTGCAGGATTTTCTGAGCTTTGCCAAAATGAACAAACAACAATCTATATTAATGAACAACTCCAAAAGCTTGGATAAGATGCATAGCTCACATTCACATGGAATTCACTATTGTACCAGCATAAATCACACATGTTGCATGTAACAGATTTAGGCAGCAAACACATGTGCTCTAATGCAATTTTAGCTCTGCCTGTACCATAATTCTGCAGGAAAAAAAAAACAGATGCCTTTGGCTAAAGTACAGGTTGATGCACCTTCACCTCCTAAAGTCACTGTAGAACACACCCTGCTCATTCCCAGCATGGCTGCAGCTTCCCTGAGCAGGGGGGGAGATGTAAGCAGAGCACAGGCTGCCTTTGGCTTTGGAAAGCTCAGCACGTGCAGTGCCCTGCACAGGGTCTGTAAAGGCACCCAGGCCATGCCAGGGAAGGTTTCTCCCAGTGGGAGATCATCCTTTCTGCTGCAGCATTTCTGTCACAGCTGGAGGGGTTGTAGGCTCACGTAGCCAGAGCTCTGTGGCACAAGACAAAGAACACAGCTTGCTTTGCACAACTTGAAAAACAACACCATGGCTAGATATGCTTTAAATTATCCTTCCTGGGAACTCGTGAATGTGAAAGATATCAATATTACCTGTGTACACGCACACACAAGAATACCCTTAGGAAACAAGGTGTAACAAGCAGTGCCCAAACAAACCAGGGGCTGTGGCTGCTTTTATACAGAGCTGAGAGAACCTGTTTGGAAAGGATCGAGCCAAGGACCTGAGGAGAGGAGAAAGCCAAGGACATTGGAAAATGCAGCAGCTGGAATGTGGCCCAAAGCAGAGTTCCATGAGATGATTTCCAGCATAATCACCACCTGAAAGATGAATGACAAGCAGAACCCCACCTCCTCATGTTCAGAGGAGCAGTACTTTGTCTCTGAAAGAGTGGTAAGCAGGTAGGGAAACACCCAGGCACCAAGTTTCAGCACTAACTTTTACAACTAAAATAATCCTGTAGGTCCTGCCTTTATGCTGATAGTGGTGTTTAAGAGTGGGTATGAAATACATGTGTACAAAACATGTCCATGAAAACAGTGAAACTTCCCAATTCCCCATCCTCCTACATGGTGGGGAGAAGTTTATTCAGCCTGCAAACAGCACATGAATCTTTCATCCAACCATCCTCTGGTCATGCCACACTCAGAACTGAATCCTACCCACAGTGGGATGAGATCAGCCACCTGAGAAAGGGCAGCTGGGCACCTAGCAAAGTAAAAGTCAGTGACTCAAAAAAGGTGAAATAAAACTATTGTCCAAATAAACAAAGTCTTCCCCATTGAGAGAAAGGCAGAATTCTGATGTAATGATAGCTCTGCATGCACACTGCCCTTGAACTGTGTCCTTGCATGACAGGCAACCTGATATCTTGGAAGCAAATCGAGCCCAGAATATTCCTCTTTATTTTTTGTAAGGACACTTATTTTGCATAGTACCACGAGAAAAATTTATGCCCCACTGCTCTCCCCTTATTTTCATGTGATCAACTGGAGTTTTTTATTCTGGGGAGGGGAACAGAAGGAGAAGGAGGTGGCTGACGGATTAGTAATTTACAGATCCATATTTCTTTTATACTGCAAGTATGTTCCATTTGTTCTGAAAATATGTAATGATCTAAAATGGGGACAATTTTAATGAATTGGACTCATAATATTTCATATCTTGCTGCCAGACTCTTAGTCAATCAAACTAATGTTGTAAAGGAACAGCCAACAGCCAATTTTGACATCCTTTAAGCAGGTCAGTTATAAGCCAATTAGCTCTACCTACTTGGTCTCCAAGGTCTGAATAAAATATAGCCCATTTTGATTAGAAGCAATACTTCCACCAGCGTGCACATGTCTTAAAATAGACTGCGAAAATACTGAAAGCCCCCTGGAATTGTTAGAGGAAGTCTCGATCCTACTGAAGTCAATTACTGTAATACAATTTCTCCTGACTTCTCGCAGATTACGAGAGCTCCCAGATCCACACAGTGTCATTCCAGTTTTATTGGATAGCAGAAAAACTAAGTGCTGCATTCATCAGAGCCCTTCCATCTGCCGAATGCAACTTTTCTGCAACGTAAGACAAATTGAAAGCATCAATCCTGAATTCCAGCAAAATTCCCGGAGAACTAACTTCAGCAAAAGGAAATCAATCAAAATTGCATTTACATGCACCTCACATTAATTCCTCCTGTTTATTGTAACACAACTTTCACATTATTGATAACTGTCAGATCCTCCTTGACTGGTTTGACATGAAATCCAGTTATTAGAACTGGGTTAAACAACTCTCATCAAATTATTTCAAAAATGAACTTTGCATTAACTTGAAATTATAAATATTATTTTATTAATTAGTGAATCTTTTATCTTGTTAATTGTGTAATGTCTAAGAGCTGAGAAATATATGAATGTTTCTTTTCCCAAGAATATCTTCTTTACATTCTTTTAAAAAATGGGTGGATTTTTTCATTATTTGTCCTGCTCCCCAGCAAAATATAATCATATTCTTTGGAATCATACTGATGAGTAAGGAGTGCTAGAAAATTCTTGTTTTATGTGTAGTCATACAAATGCCTTGAAAAAATATTCCTGCTGTTCACTGCACTGTCTACCTCATGTAAACTGAACTTCAGAACAGCAAATCTGATTAAAAAAACACCACCTCCACAACAGCAATAAAAGCCAAACAATTAAAAAAAAAACTCACAAAAAGCAAATCAAACAAAAAACACCCCATCAACACCTAAAATCTCCAGCAGCATAGGGAAAATTTGGCATAATTTGCTGGAAAAATTCCAAACTGGGCAGATCCTTGGAAACCAAAATGCTTCAGAAATCTTACTTGCATCTTCCTATTATTGTAATACACTAAAAAAGACTCGGCATGTAACATTCAGGCAATAAGTCTAATTTTTGTTTGTTTTCTTTGTTTCTGCATAAGCCAAATTCACAAATAACAGAACTTTTTGAAACCACACCAGCAGCAAATCCATCCTAATATGTTTCACTATGTTCGCTACTGTAATCATACAGTCAGTGAAAAAAATAGGAGGAAAGGGGGGAAAAATGGAAAAAAAAAAGAGAAATAAAGATGTATGGCTAATAATCCAAGGGCATAAGAGTCAGCAAGCCCAGGATTCAAACCATCTAGAACTGCCAAAAAAACACATTATGAAAAGCTAGAGGGGCCTGACACCCAACAATTGGGAATGGCACAAGCCATATGAAGCCAGAGGGATTCCAGCCAGGTTGGTCTGGCCAAATGCACAAAGACAGAACATGAGTTTGAATCCAACCTAAGAGGATTTCGTTGACAGGAGCTGGAATTAAGATCATATAAAGCAGCAAAAATGTAATATTGAGGGTTGTAAAATTTACTTGTGCTCAGGAACGTAAATAAGCTCTTCCAGAGTCATTTAAAACAAAGATATAACTGTTTCTTACTGTGAATGAAGAAATATTGAAACCCCTTACCAAGGAACAAAAATACAACTTCCTTGATTTAATGGTTAATTATACTGAACCTAATTATTAAAATTCTTGATAACTGATGCAGTAGAAGCAATTGTATCTGCCTTCTGAAAATAAAATCTGTTACAAACATTTTCTGTAATACCCTACTTTTTCAATTTTCAGATGATTGCCTGTCCTGCATCCATTACCCTCCCACATTTCCACTGAGCTTTAATTAGACTTGAAGTACTTCTTGATTGGCTTATTAAACATCATAAGTAATTTAAAAGAAAGGGTCATAATTTTAAATATGCAGGAAACCGGGAAACTGCATTTAACTTATTTCACAAAACATAGCATTATATCAAGTCATGTATATTTTAAGAAAAAAAAATTCTTATCATTTTAAGGTATAAATAAATTTTTTACTGAAGCTGGGAAAAGTCTGAGCTATTGTTGGAAATGAACCTAGGGAGCAAAGGGGATGTCAGCTACAGGAGGGCATATGTGTAATTTGCAGTCCAAGGTGCTTGTACTCTAATGGGTACATAAGAGGTGGAATGGCTGGAAGTTGTTCACACAGGAATGATCATTATTTCCATCCCAAGAAGGACTTGCTTCAGAAACTTATCCTGCTGTCTGCACCAGCAGGTCTACAGCACTTATATACCTTGAGGATGAAACTAAAATCACTTGCAGGCCACCTATATGCATATAAATGTATACATATTCTAATTCTTCCTCCCTGCTATGGAAATGTGAGAAATGTATGCACTGGATTTTTTGCTTAGCAAGAGAATTTTTGACAACTCGCTAATTTCTTTTTGGTAATGTCAGAGCACGGGATCTGTGGAGAATGGGATTTAATACATGTGTCCTTTTTTCTAAAAGGTTATTCATTAAAGAGAAGTGCAACCTAAATGTTTGTGCATTTTTTATTGAAGAATCTTTCATAAGCCGTTATTTCCTTTTTCTTATAAACAGCACTCATAGCATCATTTCATTATGTAATCAGCTTTTCTCTACTCACACACACTCAACAGACGTCGTAATTGCTGGTTACTGGGTTAATATGGAAAAAAATAATCCTTGATTCAAAGAAATGGATTAAAAGGAAATATTTCACTTGAAAACAACTGGAATTCTTAGAGAGTAACAGAACATTCAAAATTTGATTCTTCAAATCAGAAATCCAGTCCCCTTACCTACGAAATGTTATGCAAATGTTTAAGTGAACAGCACTAATCAGTATAAAATTAAATATTCTTAGGTTTTGCATAGCTGGGGTTGTGTTCTATTGTTACATAACTCCATAAATTACTTACTTTTTGACAGTCCTTAAGTCACTTATTTTAGTATCTGGATGTAGCTATAGGCACATAAATTTGAAAGTGTGATAATAGATTACCTTAGGCCAGACAGTGAATCAATGTCTAAGTCAGGAGAGGAAACCAGGAATCCCAAGTACCTGTTGAAAGACAAGGTGACACTGCTCGGGGTAGGGAAAAGATATTTCATTTGCAGCCCATGCAAATATAAAGCAATTATGCTCTCCGAACCAGAATTCTCTCCTTGAGATAATCTTAAACACATTGTGTATTCCTTTACCATCATTCTTAGAGAGGTAGGTGGGGAAGGATTAAAAGCACAAAAAGCCAAACCTGAAACTCAGAGCATTCTTCACTACGATTAAATCACTAATTGCTAGCATGCTTCTTGCAGTGGTCCTAATTGCATTGTAAATAAGACTATGCACAGGATCAGCTGAATTACTTAAACAGTTTAATTACCCTGAAAAATGTTTATAAGTAAGTCTATAGGAAGTCAACAAAGTGGCTTTGTAATTACTGCAGAAAGTTAAAGTCTAAAGTTGTGCCAAAATAATCCCCCCATATGAAAAATTTCATACTTAGGATAAATGTGGTGCAAAATTTTGGGGGGTTCAAGGTGAGGGCAGGTTATGAACTACTTTTTATTTTATGAACTGCAGAAAAGTTATTTTAAAGAGTTCAGTCCTCTCTCCCCACCACTGCAATAATTATTCCCTCCAACAAGCATCAATCGGACTAGGAAACCAGAGAGCTGGGAAGTAGATGGGAGGGAATCTAAGAGTTTCAAGGGCTCTAAAACCTACCTACATGAGAAATTTGTCAAAGGTTCAGTGGGTTTCCACATGCTTCAGTTTCAATGAACCTTCTTTTTCAATAGAGGCAAAAACTTTTAGATAATTTCCAGCCAGATTAACAAGAACTGCTTCTTGCTTTTCAGGTAGGATATAAAGTCACTTTAGAAACAAATATTTAAAATTGCTGTGGCTCATTGCCTTCAGCTGGGGCAATGTGAACTGTGAAGTGATAAAACCTGGTCACTGCCTGAGCTATGAACTTCTGTGAGAATTCATTTCTTTGATGAGATGAGAAAAGGAAAACAAACAAACAAACAAAAAATCCCACAAACAAACAAAAAGGAAATATTTTTAAAAAGTCTTTTTCACTTCTGAATATCCCAAATGCTTCTAGCTTCCTTTGGGTCTGAATACGCTCACTCTGTGACCCTGTATTTTGGCATCCGTGATTCCTGACAGCATCTGGTACTCCCAATACCAGAAAAAAAAAATTCTGGATGTGGAAATTAATAAGGTTTACTTAAGATGTCAAAAGACCTTTTTTGGCATTCATAGAACATCTCAAGTAAGTGGAACAACAGCAATTTTTACATAATGCTGAAACATCATTTCTTTTTTGTGTGCTACATTATGCATTTCCATTGGTATCTGATAATAGCTAGAGATTGGTAAGCAAACTAAATACCAGGTCTTTACAGAATTCAGCAGGCTCTCGATACGTCCCAGGAGAGATGTGGAAAAATAATGCTTCACCTTCCAGAAAACGTAATGCAGTCTGCAAGGCAGGACATTCCAGCTACGATCCCTGCATTCCAAAGCAGCACATTTGCACATGAGGCATCACCACCCATACAGCACGAGCAGCCTCAAGGTTAAACAGCCCCAGTGCTGAGATTTGAGGCAATGGCTGTGAATTACAGCTGGAGCCAAGCTGCACTTCCCTGGAAGTGAACTGATGGCCCTCACAAACACAGAGCACTGAAACAAATCAATTATGGAATAATAATGCTGTTTCTGCAATTTCTAACCTTCTCTAAATTCATAATGGATAAATTTTCATCTCATAGAATCAATGAAAAAGAACTCACCTTGTTATCTTGGAAGAAGAAAGGAACTAAGTTTTCTTGGAAATTATGTCTCTTAACCACCTTTGGAAAGTCTAGGCAGGCTGAAAAAAGACAGTGCACAGTGTTAATCAGTGCTTGACCAGGAGCAAAACATCATCCTTTTCAGTTGGGAATAAAAATCTAAAAACATTCTACGGTGGAAAAATATAAATTGACACAAAAACATCAGATGCTCAGGGCTGGAACACCTCTCCTGTGGAGACAGGCAGGGAGAGTTTGGGTTGTTAACCTGGAGAGGAGATGGCTCTGGGAGAACCTTATAGCACCTCCCAATACCCAAAGGGAGTAGAAGAGAGCCAAGGGAACTTTTGACAAAGACATATTGTGATTGAATGAAGGGGTTTCAAACTGTCAGAGGGCAATTTTAGATTAGATATTAGGAGGAAACTCTTCCCTGTTAGGGTGGTGAGGCCTGAGAGATCCATGTGCATGCTGAATTTAGCCTTTTTAAATGTGCTAATTTTCAGTTTAGAGCAGCAAACAAATTGGATGGCTCATATTTGAACACATCCCCTTAAGAGATTTGTCAGGTTTGGCCTGAGTCCTCAGAATACACTGGGACTCCCACCAATGTAAGCTGCATGTGCAAACTGAAGGCAGCTCATGGTCCTGTGAGATAAACTGCTTGCCTTTTTAGATCCTGCAGCACATAGTTTGGGGGGAAAAACCATCTGCTTTGCTTGTTGCAATTCAAAACTGCAGTGTCCATAACATTTGAATCATCTCTTGTTGATAATCTTACTTGTAATTCCATACTATCAGAAGTCCTATTTTAATGATTCTACTTTAATAACAGCCAAATTTCTGGACCTCAGGCATGAGATAGTGAAGTATCTCATACATATCTGAATGCTCCAAGGCATCAGGTACTTCAGAAATCCCAGGGGAAAATGATACTTGGGTGATGAGAGTGGCTCATGTGGGAGCACACCATTCCCTAGAGAAACATAAAGGTGAAGGCAGAGCTGGACCTTAAGGCAAACCAGAGAATTTTCAGCCCCTATAATTTCTTTTCCTCTAAAAAACCCAAAACACCCAAACAAACAAACAAACAAACAATCAAAAAATCCGACAAAACAAACCAACAAACAGCCCAAACAAAAAATAGATCCCTATTGCCAATAAAATGTAGTTATCAACAGAGGCTTGTGCTAGATGCAGCCACCAACCAACTGCACCATAACTGTTTGAGAGCAATCACCTGCCCAGCTCAGCAGGAGCACACCCACAAGCCTGACAGTAGAAAATATAGAAAGCAGCAAAGAAAAAGAGGTAGGAATAAATCTTTCATCCTGTTAATTCCGGAACACATCCAGTAGAAATGTGGAAACCCAAGACTAAATTTGGTTAAAAAGCCTGCCTTCTCTATCCTAGACAAATATCTAAAGGCTAACACGTATACTTGTATTTATTGAAAGCAGCTTTGTGCGGTCTCAGGAGACTGCAGCATTTAAACATGGAGCATTTAGCTTTACAACTAAAAGTCAGCACAGGTCATGTCCATAGAGCCCAGTCTTCAGAAAAACAGGTATTCAGCACTTCCAGTAAATGAGGCACAGTTCAAAGTACCAGATCCCAGCCATTGGTAGTCATGTCAGGATATCCTGGCCTAAATATTCATCAAGGTAAGTATGGGTCTGCTCCATTATGATTCAGAATCTGGTGCTTTTTCCATCCATCAGAAGGAACGTTCAAAATGTCACCTAAGTCAAATAAGTTTCAAACGATTTAGAAACTGGGGAGAAAAGCTTGAGTGACTTGGCAGAGGGGGGATTCTGTTTTTAAATGTGGTGACTCCAGTTGCCATTTATCCTCTGGATCTTCCATTCAAATCCAAAGCCTGTCATGCAATGGGCTTCTGTGGGGTGGGCTCTGACCTACACATATCTCAAGTGCCAGACATCTTAAACAGCAACACGATTTCATGAACAGCAAGAATCCAGATAAATTTACATTAACTTCAGATAAAATCCTCTTATAAACCAAACACCAGCTCTAGTGGGATTTGTTCATCACCATCGCCAGAATGTCCTGTAACATGCACCCTGACTCTGGCTGTGCAAGCTAAATTTGCTGTAATTAGTAGGGCTGAAAGAAAAACGACTGCACTAATATTCAAGCTGTTTGAAGAGAGGTTTACTGCCCCCAAAAGAATCATTTAATTATAACACACCATTTTCTTTAGATCTACATATAAAAGAGTTAATTTGCCTAAGCATGCACCAATGGGGCTAATGGATAAAGGTTTTTATTAGGGATGTGCCAAATGGTTCAATAGTTATTTGAATACTGTAGAGACCTCTCAAACATGTAGCTTTGGTGTGCAATAATTCTGTTCAATTAATGGGTTTATTTCCTTCACAGATATTCTTTCGGAAGTGCTGCATCATCCATGCAGTGCTGTTAAGAGACAAGTTGTAAACATTTTCTCTTTACTGGTAAGTTCTAAGGACATGATGCTGTTCTTTCACACTGCTGTACTCGATACAGGAAGAAACCTGCAGAGGGATACGTAAAAAATGCTGTACAAATTCTCTTTGGACCCGAGTTAATTGGTGATAATAATATTGTTGCAACCAAAATAATCACATCAGCTTTCAAACAGTCTCTAGCACTCTTTTCTCCACTTCAGCTCTACGTGGCAGAAGGTGGCACACTCAGCATCCCTTCCAGCATTAGCTCCCACAGACAGCCATTAGTATAACTGTGAATCCTAAAGAAAACACAGCTCTGGTATCTGTGCATTACTGCTGAAAATGCACACCTCCACGTTAATCTGAAGTTTTAATAGCTGTCAGTAATAAATTAAAAAAACAACAATAAAAGGCTTTGTTCACCAAACCCACGCAATTAAAGGAAGGCACAGCACAGTCTAATGCACACATTAGCAGAAAAAATGTCTGGTGAATATTTGTGCAAAGGAATTATTTATTAAACATCTTAGTCTGTGTTACATTGCAAAGACATATTAAATCTTCGTGTAAACACATATTTCCTATTCAAAGGGAGCTTAGTTAAACTTATAGTACGTGTGAATTATCTGCCCTGAGTTTAACATTGTTAAGTTACCTTTGCCATGGTTTTTAGCCTTCAACAAATGGAGTTGCAAATAAAGAACATGAATTGCTGCATGAGTAGCCCAACATGTATTGACAGAGAATATGAATATCTGAATAAGAGAAAAGTTTGAGATTCCCTCCAGGATAATTCTTCTATACCATTACTCATAGGCATCATGGCTCCAACATAACCCTAATTTAAAAAATAAAAATAAATCATTAATTTGGGAATAAATATTTCTAAAAACACTCTTTGGATTCCCATATCTATACTCCTGTGCCTTCCTCTCCTTTTCTGTTTTTTGGCTGTATTATCACCTAGCCAGCAAGTATCTCATTTTCTGTACTGTACTGCAGTTCCTGCCTTCAACACAGTGCTGAGAGCCCCTGGCCTCCTGCCTGCAGGGAAGAGACTCTGCACTTGCACAGGGCTCCATGCTGGCATTCCTTCTCTCTAAAATGCCCTGGCAGCAGCTTTGATTTGATATGGCAAAGCAAACTTTTCATATTCTTCAACAATTAGCAACATCAAGGAGGTGATGCAGACACCTCTAGCTAGCTAAAGTCACTCCTCTATTATGGTGTTTTGGTTTCTTTGTTTTTCCCCTCCTTTTTTCCCTTATTTTTCCATTTCTGAGAGTTTGGGTCTTTTTCTCCTGATACAAGCACAATTACAAAAGGAGGGCAGAAGTCATGAATACAAGGGAGCATAAACACTACAATATTTACATGGTGATATTTTTACAGTGGCCAAATGATTGCCTAATGACACCTCCAGAACTTCCAGAGGTTACACTAGTCAGGGTCATGAGAGAATTTTTGCTTTCTTCAGCTACCCAGGGTAGAAAGAGCCAGGTGCCTTCTTTTCTCTAGTAATGGACTTTGCAACTTGAGATGGAGGAAAAAGTAAACAGGTTCTGGAGATTGAAACTAATCATCAAAATAATACTTCTGAAATTGTTTCCCTAGATTATGCGATAAGAAGACATAGACAGGGCTTTGTCCTGTTTACCCTTCCTAGTAAGGGTCTTTTATTTCCTAAACAAGGGCATCGTATTTAAACACAGCAACTCTTTCAGTAGCTGGAATTGAATACCATTGAATACATTGACCTTTACAAAGATTTAAAAATAACCTTGAATGTTGTCTTGCATTATCTTTCATTATTATTCGATTGCATCTGATGAGCTGGCAGTAATTTCCACTTCTGGTTGATATTGTTTCTTGTGGAACAAACACCTTCTCATATCCACAGGGCAAACTATATATGGAAAAGTGCACAAAAACCTCCCTGATAAAATTCAGAGAAAATATGTCAGTGCAGTCTGACTGTCTGGGGCACTGAATGAGCAGCATCTCACTCACCCTCTGTCAATACAATTTAAAAAAGATTTCTGCTAACTTCTCCTATTTTTGTCCTCACACCACCCAATATTTTTAAGAACAGGTATTTAATCAGAGACATATTTTCTACATGCACAGAATTCAGATATGTGCTTCTGGAAAAAAAAACCCAAACAAATAGCTGAAAATTACCATAACTCAAATCCTTTCAATATTTATTGTTTTTAGGGAGACATACAAGACAGGTTTTCCCTTTGTCCAGATTTTTCTGGGTAACACCTGTTTTTTCACCTTCATTCTACTTCTACTGGCACCACACCACGTCAAAGTAAGTTTATAAGAGAGTGAAATATATTGCTCTGACCTACTTGTTAGTCACTTAAACATCTTCAAGGATCAAGGACCAAACAAACTGACTATTTTAAAAACAAAACACAGGGTAAGAGTGTCCATTGTTCTCGTTCCACCAACAGCCTCAGCGATTTACAAAACCTGATGTGTGTCTCAAACACAAAATAGTAACTCCCCTACAATGGTAATTCCCACCCAGATATTCCACCTTTCTTGGGCAGATGTTCAAATATCTGCCAGGAAGGTGACAAGTCCTGCTCAGTGGAAATGTAATTAGCAATAAGGAGTCTTAAACAGCCTTTCTTGGTACCCCCCTCCCTGGTACTTTGCTCCTTACAAGCCTTGCAGTATGATTTAAGAAAAGCTATAGGTTTCAATTAAAATTTTGAATGTTATGCTGCTACAACTGTTATGAGGCACTGTCACTTTTTGAGTCAACTAAACTCTGTGGAGAAATTCATGGTAGGAAAATGCAGCTTCATTGGCAGGAATCCATTCACAGCTGCATGTTGAATCCTTGATGAAAGGCGTGATAAATAAATTTTTTTTAAAAAAATGCAAAAATAAACCCCTGGCTTTTTCCATTCCTTGTTCTTTTGTTTGTAACTTTTAAGTAAAAAAAAAAAAGGTGGAAAGCATTAGTTTTTCTTTACCTGATAATGTATGTTGCAAGGATGCAAATAATGGTTGCAAAGTTATATTTACCTCCCTGATGTAAACAAAGTAAAGTAATTGCACGAAAATAATTTCCTCTACCAACACAGTCTAAGTTTTGAATTCAGTAAGACTTGCAGACAACCTGAGTGGTCTGCACTAGGAACTTAGCAGGTCCCCCAGGTTTAGTCTTGAATCAACACAGATATTTTCTTATTTACCCACATTCTCAAAGAGGAGAACTTCAAATATAAGTAAACATCCATTTTTATAAACTGCCTGTATTAATAATTCATTACACTGCCATCAGTGACTTAATAATTCTTTTTAAACTCTTATTGTGATGATATGAAGCTAGTAATAAAAGTTTTCTTCCTGCCAACAGTGCTCAAAAAAATAATTACTCTCTCTCCTGGTAGTAACCAGGCCTCAATATTCCACGTGGGGAGGAATTTTTGCTTAATACCTGGGCTGCAAGAGAACACACAGCAGCCAGGTAGGAGGAGGCCTTTCTGAAAAAGCTCCTTTCCTATATTCAAATTCCATTGATTAATAATCCCACTGGAGTGCAAAATGTTCTGTTCTTTGCAACTACAAAATAAATTGGGAAATAAATGCTTCAGGAGAGGAGGAACTCTTTCAACTGATGCCAGTAACACTGAAGAGCCATCTTTGCCCAACTGGTTTCAGTATTACGTCAAATATTCATAGAGATATAAACATTTATCCTTAACTTCTCAAAATGCACAATCAAGACTGGCAGCAACTTAACAACAAAGCAAAGGGGCCATATGTCATTATTTACACTCTTTTCCAGATGCAATTGAGGTTGAAGATCTCCAAAGGACAATAGTTGTTGTTTTGCCTGACAAG
Organism: Vireo altiloquus; assembly: GCA_013396875.1. NCBI lineage: Eukaryota > Metazoa > Chordata > Aves > Passeriformes > Vireonidae > Vireo > Vireo altiloquus. Next base: position 94,383 of record VZRF01011833.1, read on the forward strand.
CCCATTTCTAGGTTCTGTCAAGGCCTAATTCTTGGTTATGCAACACCTAATTCCAAAATATGCTATTTGTTTTTGTTCTTTAGTCTTTAGGTTTAACTTATATTTAACTGGAAGGGCTTTACACAATATTTTCCAGGTCATACCCAGGCCCTAGGTTACTGGCATGCAGAATAATGTCCTATCTGAACACGTAGAAGTCATGTGATGGAGGACACTTGCAATTCTACCAAAGTTTTCAAAATTATTGTGTGCTGAACGGTTTCTACGCTAGGAATGGTTAAATACTGTACCAGGGGACAACAAGGGGAATTTAGGCTCACAGATTTGTACAACTGAGAAAGCATTTTGCATGATGCAAGGCAAGTGTATCAGGTCTGTTTCGATAAAGCACAGGAAGCATGGAAACAGAGGTGGATGCTGTCTCCCTTTGTCTGTTGCTGTTTTCCTTGCTGCCTGTGCAACATCTCCAAAAATATGTGTGTGTGTGTGTGTAAGGCTCTATCCACAAAGCTGTACTTTGACAGAGATAATGTACAAAGCAGCATAATGCTAGAAAACTCATCTAGGCTGTTCTTCATCTGAGACTCCAGCTCATCTATATGCTAATTTGAATGGGATGCAAGCTGGATTCTTCCAAAGACCATGCCCCTAATATCCTTTTAGCACATAATTTAATATTATGTTTTGGGGACAGGCAGTAAAAGTTAGTGCACTGCGTTGTTCTGTAAATCCACTGATTGCTTCTTTCAGGGATATTGCACCAAGCCTTGGCTTTTCACCTGAAAGGACAGCGAGGTCTGTCAGCCTCATTGTGCTACTGAGCCACACACACAACTCTGAAGAGCATTAAATAGCACTCCACAGATACTAATGTAGAATAATAAATGGCATGGCACAAAGGTATGAGGAAGTGGCTTTTTTTTACACTGCCAATTGAACCACTTATCACTGAAAAGGCCATTATCTGCATGTGCAACTTGCTCTCTAACACTTGTTATAACTATTGAATTCCAGACACCAATAGCTTAAAAAAACCCCCAAGAAACAAAAAAACATCAAAAAACCCAGCAAACTCCCCCCAAAAAGGAAAAAAAAAAAACAAACCAAAATAAACAAACAGAAAACCACAACCAAAAAACCAACAAACAAACAAACAAACCAAAATAAAACCTCAAAACCAAAACCAAACCAAATCAAAACAAACCAAAACAAAAAACATTCAGCACAAATCTGTGAACTGAACTCTGAAGAGTCCAAGAACAGGAAGTATTTAGTCCACATGAGAAAAAAGAAAAAACAAAAAGCTCTTAATCTTTAAATCCACTTCATGACAAAAAAATTCTACAAATATGCTCCTTTAAATATTTTTTTTATATATTTCTTATGGATTCCTTCTACAGATAGCCTACAATGACTATAAAGACTTTTACCAAATGTTTCTTATGGAGTTAAATTTTGGTTTTTTTGCATTTTTTTAAAACTACTTTTTGCTCTAAAGGCACCATTGTTTACAGAAGAACACGAACCATGTGGTTCAGTACTGTATCCTTCAATTATTTTTGCAGGATCTCAAGCTGCATTTAAGAGGTTCAAAGACTAAAAAAAGCACAGTCATTCTTATGAACTTATTTAGTTTTCATCAGTTTCTGAAAGCATAAAATATTGAGTTCAATGTGCATATCATAATAGCTTGCCATAAATGAAGTCAAGCTTAAAATCCCTACATGACGAAAAGTGTAATAAATAACTCATTAAAAGGTGATAGACAAAGGAATTTATACATATTTAGATTCTTCTTAGACTATCTAACAAACTGTATCGACTGCATATCTCAGGAAGCCAAACTCACTTAAGCTATAATAAAAACATTAACTTTTTCTTTCCCCAGCAACACCAGGGTAAGGAACACAAACACTGAAGGATCAGATCCCTTTTTACACACTCATGAAAATAACCTGTAGCAAAACTCAAACCATAGAAATTGTCATCTGCCAGCCCCACTGCTTGGGACCAGTGCTGGCAAGTACTATAGATAAATAAACAAAATTCAGTGCTAAAACAGAATCAGTGCATCTGCATCTACACCCTGCAACGCTTGGCAGAAATTTGGGTATGGGAGTCAAACTGATGTTAAATACCATTAAAGAGTTCATGCAAGTTTGAGAAAATAAAAGGTTTCTGGTTCCTTCAAAACCCTGCCTGGATTTCTGTATTCAAGGAAGGAGGTGGTTTGAAGTTAGTGGGTTTGTCTCTCGGTGGTAGAAAATGTTTGAGCAGAACTCTTCAAAAGAACAGAGTTGCTGCACAAGTCAGAAGGCCAGGACATCACACCTGCAATGGTAACAAGGGGTACATATCATGATGCTTTTCATTGCTATTTCCTATTCTGCCTCTTCTGTTAGAATATGGTTTTAGGCACATTTTGGTTGCTCTACAGAGGCAGACTGATGCAGTCAGAACCTTCCTAAGAGGATCTATCAGTACCACTGGTCCTGAATAACTCCCTGCTGCCATTTGCAAATATTACCATACAAGCCTTCTTATCAAAGCAAACATATCAAAAGAATATTCAGGATCTGTTGTGATGAGTTAAAAAAACCTCATCTGATGGGAAAAAAGTCGACCTTTTCTTCCACCAAGGAGAGAGAGTCTTGTAGGCTAAATGAAGTAAATGCTACATTTTTTGACTCAAAAATAAAAATTATCAGGATTCAAATGTGCATATCTGGTAGTGAATTTTACAAGAGCAGAATCAGCATCATTCAGTGTAAATATTGGCAGCTGGTACAACCACTTTAAATCACTGTAGCAAAATACAGAACCTATGGGAACTATCCATGAGGTACCCCAGCCAAAGGTACACCTGATAAAAAGGTCTAAACCCTGAATTTCAGACACTGACTCATTGCCAACATGCAAATTATAGCACTTACTGGCTAATAAACACTATGTAATTAATTCAAATACTATTTTAACAGAAAAATGAAGTTAAAGTGTTTCACCTACAAGTTATTTCCTTCTCATGGCAGTTCCTGTGAGTTTCACTTTGTGAATATGAGTCTGAAAGATAAATTCTTGAAAATATCTGCAAAGTTTAGAATCCACTTCTTGTTAGAAATAAAAAAAAAAACCCCAACACTAACCAGTCAATATCAAAGACTAGATATAGTAAATGAATTATATATAAAGAAAGGAAAGTCAAATGTTAGCTTCAATGCATGGGCCAAACCTCCAGGCTGGTATAAACTCATAAAAAAAAAGTTTTTGCACAGAGAACACTCAAAATAATTTTACCATAGGCATTTGTAGCCAATACACCTAATTCAACAAATTTCACGAAAATCATTCACCTGTATTATTTGCTCATGCCTTGATTACAGCAGAATACACTTCAGATTAAGGAATATTAAACAAATAAAACCATTCATAAATGCACTTAATTGGGACAAAGAAAGAGATATTCTGCAACAGTTCTTTGTATAAATATCCTCTGAAACTGTTGGTGGATGTCCCACTAGAGGATCAATCTTTCTCCTGTGACAGGGATCTCTGAAACCAAAATAATTAATCATGAAATAAAACCTGGATGTTGGATACAGGTTTACCACAGGGAAGAGCCCACAGAAGATTCTGTCTCAAATATGATCTGTATCAAAGTTATAAAGTAATGATTCTGTGATATTTCCTAGACAAAGCAGAAGAAAGGAAAAAGAATAAGATTTCACTGTCTACATAGGTCAGATACGTGTGTGAAGACACAGCATCCTTTTAAGTGCAAGCTCTGTTCAAAGGCATTCACTGCATCTTGGAGGAACACTTGAGTCAAACAGAATGCAGCAACACTAAAGAGCAGGCTATAAATAGGATACTAACAAAAATTGTAAGGATTTCCAGTGGCAGAGAGTAATTTTTCTCTAAGCCTTTCTCATATCAAAGTTGAATTCAACTCTGCATTTGAGAAGATGAGAGAGTTCACAAAAGCAGATGCACTGCATCTGCACAGGAACCTTGCAGAGAGGGCCACGTGAAGCTGGTAGACACATTAAAATGAAGAATAGGTCTGAGCTTCAAAGGGAAGAGAATCACTCTCAGATTTACAATAATACTGTCATATAACATCATACTTAAAGAAGACAGCATAAAAGGAATCAAAATACATTTCTTGAAGTATAATAGGCTTTATTCTTTTAGCTTGGATGTGGAAAAAAATGGAAATAGAAGAGGCAAATGACATGAAACTTTCACTGGCTTGGGGGAGGTGGTCTGCCAGTTTTAAAAACTTTTCTCTGGCTGAGAAAAATTTAAGATATGCATTTATCAAAGTAACTCTGAACACAGCTCAGAGTCCATGGAGTTTGCTTCAAACACAAGAGACACTTTTAAGCTGCCAGTGCACCGTGTTGCTTATCTACACGAAAACTTACTACAAAGCCCAAGAGAGAACTGCTGTTACCTCCTACCTGAGTGCAGCTGATTAAGCATGTCCTTGACTGAAGTTGACTGCCTAAGTGACTTTTAGCTTCCAGGAACTTACCCAAACTAAGAAGTCATCTAACAGGCAAGAGTGTAGGACAAAGAAATGGTAGTTCTTTCAATTTTCTTCAAATCTAACTCTTCAAGAGAGGTTTGGTAACCCCAGGGAACAAAAATATGAAGTCAAATGATTGTACATTGCAGTACTCCTCATCTACACTGCCCTTCTCATCTTCTTTCTTCTGGAGTCACAGGTTGCGATATAACCATACCAGAGAGATAGGAAGCATCCACTGGTGTGCCTGGTTTGTCTTTCCTCCTCTCTAGCAAGTGCACTGCAAGGTACACTGTCACACACTTCAGGAGAAACAGAGGATCAAGGACTATTGTATTAAGATGTGAAGTGGCTGCAGTCACACAGAATCCTCTGTGAACAATGTCATGAGTGCTGCCTCTGTCTAAACAGCTCAGATAAGAGCTATTTTCAGAGGTTTTCATTATTATTGTGTTTTTTCCTAGGTCACACTAGGCAGATGTCTATTTTAGGCAACTGATACTTTATTCAACCCAGTTTAAAGTGGTTATTTTGAATGATTTTTTTCACCCCCAGTTACTCTTTACTGATAAGCCATGTACAAATCTAAGGGCTGTGAAGAAATATGGTTCTGCCAATTACCTTGGTATGAATAGCTACTTTGAACATCCCAAGACAGTGGACCAGTCAAAAGATGTATTTTGACCACTACCCTGCATGTGACCTGCATAGGCAGAAAAGTCTTTCAATCTGTGCAGCCTAATAGCCAGCACACAGGAGAAAAACATCAAATCTAGACAAATTAACAAGATACATGTGAAACTACTAAAGAAAGCTTTTTAATTAAAAAGCTAACCTGCTGATTGACTTGATCTGGTCTTGATTTTTCAGTTTGACGCTTTGTTCAAGAGGGACATTTTTATGCTCTTACATCTCTGTGTAAGATGCTCTTACATCTCTATTTAGAAATCTGTTTTCTTGATTCATTGAGGCATCTGGTATATCAGATTTAATATAGGCCAAACTTTGTTGCAAGCCCATGTCAGAATGCACAAGCCTGTCTGGGGTACTGAAATTTTGCCAGCTGGTTTTTAGTCCTCTGTGTGCCAACTGCAGCCAGGAAATTTCAACCATTTCAGTGGTGACTGCATTTTCTACACTGAAGTTATTGTCACAGCTCTATGTAAGGGGTGTCCTGCAGTTTTTTATTACACCTAATGTGTGTCCCTTTCTGTCCCAAGTGTTTTTTAAATTAATCAAACAATTTTTCAAATAATTTGTAAGCTTGTGTTTTAGTTTTAAAAGTTAATTTCTTTTTTTCTGTTGTTAGTGTGGGGTTTTTTTTAATTCAAACAAAAGATAGAAGACAAGGACAGACTTGATGCTGATTCTTTGCAGATAATGGAGGATTCAAATAAAAATCTCACTAAAAAGAGTTTTAGTTACTGTTGTGGGATTTTATTTTTTTTTCCTTTAGTCTGCCCACGTTAATTGCAGTTAATTTCTTTAAACTTAACCTTGACAAATCATTTGTTAGGATGTGAATAAACTTTCCCTAGCTATGAAGGGACTAATGTTTTCACTGATATTTTCCAGTTAAAATACTGCAGAACAACCTACACCAAAGCAGTAAAATCACATAAGTGCACCAATAGAAATGGGCAGGACACCAGGTAAAGCTTCATTTGAATTCAGTTATAAAGTCTTGAAAAATAAAGTCTTTGTCCCTGTTTAGCCCTGTGTAACAGAAATCAGGTTGAATTGTATTCTGAACCTAAAAACCCAAGTGATACAGAGATTATTTTAATTATAAACAAAATATGCATTGCTAAGGAATGTAATCTGATAAGGTTATGGGCTCTTTCTGCTTTGGAAAAAAAAGCAATAAAAGAAGCAATTTTTTTGCCTTTGAGGTAATTTGTCAAATACATTAAATTAGAACAATGGTTTTTTATTACCTCTTGGTCTGGGTGTACCAGAGTTTTATTATATTCAAATCTTTTGAGTCATAAAGATTGGAGATAAATACACATAACAGAATAGTGTTGCCATATTATTTCAAGAACAAATAAGCATTTCTTTTCATTTTCCTTTTCATTCCACTCTTTTTCTTCTTTAATCCAGTAAAGAAACTGTAAAAAGATGTCTGCTTCTGTAAATATCTCATTTTTCTATCCCCAACAGATTTTGTGTAATCCTGAAACAACAGTTACTTCTGGTAAGAAACAGAATTACTAACAAATTATAAACATAATAATACTATGCAGTACTAGAAAAAAATATATGATGTATTTGTTCCCTGGGTCTGCAGGGCTTTTCTGTTAAAAAGAAGAGAAAAAAAAAAGACAAAAGACAAAATAAACAAAATGCCCTGTTTGTTTTGCAACTGAATAAAGAAAGAATATTGAGCTACGTGTTCAGTGTCTGAAATTAACATAGTGCACTTAGCAGCTGACCTAAAGAATCCTTAGAAAAACCTTAAAAAACAATAGATGGGTAGCCAATCCATATATCCACGATAACAGACAAGCCAAGGTGCATCCTCTGTTTAATTCTGAAAAGCGATGAAGACTTTTTGCTATTATTGGAAGATGCTAATGGCCATTATTATGGAAATCTGTGATCAATAATTATTATTACAGATCAGTTCAACACAATTAGGTGTGCTAAGAACTCCTTTCAGGTCCAGAGGAACAATGAATTCTCCTTACAGCATGGGGAGACCAAAACACCAGGACAGGTTAATATTTTTCCCCTCTTTGGTACTCTGTTTCCATGTTATAATGTCTATGGCATGCCTTCAGATTCCATTTTTTTCTCCTTATACCCACACCTCCCCCATGCAAAAATCCTCCTGCTCAATTCAGGATCTGTTTCTGTTTCATGGAAAGGCTTTGGCTGCTTTAATCTTCCCATGACTCCGTTTTGCAGAGTGGCTGCAGATGGATCAAGGCCTGAGTGGCAGGAAACACACAGGATCCTTTCATTCCCTTCTTGCCCTTTTTCATCTCTTTTTGAAGATTATATCAACTACTGCTGTCTCCTGAAACCTGCACTTCAAGTTGTTAGGGAAACTCACACGCATTCCTTAAGCCAGTGGAAAACCACTGCTGACACAAGGGTAATTAGGGGATTTACATGGAACAAAAAAGAATTCATAAGGAAAGGTGTTCAAGCATAGCTGGAGCTTACAGACCGTACAGAGTGCAAAGATCACCTGCCTAGACACATCTTAGGGTCAGAAAATGAGGAGATAGAGGGGAAAAAGCTATCAAAGATGGCTCAGAGGAAGATACACAGAGAAATTAACAGAGAAGTAAGACGTGAGCCTGGAAACCTTCCCCAGTCACTTACTTCCCTGAGTGTGAAGGGAACAAGAAAAAAAAATCTGCAGAACTTGTACTATCAACCTGCTGTCACCAAAGCATCTCCAAATAACTCACAACTTCAGAGCTGTTGCTCCCACTCCTTTGAAAAGGCACAATATCTGTTTCCCCCCCTCATTTTAGAGATAAGGGAAACGATGCACGGACTGACTGAAGTCAACTCAAGGAACCTGCAAACATCTTTTCTGTTATCCATGCATTTCACCTCTTTAATGATAAGATGTCTTAGGCAAGAGGAGTCTAGCTCAGTTTTTCAGTCACATCATGAACTTGATACAACCAAAGTTACAAAAGCCCTGCTAGTTCACATCACAGGGGTAATTCTTAGCCGAGGGAATATTTTCTCATGACGCAAATGGCACGACTTGCACAGAACTGAAAAACAGAGTTCCTCCTGGCAAGGCAGCCTCAACAATTCTAGTAAAGCAGCAAACCAATTTCCTGAAGAAAGTTTTTTTTCTGATTTATAAGACCAATCTTTAAATGATATCTGAGTTTGCAGATGGAAAATATGTATATATATACTTTGAATCTTGAGGGGTTTTTTGGTCACGGCTAGAATTTTCAAAAATCTCGTGGGTTTACACAGTCATGTATGGATAAACTTAGATGAAAGACCATGTGCAGCCATTCATATGTGAATTTCTGCATTTGTTTAAGTAGCATGGAGCTGTTCTGCTACTGTGTTCCAGAAAGCAGTAATGTTTCCATGGAAAATTTAGTGTTTCTTCAATGCAGTTGACTGCTGGAACTAAATTTATAGAAGTGGAATGCTAATCACCACAGTGCATAACAAACAATGCAGCTTCCTACCTTCCCAGTGCTTGATATTCAATACCTAATTTAAGCCTTGATATTCCAGTCTGTAGTCAAATTGTCTATTAGAGCACTTGTGCAGAAAATCATTGAGAAAAATGGTTTCCTCTTCCATACATAGTCTTTGCCCCAGAGGTCAACAATGAGTATACAGATCTATTATTAATTTTAATTAATTTCTAGAAATAATATTTGTGAATATGATTATTCACAATTTATGAGATGATATTTAAAATCTGTGAGGTAGCCCATTTGACATACCTCATAAATTACACAGTACATTATTAGCTCATGAGAGGAGAGCATATGACTTAGAATAGATTGTGTGAAATGCCGTGTATATGAATTTGAAATTCATCCTCTATTAATATTCTCTAATTAGTTAAAACTTGCTGCATATGCATTTCCCTGCCAGCAAAATCATGGAACATATGCAAAAAAGCAAAAACAAAGAAGGTGATAGCAGTTTCAAAGCAAACCCTTTTGAAATTCAAATCATTATTTGTGGAGAGAGAAAAAGCCCAAAAAATCACAGTACTCAATTACCCTGTAGATGGAGAGATGGAAAAAGGCAGGGAGGATGGTGGCTTGCACTGCCTGAGAGACATGCAATGGCTTCACAGTTGACACATACTGAGTCACAATTAGAAGTAAGTTTGTCATTCTCAGTCTCCCTCCTAACACCACAAAATTGCTGTTTCTTCCTACTACATGCACGAAGAACACAGATATCCAATTATTGCTAATTGGTTTTGGTTTTTCATGCATAGTTAATGCAACCTTATTTATACAGGGCAACCAACTCCCTTCAGGTATACCTAATTTCCTGTAGCATTCATATAATACTTTGTTAATTTAAAATCTATAAAATGCATTGCATCCTCAGATGATATAAGAGTCATCCTACCAGACAAAATTAACTCTTCTCCCAAATATTATATTTCAGTAAATGTTTAAATAGGCATTTTCTCTTTTCCACCAAAATAATTCCATTATGGATGCTTAGAATTGTGTGGACAGATGCATCAGACAAAACCCATCAGAGAAAAACACCAGGGAGCAAAAAATGAGCAGAGGCCACAGAATCAATGAGGCTGGAAAAGACCTCTGAGATCTTTGGGTCCAACCTATGACCAAACACCACCTTGTCAACCAGACCATGGTAACAAGTGCCGCATCCAATCTTTCCTTAAACACCTCCAGATGCCAAGCTACGGCCTAAGGCACACCACAGAAATAAACTAGGACACACAGAAATCTGTCTTGTGTATATAAAGGCAGCCTTCTTTGTTCCACCTGGCCTTATTTACTCTTTCAAAGGTGCCACGCAATAGCCACATTAAACTTCAGGAAAACCAATTGGGCTCTCTGTCACATGGCATAAATCAGAAGTCATGCCAGATATAGAAATGCTATGAAATCAGCAGAGAGGGCAAAGGCAGAGGCAAACTCAAAGGTAGCAGCTGCACTGGCCACCTGAAAACATGATTTTAGTTTTGTTTTTGCTCAGCTATAGACTTGGCTCCCTCTGAGAAATGTTGGCTCAGTGTACAAATGTCAGTGCTCTCCACTCCCCAGTTCCTTTTGGTGCATGCTCTCCCATCCGAGCCAATATCTGTTCATTTAACTAATTTAATGCAAATTAGTTCTTGAAAGTACAGTGGTTTATGCAGAAAAAAAAAAAATTGAAAATATAGTCCCATGCAACTTGCAGATATAAGGCACAGTATATTTTTATTTAAATGTTCTTAAAGATAAGCAGGATGGTTCACAGAATTATTCATTTTTCTAATTTCTAACCCACTGATATCATGCTCAGAAAGTACTTCCATAACAAAAGGTCCCATACTTCTTTCTCTCTGGGGAAATATAATAGTTTGTCTGAAGAACAACAGTTTGTTAATTATTTTACCATTTATCATCTATGTAGCACACTCCCCTCCCTTGTGGTCAATAGCACTGTCAGGGAGACCCAGTTTAATTGAGTAGATATTGACAATCCCTTTATCCAAATTGAGGCATGTAGAAGCAATTTTCAAGCACTGTTGATGGCATTTGGGTGATTAACATCTCCAGGTGTCTTTCAAAACCTCATCATTATTTTCCCTAACAGATTTCACTGGGTTGAAATGAGGACATACAGATCCTGCTTTCAGTCCTACTGTTACCCTCTCATCTTCTTGTGCACACTGATCCTTTAATTCTGCAGTGGGAGGACATTTGAAAATGAAATTAAGAAGTCAAAAAAGTTGGTCTGTGGGAACCTTTATTACTAGAACTGATTGTTCACAGCAACTGCACAACATCAATCCAAGATGTGCTGTTTTGAGGAGCCTGATGTCCAAACAAACTCTTTTCCTTTGCTTCTCTGCCATCAAATATGTGACCCCTCCAGACCACAGCATATCCCAGTTGTGGTATGAGTTCTGCAAAGCTTTGCTGGCCAGTGTCTCTGGGTAGTGTTAGGCTGTACAGCAGCTCTGCACAACAAACACTGGGGTACAAGCATTATTCAACATGATGCATTCTTTAGGTGCTGAATGAGGAGCCCCTGCCAGAGCACTTCTGTGTTAGCAGTGGTCTCCAACATTGAGTCTTTGCAAAGAAAGAGGAAGTGAAGCATTTTTTACAAAACAAAACAGCAGGTTTAGCTAAAGAATTCAAAGAAAGAGGTTTTCCCTTCGTGTCACCACACACCCCTGGGGCTCCTGCCACCTACCTGCCTGAGACTTTGTTCTGATCCTCTCTGGTTTCCCTACCCTGTTGTTGTGCAGCTCTCACCTGTCAGTCCAAGTGCCTTTTTATTTTTGCACCCATGAGTTCACAACAAAAAATAGCATAAATGTCCCCCATGAGAGTCACTTTCCCATACCAGGAATCACCTGTCACTCTAGTGGAAAATATTTTGTGGAGAGTGACATCCCACTTCCCTGTCATCCCTCCACCAGGGAATTGGGAGGGAGCTGTCAGGCTGCCTGCCTGTAGGCAATGAGCTCAGAAAGGCTGCCTGTTGCATGTGCAGAATTGGATGAAAGGCAGAACCAATGGCAACAAGGTGAAAGGTACCACAGGGAGTCCCCAGATACCCTCTGATAACACTGATTCACCCAGCTTTGTTTTGTGTCCTTGTAAATCTCTGACATGGGTACAGTACTAGCATGAGCTGTTGCAGGCCTTATTCTCAACAATTAAATCAACACATCCTTAAAACTTCCTCTCCCTGCCAAGAAATACTGGAATGATGGAATAGCTCAAGCTGGAAGGGCCTTTTAAAGGTCATCAAGTACAACCCCCCTGCAAGGAGCATGGACATCTCAGAGCTCTGTCCAACTTGATGTTGAGTGTTCCCAGGAATGGGGCATCTACCACCTCTTTGGGAAACCTGTGGCATTGTTTCACCACCCTCATTGTCAAAAAATCCTTTCTTACATCTAACCTAAATGGACTCAGCTCCAGTTTAAACCATCACCCCTTGTCCCATCAAAGAAAGATACCATATCAGCTCATTGCTGCCTATTGAAAATCAGCCACAGCAGAGCTGATCCAGGGCTAAGCTGTCCTGACAAAATAATATGAGCAAATAATTAACCAGCTTTTATTAAGCCATGTGTTTCAGCAGCATTTTCTACTCTTGTGTATCCCTAATCAAGAGCCAGGGCAGGGAATGTCAGTGAACTCCAGACTCAAGAGTCCAGTGAGCATTTGAACCTGTGAATCAGCCTCTGAATTTCCCAGTTTTATGTTCAGTGACTCTCAGTGGCACAGGTCCAGCTGATGTGCAATTCCACAGACTGCAACAGTTCCTGTAGATTTATCCTGGGGAGGTATTTTGTGCAAAAGGATTAACTCAGATGGGAACTTTCCCCTGAAAATAGTGTAATAAAAGAAATAGTGACATGGAAATCCTATTAGTGGTTCCTGCTATTATTAATAAGATAAAGACAACCACTTTCTAATAATCTGTTTGCTAAAACCTAATGGTTGTTTCTCCCCTGGTTCACATGGGCACTGATCCATGTGGGGATCATGGAGCACATTAATTATGTCTGGGAAGCAAGGATTGTTCCCAGGTGTTTTCTATTCTGCAGCTTCCAGGTGGGCAAGGTGAAAACCTCAGGTAGTTCCAGGAGGAGGTGTCTCATTCATGGCACTGAGTAGAAGTCAGAAGTGAGCTGTGGAAGCAAGGAGTCTGCTCCAACAATTCAGAGCAGTAACCCACCCACAGACTGCCCTGCTCTGGGACCTGCTGATACTGTGATGCTAAGAAGTGAAACAGGTCAGCTTACATTAACAGATACAATATTTTTCTGAAGTGGCATTTAGAATACAATACATCATCAGTAAAAAAATTTGCATAGATAACTAAAACCTTTTATGAAACACAACGTTCTGCATTTTCAAAATGTCACAAAGCAACCCTCTAAAAAATAAAGCAAGTAACGATAATAAGCTTTCTTCATTATGCTGAAAATGAATCTACAAATACTTAAAACATCTGCTTTGGTCTATTACATTTGTTTTCCAAACAGTCTTAGATGCCAGAAAGAGTTCTTAAAGGTTTTCTTGGATAGAAACCAGCAAAAAAGAAAAGCATAGCCATGTGCATTTAATTGTAAGTTATGCATGTTATGCACTTTAAAATATGCATTTTCAAACAGATCTTGGAACACTTTACATTGTTGATACTATTCAAAAACGAATATAAATGAAAATGGCACTATAAATAAAGGATTTTTGCCAGCCACTATTAATATTTAAAAACCACGGGTGGAGTTTTATTAACTTGAATAAGGACTCTTTTTTAAAACTTGATTTGCATAAATTAAACATTCCCTTGCTATTATAGATACTTTTCCTTTTTCTGCTTTAGTTGTCTGGTTATCCAAAAGAGGAAAAAAAGGAATGAAAAAAAGGGAAAAAAAGGGGGTGATGGGCTGCAGGGCAGATAGATTTCCTGCAGACAACTTCTAATAGGCCTTCCAGATATATAGCATCTTGTTAAAAATTCATGCAGGCCAGAATACTAGAAGGTCAGAAAATGTCTTTGAAATTCTGCCAGAGCTCTTTTTGATAATTCATTCAGGTTTTAAAAGGGAAAATTCCTCATTAAAAAGAACCTAATGCTTATTAATTTATACTCCTAAGGCAGAGGCTGAATATTCAGCCGTGGACTCTGTTAATACATTTATTAAATATCAAAGACCATATGTTTTCACCCTGTGTCCTTGCTTATCGATTAATTGCCTTAGACCTGTATGGGTAAAAGCAGAATAAAGTCTCTAGACACTTTCCTAAACTGGTGGAAACTGTATCACTCTTTCATATAGTACATACCTTACAGAACTCAATCTCCTCTGCCTTCAGGTACACGTCTGTAATCTACTGGATCCGGCTGAATAAAAGTTTCCTTTGCTGAAAGTTGTCATTTTGTGCCACAGGGTAAATAAAATACCTCCTACAGCAGTGATTTCTGCTTTCCTGGTGAGCACATCACTGGATATGAAGTAACAGAGAGGCTTCTCTATGCTCCAGAAATAAACAACAACTTCTCTGCTCAAGGCTGGCACAGAGCAAGGATCTGAGCACTTTCCCCACTCTCACAGCTATTTCCAAGAACCCAACTCAACTGCAGAGTTCCAAGCACAGTTCAGACGTGCCCTGGTTTTGACTGGGATAAAGTAAATTTTCTTCTCAGAAATGCTTACCCCAGGTGAATGACTTTTCAGTTTCCCATGCTCTGACAGTGAGCAGGTGGACAAGAGGACTTTCAGGAGCACGGCCAGGACAGCCAAGTGGAACTGGCCAAAGGGATATTCCACACCACAGAACACCAGTGTATAAACAAGGGGGAGCTGGCCTGAAGCCATCAACCACTGCTCAGGACTGGGCTGGGTATAGGTCAGGGAGTGCTGAGCAACTGTCAGGTGTTATGGCTCTCTCTTATTTTCATTAAAATTATTACTATTATCATTATTATTAGCATTAGCATAATTTTTTTTTTTTTCTTGTCTCACAGCTAGCAAGCAACCTCCATTCTGCCCAGAATCCACATATTACCAAAGCACAAGGCAGTAGAAATGCTGAAGTTTTCAGGAAATCTGTGTTTTACTGGAGTTGTCATAAGGTTTGGTACATGTACATCTTCCACTTCATTGTGTCACTCTCAAAAGAGAGAAGAAGAAAGGCAGGATCACATTCACTTTGTAGTGGTATAAAAGATGACTGAAGATGCTACTGGCTCAAGAAGAGTCAAGGCCTGTCAATCTTTTTCTGAAGTGTAGCAAACCTAAAAGTAAAATATCTTCATTTCTTATGACTAACTTCTCCCTCTTCCCAAAACTGATAAAATTAAAAAGGGATGCTTTTAGGTAAATTAAGAAGTTCATATCAAGAATGACCACTGACATGGAGAAGTATGCCATTAGAGAACAGAATTGCTTTCCAAGCAATTCAATCTCCCTTCAATGAAAAAAGGAAAAAAAAAAAATAGAAGCTTGTGAGCAAAGAGCCGAACCACAGATCACAATCATAATTAACACCTTCAAGATCATCAAGTAATGCTGGCTCACATCACCTCCTAGACAGCAGAAAAGCATGAGAGCAGCAAGCTCTGGCATAGGCTGGCTTGGCAAACCTCTTTCCCTGATTGCACAGGGGAAAAGCCCCTCATGGAGTGGGTATCCCCTGTCACTCCATATGTGTGACTCTCAGAAGCTTTCAAGCCAGAATTGTGTGGTTAAGAAGAAAAATTATTACTCATTTTGCCTTTTGAAGATGGGGTAATGTTTATCTTTCTGCTAATTTTCAGTTGCTTGCTAACATGGCTTAGAAGTTCACAGATAACATGGCTCAGAAGTTCACAAATAACATGGCTTAGAAGTTCACAAACACTTTTGCTTCTTTCCTAAGTGCTTCAGTAGTCAGCAGACAACTAACGAGATGGCAGATGAGTACTGGCAGAGTTGAAGCAACATGTTGTACGGGGGAAAAACCTGTGTAGCAACAAAGTGAGGAAAACCCACAACAAAAAAAGCTCCTGTAACAGCCATGGAATGAGGGAACTTGAAATGGACATAGTGAGAGGACTTTAAGGTGTTTTTCTTCTTGTGCGAGGGCTGCTGTGTGCAGTCACTGCTCCTTCTGCTACTTCTGCTCCCTCTGTTGTGCCAGTACAACTATTTGTGTGACTGTGAAGTGAATCAGATCAGGGAATTGGTCCAAGTTAAAAATAACCTAGGGTAAAAAAAAAATAAGATGAAGAAAAAAAAAAAGAAGAAAAACTCAAAGCAGCTGCCACTGGAACCAAAAAGAAATGTCAAGCAAGTCACAGCCTTGCCAGGGTCTCTCCAGAGCCACAGTTTCAGGACAGTTAGATTGGCATTGAATCTGAGACCTACAGCCTGCACAGACAGCAGCACACGAGCCTGCCCTGTCACAGGGACAGGATGGATGTAAGAAAGAGCAGGATTTGAAAACCTGCCCAAAACACCAACACTGGGAGTTGGGGATATAAATACATGAATACAAGGTGTTAAACCATAATTTGAGACGGATGGAGCATGGACAGTAAAATCTCACTGCTGCCCACACTTCAGTAATTCAAATAGTTAAGGGACAGATCTGCTCTTTCAAGCTGGACTTCACTTCCAGCTACCACCAAAGAGCCACCTCAGGGTGCTCTTCTCACAAGCAGGATTTTCAAAAATCAAAACCAAAACACTACACCCCATATGCACCAGGACATCCTCAGTGTTCCTTTGGTTAGGGGGTGGAAGAATGTTCTGCATTCAGAACCTTATCGTAAAGGCAGAATATTTGTCACCAGAATCTAATCTTTGCCAAAAAATATGAAACACAGGTGCAGTTTCAGTGATTCTCTCAGGCAGAACAGCCTCACTTCTTACCAAGCTGAGGTCTACTTTACATGTGAGTACCATAATTATCTGGGAATACAACAAAGCTTCCTCCTGCTTATAACATGATCTTCAGCATGGCATTTAGCGACAGTCACCTGCTCAGCACAGCACAGAGAAGTTATGGAATTTATTGCACATTTTCTGAGCTCAGCAGACAAAGCCTTCCTGCTGGACAGACTGCTGAAAATACCCAAACCCCATCTATAACATAAGCCCAATGGCTTCCTTGTGAATGAAAAGAATTTATTAAGATTGTATCATACAGAATCTATTTGGTGTCTGTCTCTATGGTGTAGGTAACAGCTCCTGATGATAATAAGCTCAGCCTTAAATGCACACATGCCATGATCATGCTGCGTAAGTTTAAAAATGCTACTTGTCTGCCTGCCTGTTTAGCTGGCAGCTTCACCCACCAGGAACACAAATGATTTAAAACCCAGATGCTGAGCAATTTGAGATGCAGAAGCACCCTACAGTGAAGCAATTATTGCCTCGGAGGGTCTTATTATCCTCATCATGACATGAATTCCACACAAAGTAAACATGCTTTCATTGTTATGTATTTCCCAAACTGCAGTGTGGTAAAGAAAAGTTCTGAAAGGAGTTTCTCATCCTTAAATGTAAATCTCAGCAACTTGTCTCCTTGCTAAGAGAGACAAATGATGCCTGCTATTTTCCTGACATATTATGTTGTATTCCCCCTCCCCAACTGTACTGGTTTAAGGAGAATAGAGCCTCCAGGACTTTTATAGCCATTTTAAACCAAGTTTATGCCAACTGTCTAATGGAATAGATTTCATAATAAAGCAAAACCTTCTTTTCATCATAGAACAATGCACTTGTGTAACACTATTATCTTACCAATGCGCTCTGCTGTATACTTGTTTCCCAGTGCTAATTAAAATGTACTGAGACAAGCATTCTCTTGAATTAACTAAACCCCAGTGATTGCAGACCTGGCACCTTTGGCACCATCTGATCATACCCATACCTGACCATGACTCAGAAATACAGTTTTCAGGTATTTACAGCAAATCAAGAACATGAAACAGCAAATTACTGCTTGCATGTTTAGAAAAGTATAGAATTCCTTTAAGAAAACTGCAGGGCCCCATATTCTTTCTTGAATGATACTGGAAACCTTTGCCAAGTCATTCCAAATTTAGAGATTAATTGACAGCATTGTTTAATCCATACATTGATCACTCAGTGTCCTTCTGGGCAATGCATAAAGGACAGCCATATAGTTTTGGACTTTGCTTATTTTACAATACAGAAAGTACCTGAAAGAGGAAAATGCTAAACAGCTCTGTATGGAAGCACATGTGAAAATTGCTTTGAATCAAAGGCTTATTCCCTTCTACTTTCAGCAAGTAGCTGCTTCCTACATTCTTAAGATCAAAATCCCAGAGAATTAAGAGAAAAGAAACCTGGAGACATTAGTTTGTGTATGAAGGGAATGGGCATTACTATAGGTAATAATTGCAGTAGTTAATGCTTAGGTCTGAATTTTACCTGAAAATAATGGAGGATTTTAAGGCTACTTTTTTTTTTTTTCCCTAAACTACACAATACATTTCAGAATAGTTTTTGTGAGCATTCCTTTTCCTGAGAGGACATAAATTCACAAGACCTGTTTTGTAGGTGCATGCACCTAACCATTATGCTGTTACATATCTCAGTTACTGCAGACACGCTGGGGTCAGTCTCAATTCTTCCTGTGGGAGATATTCCACTAAGCATGACAGTCACAAAGAGGAGGGAAGACTGAATAACTATAAAACCTCCTTGCTACCAAGGTAGAAAATAAGATTCCTAGTTTCTGATGCAGCAGCTCACTCCATTATACAAAGTAAGACAGGTTCAACTGAAAGAGAAAAAGCTGCACCTAAAATATGATACTGCAGATTCATTTAGCAATTTGGGAGTTCTGGGAAACGGGAGTGTAAATTCCATCCTACAGAACAAGCAGCACAATTAGTTAGATTTTAATTAAATAGGATTCAACCTGAATTCTCAAATAGATTCAGATCAGAAAAAAAATATATTAACCATTCTAGAAAAATATTTGCTTATATGCACCTGAAAAATGAATCTGAGATTTTTTCATTTGTTAATGCTGCCCAGATACATCAGCTGGAACCAGTAGGTTTCACAGTAGTGCAAAGACAATGCTCTGAATGACACTGCATTGTCCCATGATTGTGCCTAAGCCTCAAGTGCGAGCCAGGAATAGTTACTCTGATAGAAGAGCTCCTGTGCCTTAGGAAATTTAGGGAAAAAAAAATCAATTCAACTATTTAAATTCAGAGATACCTCTTTATTGTAAAGAGCAGCAATAAATTTAAGAACATACAATATTTTAACCATTATAGGTGAATGTATGAAACTATGTAGTTGGCAGTCAATTCTGAGTTTCAAATATTTCCATTTTCTTATCAGCTGAATCCCAAGATCAGCCAAGTCCTTCACTTGATCAGAATCAACAGTCTGACTACTGAGAAAGTGCACAGAGCATTTTATTACTCAAGTGAAGCAAATGATCTCTTCATGGTGCACCTTCATCACCACCAGGAAGAAGGATGGATGGTAGGAGCTCTCTCCAGAATGTTTCACTTCTGCTGTCAAGTTGCAGCATATTCTGCTTTATCAAGATACTTAGCTCTTAATAAATGCCTAATAAGAACAAAATCACTCCTGCTATTACAGTTAATGTGTTTTGTTGGTGCCAGTGGAGAGCAGGAATATGATGGTAATTTCAGGTTGAAAAATGCCGAACTGAAATGAACGCTGGCTGCTCTGCAGCAATCACAAAGGCACAGCAGCCTTCCCTCCAAGGTGTCCTGGTGCAGGCACACTGGGCCACACTGCAGGTTAAATAAGCACCAGTGCTTAAAGCAAGAACAGCACAAGCTGTTCATTATCTGGGTAATACTAACCAATTTTTATATGTCAGAAAACAGAACAACAAAGATTTTGTAATTGACATTTTAACTCCTAAATATCCTCTCTCATGTTCAGCCACGAGCTGCCCACTATCTGCCTCTAATTTTCTGGGGACAGCCAACAAAATATTTAGGGCTCTTCAGGAAGTTAAGGCAAGAGAACACTGAAGTACAGTTCCTGAACAAAGGAAAATAAGTTCTCATTGTAAAAAGGAGAATTGAAGCACAGAGTTACTCGCTAAATTCTCCCCACTCACATCACAAATGAAATCACCTGACAGCAAGATTACCCAGCCCAGTCTTTCTCCTCTGCATCACCTTTCGTGCACAGGTGTCCATCTGCTAAACCTGGAGCTGGCATGTGCACAATCTGTGCTTAGCACAGGAGGGAACTGAGACTCCCCAGTTCTAGAGAAGATAATAAAATTACCACAGGGACAGAACCTACAGTGCCCAAGGAAAGAGCCACCATGGCTTTTGTTTCTTTACACTCACACAGTCAATCATCATATCTGCTACCAGAGGCAGGGCATAAATCCTAAATTATTTTTGTGTGATTTTTCCAATACTTTTGTACATTTACTCCACTCATGTTCAGCTGTGGAATTATTTAGTAGATCTTTGTTCAACTAATTTATTCACACCAACTCCCCACCATTTGCACCTGTGATTATTTTGGTCCAATGCATCTTGCTGCTATTGCTGTTGTTTTATTGTCAACTCAGGCTTATAGGTATAGCAATTGATTTGTCTTACCTCTTCTCTGTCTTTCATGCCCTAATTTTCAATTAATGCGCATTCATTAGTACTTTTTCTCCATTAAAAATCCACAGGCTTTTTTTCTTGGTGACTATTATTGGCCTGCCATAAAGAAGGCTCTGCTTTTTACATGTCAGCCAGGCCTGATTTTGTATTACTTCTGGCAGCAATAACTAAGCATGTGACACAGCCTTTGTGTGACTGATGGATGTCGTGCGACACAGGTACGAGGCAGAAGTGAAAGGGGAAGGAAACAGAGAGAAATATTTGTCCTCTCTGTTTAATACCTACACATAACAGAGTCATAGCTTGCAGCAGGAAAAATGGACCCCTGCACCTATCCACCCTTATCTCTGGCAGAAGCTTAAGTACAGATCTGCCATTCATTTACCCCACTCCCACTCCTGTTTAATTGCAATCCTAGATTGTGTGCAGCGCACTTGCCTGAATAATACGTGGAGAACAAAAGCTAATGAAAGCTAGATGAGAGTGCTCAGGGTAAAAAAACAGTGGTGAGAAAAAAATTGCATGGTGGGGATAAAAACCATCTGTTTAGGAAAATTAAAAGAAATAAATGCCAAAATGGCTCAATTCCACAGTCAAATTGATATATGTTAGCTAGACTTCAGCACTTGTTCATACTTCTCATTGCAACAAATGCTAGGTAACTTGATGTATTTTTTATTTTCCATCACTGACCTCTGGGACAGTTAAATGACATTTAAATGACTTTCTGCAGGCTAATACCTCTTCTGGACTGTCACTGTGGCTGAACTGGTGCAGAGTAACTTTTTGAATGATAGCAACCTTACTTTGAGTCTGACCTGTTAAATTTATTCAACGCTAAATGTTAAAAACACGTTTTGTGCAGAAAAAAATTCGTTGCTGGGCGGTGAAAGGAAAGAGGTCTAAGAACTCTTCTGACAGGTCACCAGATGGAGTGGGGACACTCTGAGCCAGGGCTGTGCTGCATTCTCACACGGTAACTGAGAGGGACAGCTAAATGATAGATGCCTTGGCTGAGCATCAAGATGAGCTGTTGTTCTCTCAGAAGATCAACAAAAGACCATCAGGCATTCTCTGACAGTGGAAGCTGCATGATCAAAATGCAGTTTAAGATGTTAATCAGAAAATGGAACAATAAACCAAAGCGCAGCAGTTCCTTTCACTCTTGCTGCCTCTGCAGCCTACAAGAGTTTTGCCACTGATTTCAAAAAGAGCAAAACCAGGTAATTATAATGCTTGTGGCTTACAAAGCCCTCTACCTTGATGAACAAAGCTCCTCAAAGGGAAGCACTTCAGGGACTTTTCTACAGTCTCCTACAAAAGAATTTATTTTATAGAATTGGCACATTTTTTATTAAAAAAACTCCAAAAACACATGAAAATGAAAAAGTCAAAACCAAATATTTCAAGGACCTTAAATCATTTTGTACTAGTCTATAAAGCCTCTTTACAGCAACAACAGAGAAATCACCTCTTTTAAGCTATAGCATTATTACTCTTTTATATACAGCTCTGCAGTAAGGAACTGAGTCAAAGATATGAAAAGGCTTCTTTAAAATTTCTGGTTTAATTATTATTCTATAAAGGACCTTATTCAGAGAAGCCTTTAAGTAGAAAAGATCCTTCAGGATAAGATTAAGTCTCATCTTTGACTTGAATGGAAACTACAGAGATTCCTAAAGTTAAATTTGATTTTAAGCACTTAAATTAGTGCCCTATGAAGCATTGTCTCTGTTTAGTGATTTTTCTCTGGTTCTACCTCGAATCTACCAAGATGTACACAAGCACCTATGTTTCAGCATATACATTGTGCATAACAGACTTGGGGACATTCTAAAAGGTGACAAAAAACTCAGGGCAATTTGATAACACAGGTAAACCTGTAAAACAGGTAAACCTGGTTTTATTAATGTGAGGATATTTAAGAAAACTTTACTCAAGTAGGGGCAAAATAGTGCTATTGGCAGCACAATAAAATCCTGTGTTTGCATTTTGCCAATCTCAGACAAAGGCAAAAGCCAGCTTTGAGATTATAAATCCAAGAAAATCAGCGAACATTTTAATTTAAATTCTACATCTACATAGTCAATTGGAACATTTTCTCTTCCAGGGACTACACAGGCTATAGCAACACGACCTTCCTTGAATTTGCCTCTTGTGCCAAGTAAGAAGAGATGAGAGAGCAAAGACTGAATGGAGCTACAGTAAAATTTAGAATAGATGACCAAGAGACACCTCCTTGGGTGGATTCAGCACCTGAGAGTGCCAGCGAAGTGGTTTTAATGATGTGGCAATTTTTGACACAAGTGCAGCTTCACTTCCAGAAGGATGATGTGTTACCCCAAGGAGGAAACGAAACTCTGCAAAAATCTAGCATTACTGTGGTGCACTTCTCATGTTTTCTGCTCCTTTGTGTCCAACATCAAATAACTTTGAAAATCTGTGTGTTTTAAAAAAAATAAATTAGATGTCTGGGAACCCATCTGGTTAATACACACACTTAGAACTGGAAAAACCTGCCAGCCAGAGGGACCTCACTGGAAGGCTGAATTTAGGACTGAATTTACAGAGGGAATCAAGTGAAGACAACATAGCAATTTCCAGGTTCAACGCCACATTGTAGGTGGATACATCCAAAATCCTTCATTAGCTATCAAATATATGTCAGAATAATCTGTACAAAATTATGGCCCTAGTAGAAAGGAATGAAGAGTGGGTAAGTGTGCATAAATCTGATGCAGAAATGAAAATTAAAATTGTAAATTTTGACCTGGCACATCCTGGATTTAAAAAAGCTATCAAAATACAGCTATCAAAATACAGCCATCTCTTTTCACTGGGCTGGTTTAACTGTGTACCTTTAAAGGAAAGAAGAAATGATGCAAGTAGATTTCTCTTTAGTATTTACTTAAATTAATATAGCAACCTCTATATCTACATACTTATATTTGTAATTTACTACAAAATTTCTTAATTTCTCATTACTACAAGCAGAAATGAGAAAATAAATATTAATGTCCCAAAAAGAGTTTCAGACCGGATGTAATGATTCCTGTGGAGCCATTAAGTTTCATCATTTCCATAAATTCAGCCTCCATGCAATGAGCACTTTATGAAAGGGCATTTAATTGCCTGATAAGATATAGTGGCTCCTCTGCATCAATAATAAAGTCAATAATCTGCATTTTTTAAACCTCTCTAAATATCCATTGATGCAATAGGTTGTTGCAGTACTAAAGTCCTCCAGGCCCACTGGATCACTAATATAAAATGTTTGAAGCCATTAAATATACATTTAACATGATAGAATTTTATGAGTCTATTGGAGGTCAATGCTGTAAAATTATACCTCTGAAAAATCCTCCTCAGAGAGTAATTTATGGCATAAAATATGTTTATGAAAAGTCCCTGACTACAGATTTATATGATTTTATGTGAAGGCCGCAATTGAATATGCTTGGGGACCAGTCCTGAGAACACTTTCCATGAAGTTCAGAGCTTATTACCCTGCATAATCCCTCCTGGAGTTAATTGAAATACTCCCAAGAGTAAAGTTACTCATAGACAAGAGTATTTGTAGCTTCATGCCCTTAAACTTGTTTCCACAGCTCTCCCTCTGATTCACTGTGTGATCTAGCAAGTCATTAGATTAGCAGTGCTTATCAGAGAAAGGGAACTATTTAATGGGTAAAAGGTAAGATAAAATGTATCTTTGCAATGTACTTAGGTGCACAGCACTGCTGGTACTAATTGTTGCTATTTCTGCAGCTCCAGTTTTATTAATCAACAATGACAGTGGTAATGAACAATTTAAGAATGAAAAACGTTCTCAGGCTAAATAAGTTATGGAAATCTCTTTGGATCATACCTCCAAAAAAAAAATCAAAATTCCTCCCATCCTATGCCCTAAATACCTTCTTAAGCTGAAAACAAAAAATAGGTATTTCTAGAATACTTTCAGTGCATTGCAATATTTATGAAAAAATACTGCTTTTCTGCTGAAAATATTTACAAAAATTCCCCACCCCTCTCTGTACCCCTGTAAAAAATGTCCCAAAGGTCCCTCCTTCTGTGCCACTGGAGCAGTTGGCTATTACTGCATACAGCAAAGAGAAAAAGGCATTAACAAACTGCTTAATACAGTTTTCATTTATGTGCTTGTATAAAGGTTGGAAGGAAATGGATAATTTTAATTTAATATGCAGCTTGGAATGTGTTCTAAGGAACAGAAACATTCCCACAACCATGGCATGGGAGAAAGTTGACCTCAGAGTAAATTAATGAAGACTTTATCATCAGCTAATCTTTCAAGCTGATTAAAGAGGTGCAGTTTGGCACCCAGGCAGGGAATGGTCCCACTTTGTCACGGGTGAACATCACTGCCTAAACTTTAGGAAGGATAAACAACATTCCCCATGGAGGACTGCTGATCTCCTAATCTCCCTTCCACTTGTGGCTCAAGAAAACTCCTTGAAGGTGAAGTTTTGGGAAAGAATAAATATTGCTAAATCTCCTCACTGTAACAGCAGAGGATGTACATATCTATGTAGGCTTTTGCTCATTCTAAAATCAAATTATTTTGTAATACAAGAATTTGTTTAAGCACTGAGGTCCATCTGCATGGCTTTCCAGCACATTAACAGGATGATATAAGGGATATTAGGATGATAAAGGGATTTTGGAGCTCATTTAAGGCGTATACAAACATACACATTTTTCTTGTATTTCTCTTATCTGTCTTAAACCCTACTATTATGCCATGAGTACTTAGCTGATAACTTTTAAAGATCTGCCAAAGAAAAACAAGACAAAAATACAACTATCAGTACAACACATTTTAGAAGCAAGATTTTTATTACTGGAGAAAAGCAGCTGTGAATCTTGCTCATTCTGGACTCCTGGACTGTGTATTTATTTCTTACATTTTTGGGGGGTTGCCAGCTGCCAGGCAACAGCAACAAAAATATCACACTCAGCCTGGTGAAGTTGAGCCAACTTTTGGTTAGAACATGAAAATATGGTTTTGATAACATGGTGTTCTTACAAACATTTTGAATTTCTACGGGGAAGTTTCCTCTCTAAATGAAGGTGACTTTCCCCCATTAGCATCTTGCAAATAAGAGATTTTGGAAGAATAATGCTGCAGACCTCAAGAGCAGATTTTATCTTAATATAGACAAAACCCTTCAGATGTGGCACTTGGCACAGCTGTGTTGACTTCAGCTGATTCCCAGCACAGTCCCTGGGCTGTGCAGTAGAGGTGGGATGTGCATCATCCCTGAAGGAGGTGCTGTCATCTCCAACCTGCACACAGTGAATTTTGTGGAAGGCCCATCTAATTAATGCCCCCACAAAACCTCCAATCTTTTCTGCATTCATACCTTGTCCTTCCCCTCAAAGCCGTTGGCAAAGCCCTGAGTGGATTCATCATAAAACATAACCTATTACCACAAGCTAGAAAAGGATTTTCAAAGGATTTGTGCTGTCACCTGATAAAGGATTTGGGAGACTGTAAGTCTTACCTTATTTATGTAACACACTGGGCAGGAGGAGCTGGGTTAACACACAGTTCAGCATGGGCATGTACCATAATGAAATCTTTGCCTTCAGGCAAAGACAAGAACTATAGGGGGACATTCAGGGATTAAATTGCTCCAGTCACAAGCCAACATCTATTAGGACTAGGAGTACAGAATTTAATACAACCATCAAAACCTTAAAAAAAAAAATTAAAAAAAAATCATATTTTACTTTTAAGTCAAAGCTGAAATGGAAAAGGAGTTTGTCAGCAATGCAGGAGTGACTGCTTAGGTGTAAAGACATTGCTGTGGATGGCAACAGGGGTTACAGAACTTCATTCCCAACATTTTCTTATGGTTCTCCTTTGAGGGTCGAAAGCGTAGAGGAGAGGGATTTTCAGTTATTGCAGGTTTGTCATGTGGTGTCCAGCACTTAGGATAACCTTGGATCTAACTGCTGTTAGTGACTACACCCAGCCCAGCCCTGTGCCCAGGCCTTGGACACCTGGCAGATTTCTGACTGCACCTCCAGAACAGAGAATGGCACTCCAGAGCACTTGTTAAGGATGCATTTGCTTTAAAACTGCTATAAATTTTTCCATAAACTCAGCTGTACTCTTACACAGATCTCAGTAGATCCACATGCAAGATTGCACACTGGTCTTTGATATGTGAGCCTTGGAACGTGTTTGGTTCAGATGTGATTGAGCTTTCTGGGAACTAGATTTACTGTTGTGACTAGAAGGAAAAAAACACAGGATCAGTGGCTGAAATTCCATCCTATTTTGCCTGCTAATCCCTGTGTTATTTTCCAGAAGGGAGAAATCTTATAACAGGAAGGTATTAAATTTATGTATTTTATACTTGGCCTTACATTTTACTACTTATTTGTGACATTTATTAATCCTTATATTAAAGATACAAAGCTACATTTACACATAGAAATCTAGGGAACACAGCATTTTCAATATGGTGAGAGTTCTTTGTTTACCTTTTGTTTTCAAATGTCCCAAATACTCTGTCTCTGTGTACCTGGGGAACAAGTGGTCTTGCCCCCTGGATGAGCCATACCTTTGAGAAACTGAAAATGGGAGCAGGTAGCACCTTCTTTAGTATGATCATGTCAAAATTCAAAGAAATTCCTCTCACAGAATAAAATCCCCCTTTAGGAAAATAAGTGATTTATGCCAGCATCAGTTAGGAGAAACTAAGAGCACCAAAAACAACAACAGAAGAAAAAAAAAAACAAACCAACTCACAGCACCACAGGGACTCTTGAAATTTCTGAACTTTCATGCATTTTTTGGTGGCAGAAATTGTTTGTCTGTGAAAATAGGGCACAGCAAATAGAAGAGTACAACACGAATTGCCTGGCACTGTGCAGTTGCTCCCTGGGTACAGCTCTTTCATATCTTTCTGGAGCTCTGTACTAATTTTGTAAACACACTAAGATACAAAGAAACTAAGAAATCTGTATTTTGCTGCTGTCTCATATGCTGGAAATATTAAAACATGGATTTTATTATTTTTTAATGGTATTTACTGCACCTAAAATTTTGCTGAAAGCAAAGCCAGGAATAAAACAAATACAGGGCTTGATTCTCTTTTTTACTTGCATTGATAAAGCAAGATGTTTAATTTCCTTGACTTCAGAAAAGCTGTTACTTATTTACATTGACATAAAAGGAAAAAGAACTACTGTCATAATAATGAGGAGAATCTGTATTGACAACTAGCATATAAAAGAACTCAGTAGTGCAGGACAATCATATCTTACAAAAATGAAGATAAGAATCACAGTAACTGGGAATATGTTAGGATTTTTCTTTCTTTCACAACCAGAATTTTGGAGCTCAGCAAAGCTGTTGGTCAACACTGATGGCAGAGCAGAGACAAAGTCAGCCTCACTACTTGGGATGTGAGCAAACCTCTGCTCTGGCCACAACTCCTCTGTTCCCTGGGAACAAAGACAGTGTAGTGCGACAGCCTGCTCCCATGTAAATTACAATTTACATCAATTCACTATGCAGCAGTTGGTTGCAAATTAAGTTTCTTACGAAGCAGAACTAGGATGGAAAACATTTTCAACACAGCAGAGTTTTGTCAGGAAATGCCTCTCGCTAAACACAAAATGTTTTGCCCAACATTTCTCTCTTTCTTCCTGAGATTCACACGTCTCATCGGCTGAATTCCTGACAGGCTGTTGGAGAGCCCAGAACTTCCACGCTGTGCAATGCCAGGGGATGAGTTAAACAGACTCTCACACATTCTCTGAGATGGAGCTGACAGATTGAGGTCACCCAAACCACAGGGCAACCTTC
Source organism: Vireo altiloquus (assembly GCA_013396875.1). NCBI lineage: Eukaryota > Metazoa > Chordata > Aves > Passeriformes > Vireonidae > Vireo > Vireo altiloquus. The sequence goes on from VZRF01011833.1 coordinate 122,558, forward strand.
ATACCAGGGACACGAGGACAGAGGGCCATGGACCTCTAGCCTTACAGCAGAGTAAGTTCAAAGATACAGATATAAACACATACTGGAGGAACTCAAAGTATACTTTATAACTACTAAGAGCTTATAAACAAACACACACCCCAATGCTTATGTTTTGGTGCACATTTACTATGGGTTATTTATACAGGAAAACCCTAAATAAACCACGTCAGAGCTATCAAACAGCAAAATAATCATAGGTGTTAATAATGAAGCTCTAATTTAAGCTTAAAAAAGATAAAAAGGTGTTGAAATATTACCTCCTCCTCTCCCCCACAACACTTTTACAGGTTTTTTTTTTAACAATTTAACAATTCTGAAAATTTAAAAATATTCCTTAAACGACGTAATTTTTCTCATATGAAAATAAACTTCCTGGGACCCACAACTTAAAAAGGATGTCAGTTCTGTATGGCATCTTTTGGGAGTTCTAGGATACTCAACAGTTTTTTTCCCAGCGTCCTGGGAGAGTAAAGATGAGCTGTTAAAAACAAATGTTAATTCTGCTTTCTATTCTTATTCTTTACAGCCACGAAAAAATACTTAAACATTTTATTTTTTACTGTAAGAGGTGCATTTAGTAGTTCTTTTCATTCTCTTTGACCAAATTCAGCAGGAATATACAGTAGCAAATTGAGCTAAACCCTTCTCAGCAGCAGCAGCAGTTTCTGGTAGGTGTCACTGACTTGGCCCTGCACTGCAGGTCCCTGGTTTTCCCCCTGAGCTGACACACCAGATGGCCTCAGACTCAGCCTCCCCTTCAGATCTGCCCTTGCCCAAAGCCATCTCCAGCACTCATCCTTTGTGCTTACTCCCTGTAAACAAACAAGCAACCAACTCTGAAGAAAACAAGTTTTTGGTGTGATTTCTGTGAGCACTCTCCAAGTCATGCATCCCCAGTGCTGCTGGACCTGAATTCTGTGTGTACACATCCCTGTATGAGCGGTGGAGAAAAATCACAGGGTACCAAAGTATTGTGTGTTCTGCAGGATTCCTGCCTGCACAGCTCCTGGCCTGACTTTGAGTTTGCAGAGCCAGGATGGGGCGCATCGTGTGGTCTGTGAGAAGCTACCAGCACGAGCAGCCAGAGTATCAAACTCTCATGGTTTGATCAGATGGTAACAAAAATACATCATCTGCCTTTTAAAATGGTATGTGTCTTCATGAATACTCTGCAAAATGAAGGATTTGGAAGTTTTTTTATCTTTCTTGGGCATGTAGTGAAAAAAAAAAAAGGGAAATAGCTTTAACTAAAAGATGGTAAATTAGATTATTCTGCCCTGTGAGGGTGGCGAGGCCCTGGCACAGGTTGCCCAGAGAAGCTGTTGCTGCCTCATCCTCTGTAGGTAGGAATAATTTTGGTGGATTTGAATCTATTTTTTCCTGATAAACCCCCATGAATAATTTGAGAAACTGAGTTCTGCATTCCGTAATTAATTTTGATTTATTCAAGAAATAATCTGAAATCAACGGGAATAGTTTTAAAGTGATTAAATGAAGATCTGTTCGACCAGTAAGACACTGAATATTCAACTTCCTGTAAAATACAACAATGACCCAAGTTCCATTTCAGCATGGTAGGAATATTAGCAACCATGAAAAAATGAACCATAAGACTGGAACCATAAGAAAATTTTGAGAACACTAGCACTGGAATGTCCTAACACATGGTAAATTCTCCCTTGTACTTCACCAGACTATTTAATTTGAGAAGCTCAGATTATGAGTGTACTGCTGCTTGTAATGAATGCCACATTCAACTCAGAATATTTTTGCTCTGTAGTTGCATGAGGCTGTAATTGATTTGGCATTAGTCTTGCCTAGTTGACTTTGTTTAAAAGATTGCACTGAGCATCATAAGTACTTGGAAGGAGACATATAGACTTCTTTAAAATGCTGACTTGAGCTGTCTCTGCATGAGATAATTGCTACATTCATTCACTATATTTTTTTCTTGAAATGATTTTCCTGTCTATATAATTTCCAAGTATTCATGAAGAGGAGTTCAATATTATTTTTTCTAGTATCCTTAATTTTACTGAAACGTGTTTACATGTTCATTTATTGCTGAGAGTGACACAGAGACAGGACCCAACGAGTCCTTCTCTAACAACAAGAGACTAGAAATAATGTGAAGAAGTAATGGTCAGTGAAGTGTGTAAAACTAAGTCTCTTGAAGCTGGTAAAAAAAAGTTAAGGATGAAATTTATCTCTGTGGACAGGTCAATATGTGGGTAAGACTGGATATAATAGGTGGAGATCCCTCACAAAAGCATCTTTCACCTTTCTTCAACACAAGTGTTTGGCATGAAGGTCAGGAGAGCCTGGAGTGGGAGCAAGAACTGGGGGAATCGAATACAAATAAAAATCGAATACAAATACAAAGCCCTCGTGGCCAGACTCCAGAGGCAATGAGTGGCTCGAACTTTTAGGAGACACCAGCAAATTGGGCTGCCCTTTACAGCCACCTGTTTACTCACTGGACTAATAGCTTCCTAAAGATAAAGCTAAGGTTTCTCCACGTTTTGAGACTATTTTTCTGTGTTATTGCAAGTTTCCGTTTGGTTTTTTTTTTTTTTTTATGACAGAGGAAAAGATTGCAAGACCATCTATGTACTTCTTGCCCTATTTAGATTTAAATCAGGAAATTAAAATAATGATTAAAAAAAGCATGTCATGCCTAAAAAGCACAGAACATTATCAAGGGACTACAAAGGTTGATACAATGGAGGGATGAGCTAAAAAAAATATCCTGAGAAGTCAAAACTGGCAATGAATGAAGTTTTCAGAGCAAAGAAATAAGAACAATAAAGTCTCCTTCAGGTGTATAAAGTGGAGTGAAGCTGACAAGAGAAGACATTAGACCACGGCAGGATATTTGAAGGAAGTTAATAAAGAAGGAGGGTAATACAGCTGCAGAATTTAATGAGGTCCCTGTAGTGTTTGCAAGAGGATCTGGAGTTAGAAAGCAAGCAATAATCAGCACGCCTAAGTTTTTCAGAAAGTACTGTGCCTAAAGGCCATCAGGTTAATGTTCAGATTTAATGAAAAAACATACATGCACACACCAGAGGGGTAAAGCACACACCAGATCTCTTCCCACTGACTTCAGTCTCTGCTGAGGGGAGGGGAGTGAAACTCTCTCAAATATAAAACTCATCCAAACACTGCACGAGAAGATGAGATGAAAGCAAGTACAAACTATGTCTTCTCTTAATTGAATGTATACTTCGATTATTATTTTTTAAAGCAAGTTTCATTGACTGATTAAATAAATGCCAACTTTTTTTAGGAAGTTCTAATATTTTGAGTGTAAAGAATAGACATTTAAATTAATGATGTTTTATACTGTGTCTGGGCCTAATCTTCCAGGTTCACCCTCAGAAAGAGGAACCCAAAGCCCCTGCAGGGTGTAACCCCACAGATGGAACTGCAGCTCTACAAAAGCCCTGGGACTTCCTCTCCAGGGCTACGAGAATTCTCAGGAGCCGGGAGGAGCTGGGCAGGTGAGCTGGAAAGAGGATTGCTTTCTCAGGCAGAGGTTAATTAAAGAGGCAGACTTCTGAAACATATTTAGATTCACAGGAATTCCAAGGCTTTATCTGACGTAAATGCCACCAGAATATTTCTGTCTAGCTTTAATAGGCAGTCCATTTCCTCATATCTTAATACTACAAAATTTACTAAGCCAACACCACATATTATGAATAAATAACTGCATTTGGAGTCCCTGAAATCAATGAAGGTTCATTGACAACTGAGGGCTTTAGATTATCAACCCTTAAGAAGACATTACCTATTTCAAATGACCTCTTATTATGCAGTTAAAAGCAACCAGAGATAAGACATTTTTGGAGCTGATAAAAAGCCTCCAGAGCAATGGTTCTCAAAATTAGAGTTGCAGCCTCAGGTCAGGGTATGAAGAGTTTTTGCTGCAGAGTCACAACACACTCCCCAAACTTAAGATCTCATAGTAAAGAAAATAATTTCTAGCTCTTCTGGCAACAAAGATAACCTTCTAAATGTAAATATCTGAAGCAGTTGGGTTTACTTAATATAGAATTGTAGGGAATAGCCAGTTCATGATGCTTCCTACAGGCATAGGGATTTTTTTCTATTCTGGTGATATAAATAGGAACAATAAAAAATTGCAAGTGTTAAATATGTATATAACCAACCAATCAGGGAGTCTTTCAGCTGTGTTTCTGTTGCTGACACAGCACCAAAGTTTCTGACACAACTCAGAGCATGAATATGCTGTGAAAGGTTACATGATGGGAATGGCTTTAATTTAGAGTTGTCTAAAGACAATTTAGTTTAACTTTCAAATGCAGTGTCTGATTAAGGAAGAAAAGGTTTAGATAGAGAAGACAAAATACTGCCACTGGTTTGAAAGTGTGATGCAAGGAAGCACTAAGGTAGTCACAGAGATGTTTTCTAGGATATTGGGGCTCACTGGAAGGTTAAAAACCACAATCTTTCACCAGGAACAAGCCTGGGTTCATCTGTGAGTATCCTGCTCCCCAGGATAAAGTTTCACTGCATGTAAGAAGATATTCTTTCAGATGATTGGTGATGCACTGCAAGGACTCAACTGCATAAGCACCTATAAGTCTATACAGCTATAACAAAAGAACAAGAATTCCAACTCAAAAGCACTGGCCTTATGTGAAAGGTATCAGGTGATCCAGTCCTTGTTTTCAGAAGTACAACCAGATGCTCAGTAAAGTTGAAAGATATTACTCATCCACTGTTTTCACATTAGAGGAAAAAAAAAAAAGGCTTTTTAAAAAAAAAAAACAAAACAAAACAAAACCAAAGACCTGAATTGTCAAGGCTCCAATGGAAATAAATTAATACACAGAACCCAATATTTTCAGAGGTTTAGATTTTCTTCTGCTGTAGTTCAAAACACTTGTTGCTTAGAAGGTCATTGTTCCCTGGCTTGCAGGGGACTCATTTACATAGAAATGGAACTGGCATTAAAAGGGAATAAGAGGTGAATTTTCGAAAAAAAGCCATTATACAGGGAAAAGAAAAATATATGGAGAAACAAGCAAACTAAATCTGTGTCCAAAGCACTGAATAACACACTCAGATTTCTGTACTTCACATCAGTCAAGCATTTGGTCTAATATCACCTAACTAAGCTGCTGTCATAAAACATAGAAAGGAATTTAAGAGAAACTAGGGAGAGCTGTAAAGAAACAAGGGGAGTAATGGGACTAACACTTCTGAGAAAAGGGAATGAACCTGACAGAGCAAGTGGCCTTATCCTGTTCTCTAGATTTTCCAAGACTAAACCTATTTAAAGAATAAAATTATAGCAGATCTGTCCCTACAGTTACTATAGTGATAATGAAAACCATTAAAATGAATATTTGATAAATGAATAAATGAATAAAAATGAAGGGAATAAATGAATGGTAAATGAATATAAATACTAAATGGCGAAAATTAAATGAATAATTCTCTTAAATGAATAAATCCACCGTGCTTCGGTTTGTTAGTGCTCTATACAGATTAAATTCCTCTTAAATGTCATCTTGAAAGGAGTTTACATTGCACCACAAGGATATATATACTGGGAGTTGCCAGGATAATGGAAAGTAAACACCTGCGTGTGTGACATTGCTTGGTTTCTTCGGCACACACCAAAACGGACAATTTAGTTATTAGTTAAATTTTACAGTCAGTGCAGCCACTGGCTGTTACAGAGGAGCAGCATCTTGATTTTTTCCTGAGCTATTTATTTCTCTTATAGCAACTGTGCACTTCCCATACTGATATTTATTAAACACTGATATTCTTAGCATTGTACAAGACCCAAATATCAGCACGTTCAGCAGCACAGTCTAGAAGTCTAAGAGGAGGATGAGAGTTGAAGACAGGGTTGTAGGAAGATTGTTCAACACAGCAGTAGGTCTTCAAAGAAAGGGAAAAAAAGGAAGAATTAACAGAGCAAATACTGCATGTACAAGGGGAGAAATATCCCAGATTATATAGAGATTGCAGACAGAAGGAAAGGAATAAATACACAGGGTTGGGGAAATAAGTGAAAGATGGAATGACGTGGTCAGAAAAAAAACCAAAATAAATATTTGCCATTAAACTAGAAAAGGGTTCCCTAATTCTCAGTGCTATTACACAGAAGGTTCATCTGTGGAAGGCCCAACTTAATTCAACACAGACCCCCAGCTACTCTGGTTGGAATTGGTGACAACACAACTGTACCTGATCATCTCTGCCATTGCATTGGCATCAATATTTGTGTGCAACTGCCTCCTTCATTCCTTATTTAAGTATTTCTAATGCAACCTGCTGCTAAAACTGAAAGCAAAATTTTGGCTACAGACCTTGCGGAATCTACTGAGAGGAGCTTATTTTTTTGTTGTTTAAAAGAAAAATGCAGCTCAGCTCTACTGGGAGTTTTTATCATTTTTAGCTTGGAAAATTAAACTGTCCTTATGCTGTACAAGATGTTCCCCTTCTTCCACTCCCTCGCTGTTAAATTCTGAGTGTTCTGCAGAAGCACAAGCCCCAGTAACTGAGGAACATGACAGTCAATACAAATAAAACCCCATAATGTACATTAGTACATACCCCTGAATAGATAAAATAAAGAATTGCCTCAATTCATTAGGCTTGAGCACCAGATTTAGTCCATTCTTAAACCAAAATTCCACCTCTCTGTAAACCAAGCAATGTAAGTTCTGCTCCAGAGTCACATAAATCTCAAAATAAAACTGCATACCTGGAACCCTGCAAAAAAGGGTGGAACATCAGTCCTATTTTGAACTGTTGCTGGATATTTTAGTTCAGTTCTCCTATCATCCACTGGAGGAAATTCAGTAAGGAAAGATACTCAGAAAACAGTCAAAATCATCATGTGTTTCTGATATAATCACACCCTGCTTTGGGGTTAGCTCTGCACAGCTGCTGTCACTTGGCCAGTAATATAATTTTTTCTGAATTAGGTCTCACTGGAGAGACCTAATTGTCTTTTTGGTAGCTAAAATCTGTAAACTTAAGTCAGTAACTTGTCACGTGAGGAGGTCCTTGTATTTTGGGCTTGGGTTTCTCATTCCAGAATGTGTTTCTTTGCCTTGGTGTTTCTTTAACCAAATTTTGTAACCCAACAGAAGTAATTTGTCATTTGATAATTCCTTCCTATTGAAGTCTTGTGTAGCTTCTGTTCCTGAGTTCTGAAATCAATACATATTCTATACATTATAACACACAATTCCAAATTATACAAAAGTATAAAAAAGCATACAGAGTAGCCTTATGATGGCAGATCCCCTTTTTGAAAGGAGTCAAGGCCTGCATCCCAGCTTCTAGACTTGATGTTTAAAATAAAATTACTAGTTAAAACCAATAATATGTTAATTAAACCAGAACAATTAATAGGATGCTTAAAAATTCATTGAACATAACCTGCTTTTCCCTGCTATTCTTGTTTCCTTTTTCTGCCTCCTAAAGTAGGATATGGCCAGTAAAAGCTTGGTATCTGTTTCTCCCTCTCATGATTTATCTATATTTCTGTTGTCTTGGTAAATTTACAGAATTAAACTTACACTGCATTTCATACCTTTCAGAATGTCTATTAATCTTACAGCAGCAGTTTTATTTGATTGGTTACCTTGGCACTTAAACAATAACTGGGAAAGGCATTTTAATAGTTTTAATTCTCTGCACTGCATTAAAGCACATTTTTTTCCATTATCTTTGCTGTCATTCTACTGTTTGCCAATCCCTAAACCTGTTGATAAGACTCAAACACTTCAACTCTTTTGGTTAAAACAAGACTGATTAGCAAAAAATTCTGAAATACGAAGCTCAGTGGGATTGTATTTACTCATTAAATGCCGAAGAGCCATTTCATGCTCCTCATTCCCTTTCACAGCTATTGACTTCAATGTTGCATCAGTATTAATTATGGGGATTTGAAATGTTGAGAAAGGCGGAGGAGCAAAGAATGAGATTTCATGATCACAGCAAAGCCATAAATACTGTCACTCTTACTGTCTAATGTCTTACTGTCTAATGTCCCTTAAGCTTTATTTAATGGTTAATTGATTGCTAATAAATGTTTCAGGTTCACTTAATTTTCAAGAATGTGGCCTTGTTAGTATGTTGGCAGGGCCTTTTTTGTTTTCTCTTTTTTTTTTTTTTTTTTAACGGCAAAGTTATATATTATGTGGCATGAATTATAAAGCAGTTGTCATGGAGATGTTGCTAAAGCAGGAGCCCATGCACTGTGTACTCTGAAAACTGCAAAGCCTGTCTGTGCACGAGCACCTTCCCTGAATGCCTTGCAAATGGTGCTTGGGGTAGCACCTGGATGGTTCCTTGCACCTCTCCTGAGCTCTTGCAGTGCCACAGGCAGGTGCCTCTTGCTTTACAGCTTCCCAGACGTGAAACTGGAAATTTTTAGCGATGCTCAAAGGCTGCAACGAGGTAGAGAACTGAAATACATTGAATTGTTCTGAAGCTGCTTTCTTTTCAGAGAAATGTAAAATCACACAGAAATGAAACAGGTCATTTTATGAGCTTGAGATCTAGGTCTACTTTTGCTGCTTTGATATATCAATATGAATTAATTTAGCTACAAAGAAGCAGGCACACAAAAGCAATGCTAACAAACCAGTGCTTGCAATCTGGTGGCTCAAGATTTGCTTACCTCTGTAAGATTTTGGTAAGTAGGTTACAGAGCTGTTTCCCTCTGTTTGCACAGCTGTGAAATGGGGACATTTATGCCTAATTATCTTTATAAACTGCTTTAGAGTTTTTAAGATTGAAAACACCATTTGGATGTCAGAAAAAAACCCCACTTCTATCTCATAACTTTTTCAAAAGTTTATATTCATCCATCTCTCCGAAGAATTGTACTATAATTTATATGTATACAATGACATAAATCTTAAGCAACTTTTATTCTTGAAGCATCACATTCCATCCTTGAGAATCAGTTTGAGAATGTTTTTGCTTGCATGTTACCAAATAGCACAAACTGGCTGCAGATTTGTTCTGTAAGACAAGCAGTTCTGGAGGAAGGTTTGAAGTATTACAGAAACTGGTAACAGATCTTGCTATCATTTTTGGTAGAGCCTGCAGAAGAACCTGGGTTTTCTGACAGGGAAAGCAAGATACAGCCTTACTTAAAATTGCTAAGTAGATTTCATATTAAGCATTGAGTTCACTCTTTCATATTTTCATAAATATGTAAAAAAATCATGATGCCTTGCAAAATGAAACTTAAGAGATCAGTTCATGAAAAAATTATATGCTCCATTTACTCTGGCCTCCTATGTACTTTATTTTTTATTAACTCACTTATCCTCTATATACAGGAGACCATGTCTCAAATCTGCACCCCAGAGGGGTGGGCAGCAGGACGGGGAGGGAGTTAGCCAAAACAGGTATTTGCATTTCCAACAGAAAAAGCAAATCAGAAATTCACCCCACATTAGAAATCAAATGAACCACACAGAGTTCTGTTGTTGTTTTCCTGTTCTGAATATTTTTTTTAGTCTATGTGAGTAAAAAGACCAAAAAAAAAAAAAAAAAAAGTAAAAAGAGGACAATCCTTTTAAATGGCTTTTGTGGACAGTAACACGGAATTTACACACACCAAAACATTTTACTGATAGGTTTGCTACTTTTAGAGAGAAGATAAAAGTACAATTAAACATTAAACAAGATGAGGTTAATCAAGTTTTTTTCTCCAGCAAAAAACAGATTAAGTTAGAAATTGAGCTGTCGAGGAAGGAAACATAATATAAACTAATGAAATGCTGTCAATTTACCACTAAGGATGAAGAAGGAAATTCCACAAATACTGTTGGAACAGAGCTTTTTTTTGGGGGGGGTCTAATTTCTCATACTACAAAATGATACTTGGAAATCATTGGTGATCTTTCTGTATTTTATCTTTTACAGTACCCAAAAATAATCCTCATGGAAAACTATGATGTCATGCTATCCCCATTTAGCTGCAATCTGGAGGGCAAGGTTTCATTTCTATATTTAAATGACCTGGGGTTTAAGATTAGAGAAGAGCACTGCATGTTAAAATATCTGAGCTTTAATCCTAATCACGGCAAAAAAGTTATTTCAATGATCTTAAGTGAAGTTCAATGTCCCCAGTTTGGGCTTAGTGTTTGCTGATTTCAGAAAACCTCGACAACTCCACTTGCCAAAAGAAATAAGAACAGTTCCTCTCCCTTCTCTCCCCTGCTCCTAAAGAAAACCAACAGACTATGGCTCAGAACTGTCAGGAAGCTCAGTAGCAACTTCATCTGCTCTGCAATATTTAGTCTCAAACTGAAGGGTAGTCACAGAATAGCAAAGCAAATCCTTATTAGAAGATATCAAACTTTGGTTTAATGCCCCAATGCAATTTTTGTGTTCAGCCTGTTAAAACGTTGGATACAATTTCATCTGTACAGGAAATTTTGGGCTCTAGGTGTGCGAGAAGGAGCTGAATGAAATCAGAGAGAGGAAACTGTGCGGCCTGATGAGCTCTGATAATTACCACAGTTTTATCTGTTGGACTTCCATAGACCCTCCTAATAGCCAAGCAAGAATGACACCAACTTCCATAAATTTCTTTTCATTAGTGGTGCCTCATGCCGATTAGAATGCAATGCTCTGGAAATAGCAGTTAAATGCTATGCTCTGGAAATGGCAGATTAGAATGCAATGCTCTGGAAAAACCTTTTTTTATCAAAGCTACCCACTGAGGGTGGGCTCTACTCTTCATCCTGTAGGGTCTTGTTTGTTCCCTCTGCGTCACTTCAAAAGGATGTGTACAGAACTGGAAAAACAATAAAGTTATTCCTACCATGTGACAGTGAGAGTGAATCACAGTCCTTGTTCCTATTGTGCAGCAGAAAATGGGAGTGTGGGAATCTGTAGAGACATTCAAGTAATCATTAAACCTTTTCTACTTGTCAATCAAAAATGTTCTACTCTTGGGGTAAGAATATGTTTGGCTGAGAACAAGCTTTTAGTAAAATAGGTTTGGCAGATGCATATTTGCAGATGCTCATGAAAGATGAATCATGACATTTCCTGACAACAAACACACCAAAATATCTGTTTTGCTACTTTCTTTCCCTTTGGGTATTGCATCAGCAATATATACTGGATATGTCTGTGTTTGTATATAAATCAATTAAGCACTAACAGAGAAAATTCTTTGCCTTCTACATCAGAACACAACAGTACCATAAGAATATGTTTGTCGCAAGAAAAATGGTGAAGACACCCAAAATAATCGAATAGGTTCTTTTGGTTTAGTTTGATTTGGGTTAGGGTTTTTTTTTGTTTGGTTTGGTTTTTTCTTTGCTATTTTCCTTTAAATTAATGGGCCTTGAAAGGAAGAAGACTCTGGCTATCCCACAAAAACCTGTAATTGTAATATTTACCCATTAAAATTCTAGTAAGCCTTTGAAGTTGAATGCTGCTACCTGCACTGCACAAGCTGAGGCTTCCCAGGTGATATCTACTAGATATCCATCTAGTCTGACCTGTTGCAGACCCAGAGCATCAAATCAATATCAATGAGACTCACAGAGGCCCTCAAAACACAGAGGCTACTAAAGGAACAAAGATAGAAAAAAATTTCTCATCAAAGGCTTCAGTCTTTTACTAAGTTTTATAATACCTTTCTTCAAGATTAAGGATTTTTCCCTAAAAACAAATTGGGTAGTATCAAATAGTTCTTTAAAACTGGTTTAAAAGCAAATAACAGCAATGCATCAGGGTAGTTCTTCACTTACAATCATTCTGCTTGAGCACAATAGTCACATTTTTCCAAACATTATCTTCCAGCCTTGGCATGGAGAAATCCACAGCGGCTGTTCCTCTTGACTACATTGTTCCATCAATCTTTTACGAGACCCTTTTGCCCCACTTTTACTTCGCAAAGTTCAGCTGTGTATTCCAGAGGAAACTTCCCCTGTATTCGCTATCACCCCACCCAAATTAGGGACAAGTGCTACAATCAATTGGGGGAGCACAAACCACCTTGGAATAATGACAAACCCTTGGTTTGAACACTGAAAGTATTTCATCAGTAGGGCTTTAAACAGATTGTGTTTGCTTGCCATCACTCACTGTTTTTGTATTCAAATAGTCAGGGCAATCACTGTTCTTTGCAGATGTAATCAAGCTGCAGTGCAGGATTCTGTTTCTGGCTAAGGATGTTTATCTGTTATTAAGTATAATGTATTGAAAGTCATAGCAGAGCTGATGGGTCAGCACAGACGCCTTCCATCATGAGCTACCGAGATGCATTTCTTCAGAAAAACTCATAGATGAAATGTTTTCAGCTAGCTGAGGTTAATAAAGAGAGGTCCTTCATCATCTCAAGGAATGGAGCCAATAACGAGTAACAGAAATAATACCATAAATCATTCTTCCTAAAGTAGGATTGACTATTTTTTGATAAAATGCCTTTCATGGTGGATTTGCATGTTCTTACTTGTTGAATGACAATAAGAAAGCAAAGGAGAAAGGTCACAGGGGGTGCAAGGAGGTACAGATACTGCTGTGCACTTCTGCATTTGACAGCAGGTATTGATTTACAGGACAAACGACCAGACGACCCTGGCTACATGATCAGGGGATGTGGCCAGCACGGGAGTCTGGTGTGTGGGGAGACAGCCCAGGATGCTGGCGTTTGGGACAGGCAGCTGCTCAGAAAGACCAGGAACGTGTGTTTGATTGCGGCTGGAATTCCCGTGTGGATGTGCAGGGGTGGGCTTTGCTCACAAGATGGCACTGTTGATTACTCACTGTTGATTACTCGCTGTTGATTACTCGCTGTTGGTTCCTTCACGCTCCTGGCAGAGCCTTTCCCAGCCAAGGGGCTGAGCAGCCTCCCAGGAGGAACCACACAGGGGGAACCTGCCTCCAGAGCTGCATCCCCACCCCTGCGGATCATCCCGTGCATCACAGGGGCTTATTTCACACCAGAACCCCTCAGGATGAAATGCACAGCTCTCCTCTAAAGCTGTGGACATCCTAATATCAAGAAATGCCAATCTTTATTTTCTGGTTCTTATTAATCTAATGTCAATAGAAATTAGGGTGGTTTTTTTTTCCATCTTTACAGATGACTTTTCCCCTGTAGACAGCAGGGATAGTCTCTAAACTGGTAGGATTCCAAGTTTCCAATCTCTGCTGCATTTTCTTTAGCAGCCAAATATTCCACATGATTAACACAAATGGCTGTCAATGGCTATTTGTAATGCAGATATGCTCAGGTAGTTTTGGAGACTATGTATTGAGGAATTCTTTCCTCTTGGCCCCAGAGATTGCATCCTACCAGATACACTCACAAACAGAGGCATTTTCTGTTCAAACTCAGCAGTGGTTTCTTAATTACCAGCAGCACCCATAAAAATCAGATAAGTTCAGGGAACTTTTATCCAGGTTTTCTTCAGAGAGTAAAAGGCAAATGGCTTATAATTGCCACAGAACATGGTGAAACACCTTGAGAATTGCTTAAACTGCAGGAAACCAAAAGAATCTGAAATTCACTAATGTTTATCCAAGTCCAGAGTAAGAGACAAGTATTTTTAATGAACATTGACAACTAAGGGAGATTTGTGTCAGTCAATGAGAAAATAAAGCATTCGGGAAAGGGAAAATCACACGTACTTTTAACAGCAAGCCTAAGTTAACTTAAAAGACACAGCAAAATGAACAACCATGCCAGAGGCAGGGAAACATGCAAACCACAGTTGCCAAGACAAGTTAACACAGATTTTGGCTGCAGGTGCTCTGACCAACCACAGTGATCAGGGCATGGAGAAACACCCAGTAGAAACTGTGGCAAAACTGGCAGATTCCCATTATGTCAAAAACTAAGCACAGGAACACTTCTTTCAAAACAAGAACATTAAAGACTCTTATTTACCTGCTGTAAAACTGAAAAATGCTTACTCATGCATTGCCATTGATCTGTCTCCAATAACAAAAAGAATTTTTTATGTAAATTAAATTTACATTAAAAATTTACTCTCGAGCATCACATGCTAGATGAGGCTTTTCTTAAAGATTTGCTGGACCCCCAGGGAGACAATATTTGCTCTGGACATTTAACAAAAACGTTTAACATTATAATAATAATAAGGATCCATTTCAATCCCAACAGTCCTCAAAATCCCTACAGTCCTTCAATCCCAAGAGTCCTAAAAATATTCAATAGTGTCTTCTGTTCCAAGTCCTGGCTAAGATTACCTCTGTAATGCAACCAGCTGTGCTTACACATTGCAGCTCTGACTGCACTCACAGCTGCAGATCACTCAAGTTTGGTGTCACTTGTCATCTAACACAAAATATATAGTCCTAAAATATAGTCCAGAGATATAGTCCTAAACTTGCAATTTCCTGCTTTGCACGGGCAGTTAAATATTTGCTGCTAACTTTAGTAAAGAGTTTGTATTAAATTAATTTTTCTCCTGTGCAAAACATCTTTTGGAGACATGGAAGATTTTTGAAGGACACGCAAGTGATTTCAATGTTAAGTCTTCTCAGTCATAGCTGAGAAGCTATCACAGAACTCTTGTGGTTGATCAAGTGCAAGGACACTTTTTCTCCCCTCCATTGTCCACGCTGCTTCTCCAACACTTTTTCTCATTAAATGATTTTTAACAGAGCAGAGTGCTCTGAATCCATCTGAGCCAATGGCCCAGGCTTGGTTTTTGTTATTCTGTCTTTTCTTCCCCTTTACAGTCACCAAGGCTGCCAGAACATCAGCTATGCCCTTGCCCTGTGAGAATGACAAGGGCTTTTGACCTCGATTTCCTTTCCTTTCTCATTCCTAGAGGTATCTCTAGCCAAAACCACAATTTTTACTGGTGCCTTGGAAACATACTTTTCTACTCCAAAGCATTCTCATCTGGCCAAATGAAAATATGAGGTGATAAAAATTCTGGGACAAGGAGAATGTTGTGTGTGTGTGTGTGTGTATGTGTGTGTGAGTGTGTGTGATTATGCACGGCATGGGTTCTGTCTGCTTGCATAATTAATAATGTTTAGGGATGCTAATAAATACCACCATTACAGAACACGAATTTGATGTTCTGGTATGCTGGAACAAGCCAGCCTCTCTTTAATGAGTACCTTGCTACCACCTCATTTTTATTAGTGTTTCTTCCCCACTCCCCAGATGATTTTCCATTTCCTTCCTTGCACAATCTGTACCCCAGTACAGGCTGAGTTCCTACTGCCATCGATGAGGAGCCTGAATACAGACCCTGCAAGGGGGAGCTGAAGAGTGAACTGGTGGGGAGAAACTTGCCCTTGGCTGCTGCATGCAAGACTCAGAACAACTGATATCTCAGATGCCCCAGATTATGACCTACTTTACTGTGTATTACTCAGAGAGAATGAGTAAGACACTTCTGAGGATGATACAAACCCAGCATTTTCTGTGGTAGCAGGGAAGAAACTCTTTCTTAAATATTAGATCAATTTTGGAATTCTTGTATCAATGATTAAAATTCCCTGGGGTCACCAGGCAAAGTCTGCTGAAGAACTGGATTGATTTTCATAGGCTACAAATCAGATCTGAGGGCTTTAACTGAAATGCAAGGTGCGTGTTCCCATACATATGGGATTGTCTAACTGCTGAAAGACTGAACAGCCTCCATAAATAGATTTACTGTTTGGCAAAACTACAGCATTTGTGGGTAATTCATCCAGTCCTGGCAGCAGAAATACAGTTTCCAGCCTATTCTGCCAACCTTGTGTGGAACAGGCCTTAGAGTGAGACAATCATTTAAGCATGTCCCTAAGTGCTTGGCTGATATAACATCATAGATCCACTGAAGTCACTGGGAGCCTTTTCCTGACTTTTATGGGCTTTTCATAACATCTTCTGTGAATCAGTTTTTCAGGTATAAGAAGAGAATATGAATAACAGCTCTCCTCCTATTATTTGTCAGGCCAATTTAGAGTGGAAACTCTTTGGGGCAGGTCTGTCTTTCATCTGCAGGCTCCGTGCACAGAACAATAGTTCCCTGCTCTGGAGAGGGGAACTAAGAACTACCATAATGCTGTGCTCCAGGTCAATCCAGTCTTAATTCATGGAAGCTCAAATGTGAGGATTTATGCACCCACGTAGATTAAACTCACCACTTGATAAGCAAGTCCTGAAAGAGATGTGGCTCAGATTTTGGAAAAAAGTTTTGAAAAATGAAATAATTGCTTCAGTGTGTGGTTACACTGGAATCAGCTCTTGCAGTAACTGCATGGCAACTTTGTGGACTCAACACTCTTCATTTAGGTCTGCATTAATCCATTGTTATTTTTTACTTAATTATACCACTGCATTAATCTTAGAAGATACCCAAACCTAAAGAAATTTGTAATTATTACCTTTTAACCTTGGCTTCTTTTTAGCCATATGCTGTATTATAATATGAACACCAGTATGTTGACTTCATAAAAGATCAGCATCTTGATCTGTAATGCTCCTGGATCAAAAAAATACCATAACTAAACTAAACCATAACTAAAAAAAGGATTATATAAAAAATCTCCCCATGTTCAGTTGCCTGTTTAATCTGCAAATGAAAGGCTGAGATGACACCAAAGCAGGAAAACACAAAATAAGCACGTTTACCATGCAAATAAGCTTCATTAATAGAGAAGATACTTATCTGGACTCAAAAGAGTCCATGTGGGTGGATGATTTTTCTGCTGTGAAAAATAAGGTTTTCTCTTGCAATCAGCATTATATAAAACCATTGGCATCTCCTGGATTGTTTATCAATATAGGTGTAAATAAAAGTGGATGTAGAGATTAAAATATTTAGCCTACTTTAATTATGTAAAGGTTTAAAATACGGAATATAAAAACATATATTCAAGCTACCTCATCAACCTAAAATTATGGTTAGATTTCTTAGGATCTATGTTTTCAATTTTTTGTGTTAATTAAATGGCCTTCCCCAACCCGCATTTTATATCTATTATTTTAAATTTCAGCTGCTGGTAGAAATACAATATTCTAATAGGATAATAAAAAATCTATATAGTTAGAATAATCAATCAAATAAGGATGACTACTCTGAATAAAAATTAGAAGTTTCCTATTCTAGTTCACTACCAAATACTTGCACCTAAAAATTGGATTTTGTTTTCTCCTTGAGGTTTGTATCCATGCCTTCAACAACTTCAAAAAGTGAGTTCTGCTAAAATATCTTCAGTATATTTAACAGCTTTGGCTGTAAAGTTCTATTCTGAGCCTATATAAAAACTGGAAGGGGATTCACAATGATTACAGGATGTCTACACACTGTAGTAACTACTCACAGCTTTAGCAGGTCTGCCAACTTTCAGCACCCAGTCCTTTCAAGGCTTGCTTGTGGAATGGGAAACTTAATTTCAAAACTGAAAGAAGTGAATGTTTTGTCTAAGACCCATTGTAGTCTATTTCTAATAGAAAAATCTGAAATAGACTTTTTTTCCAGAAAACATTAACCTTGCATGCCACACCTTTCTTAGTTCTTATGTTCATTGATGGAACTTTGACATAAAATTTGCTACCCAGTCATGCAGTGAGAATTAGCATAAGGTGAAAAGCAGACCTCCATACTACCACTATCACCACTGCTCCTGCTGCTGCTGGGAAGGCATGGGGCAGTATCTGGACTTTCAGGGCCAGTCCAGTAATTCTCCAGCTATATGGAACTTCCTCTGCTGCCAGAACATGTACTTAAAATGCAAAAAAAAGGAAGCAAAAAAAAAAAAATCTGATTGATATGCTCAGATTTTGAGAATCCCATAACAATTTTTACACTGAAAATAGTTAGAAAGTGAGGACTCTTGATGAACTCAGTCTGAAGAGGTGATTCTCACTAATCTAAATAAAACGAGCATACAAAATAACTTAATCACCACTGAGGTGACTGCAGCCATCCACCTCTGTCTCAGTACCACTGTAAAAAGTATCCTTCTATAATGAACTCTTCAAAAATTAAATAGAAACCATTAAATAGACACACACACGGAGACACACATGCAGAAATTATTGTTAACATGGATTACTATTTTTTTTGCATTTGAACACTTGTTCTGTGCTCAGTCTAACTTGTAAAGAATCCAAAGTACTCTAAACCTCAACAGGGTGGGGTTTTTACACTCTGCTTTCATTTAGCATATGCAATAGATCTCTTACAGTAATTGTTACTAATTTCTTTGTACTGTACATAAATACTTTAATACTTACAAATCAGGCAACAAAGAAAACCAATTTGACATTTAATGTTCCACACAGAAATCACAGAAACACTGTCAAGAAATTAATTAAAATTACAGTCATATAATAATTACACCAATAATAAATACTCGTATACAGGTAATAAATTAACTCATTAATTCAGCAACAGCACAGTTGTAAATAACTATATGAAAATAGCAAACATTTTATATCAGGGCTTTAAATGTTCCCTCTGATTTTAATCCTGAGTTTTCTTCTTTGGTTGTTCCAAATAATTAGGTTTTAATGGGATGTTAAAATGTAAATTTATTAAAGAATCTGTAATAAATTGGTTGGCAACTTCCTAAAAACACTTCAAAAGGTTTCGCAGGCTTTTTCAAGGTCTGCCTTACTCAGGAAAACAAAAATCACAAAATAAGGGCACTGCATGTTTACATATAAATATTTATATATATCTCCATGTAGATTCATATATATATATAAGTATATAGAGGCACACACACAAATCATAGACCTGTATATCTGTAGGTTCAAATGTCTTTCTGCCAAACACATTTCACTGGGGGATGTAAGAACAGAAAATCATTCAAAACGTTTTTAGGAAAAAAAATGTACTATATATGTGAACAGTTTTAATTCTAATTAGCAGTAATTCTTCAGTTTTTATCAGGAACTGTGGGACTGTACTGGAGCCCTTTACAGGCAAAACTCCCATCACAGGGAAAGAAGCAGATCCTTGACAGCAGCTTGCCACAGGGAGAACATCCCAAGAGCATCTGGTGTCGTTCTGGGCTGCTGTGTGTTTCTGTCAGAGAAAACCCCATCAACCCTTCCTCACAAAACATAAATCAGAAAGTCCAAGGACAGCTGCCCTTCACCCAGTGCTCATAAACACCTTATTTTGTTTCTCTTAGAGCTGTTTCCATGACATAATTTTGGAAAACAGGACTGAACCATGCATGCACTGAGTGCTGCAGGAATCCTGCTGCTAAAACTGGTGACATTACCTGCTGCTGATAAAAGAGTATCACCCACAAGCCCACACAGCACCTGGATGTTTCATAATCCGATCATTTTAATCCTGCAGAGTTTTCAGTAAAATAGATTTTGTAGGCACTGTGGCACGATGTGATTTTGATTTAGTGATACAGTCTTTGGTAGGGAAGTTAATCAGAGATTCACCCACAGAAGAGTGCAGAATGACATCCATAGTGGCAAAGCCCATGGTTGGCTCCCAAGTTACCAGGCAGGAATAGTTTTACTCCCCACACACTTATTTATTGCAAATGACTCACTGGACATTTAAAATGGTATCTAAAGTGAAACAGAATATCACTAAGCCATATAAAGGAGATTTAGATTGTCCAGTATCTTTCAATGTAGACAATAAATTTCTTGAAACAACCTGCCCTAGTTTATGCTTAATATTAAAATAGGCCTGTTAAAATGTGAAAATAAAGCAATGCTTCAAAATTTAATATTTGGTGCACATACACAGTTTCTTCACAAATATCTTATTTCCTACCTCATAGTAAAAGTGTTCTGCTTAGTAAGACTGACAAATTCTTCATTTAAACCATAACCAACTTTCTTCTGTTCTTATTAATGTATAAATTGTCTAGGCTATGCTTTCCTCATAATAAAATGTATTTTGAGCAAGTTAACTATCTCAAACTGCAAAATATGAACTAGTTTATTGTCATTTCTATGATAAGTATAGAAATCAGTTTGGTGCTCATGAGTTTGGTAGAACAGGTTTATTACAAGAATAGTAAAGAATGAAAAGTAAAAATATACCACTCTTCCATTCTTCCCCTGGGCCTTGTTCTGAAAAAACCTTCTCCTGAATGGTCATAAAATATTCCAAGGGCTCTTAAAGACAGACAAAAATTAGATTCTGTTTAAAATTACTGTTACTTTGGTTTCCTTGACTGCATGTTTATATAACAAAAGTGTATCTCAGAACCAATAACATACTGTTTTTAGTACTAAGTTTACCATTTCATTGGCAAGAATGACAAGACCCTAATAGCAATTAATTTACATGTACATGCTGTGTCCAACATGGCTACATTCTTTACAAAAATTGCAAAGTTCTCAAAGTTATCAATTACAGATGAATTGGTATCTAGCTTTTTTCTAGCTTTTTTTTTCCTTTGGGTATCTCAAAAGGTAACTTTGTCCTCTAACACACAAATTAAATTTCAGTTGTTTTCCCAGCTAAATATGCCATTGTACCATGCATTGTATATTCAGTACTATATGTGTGTGCAACAGAATCAGAAAATATTGGTGCAGGCATGATTTTTTGCCATTTTCTGGAAAAAAAATTCTAAAAATAATGTATTTCCAGGAGAAAAAAATCCAAAAAATGGTATCAGAGAAGATAAAGAACAATTTTCAAGCAATGCAGCTAATTTTCCGTTGATCAATAAGGCTAAAATGGTTTCTCCAAATTGAGGAATTTGCCAGTGAATTCTCTTTAAGTGCTCTCCTGATGGAGGCAATGCAAGGGGAAATCCAAAAACAACATAGATGCTTTTTTTTTTTTCCATAGCAGGGGAAGGGAACCAGTGAGCCAAGAAAGGCTGATAGGCTCCTTCATAATTTGCTGTTTCAGGTGAAGGGAGCCAATGAGCTGGATATGCCTTAACATAATATTGTACCAGAGTAGTGGAGAGGGGATCATTAAAGACAAGATGGGCCTTGGTGTAATTTTTGCCAACCCTGTGAAAATACATTTGGCATTACTTGTGGTGAGACAGGAACTAACCAAATTGCTGATTCTGCATAATTTTAAGGCCCGGGAATATCTACAAAGCACAGCGGAACTGCTGAACTAACAAATGGCTGATTTAACACAATAAATACACATAGGAAAAATAGTGCAGGAACAGCATAGCTAGGACAGCTGCAGAACGAGGGGAAAAGGAAGTGTTTTAAAGGAACATTGCCTCTGGAATACGGAATTCAAATGTCAATACGGAATACTGAAATAGGAAAATAGGGGAGCTGTTTTCAGGAAAGTAGTTTCTCAAAGAAACCTCTGTACTGGGAAAGTGACTCGGCAGACACAGTGAGCAGTCAGCCTGGGAAACTGAGGAAGGAGAGAAGAGAAAGAGGTTATGGACTCTTGAGGGGGCAAAAGAAAACTCAGAACAATACCAAGGTGGAAACAGGGGAAACAGACCAGCATTAAAAGGCCTCACTGCTGTTGGAGCAAACCCCTTCTCCAGGAACAGTGGGATGTGATTTTGGGGCCCCAGCTGTGAGTGCAGACTCCAAGGACCAACAGCAGGCCCTGGTGGGCCGCAGTGGGCTGGGAAAGCTCAAGGATTTGGGAATGCTTGGCATGACCACGACTGTGCCTTTCACATTCCTGTGGCTGTATGTGGAGCAGTTTGCTCCAGCTGCTCATTACCAGTATCGTCATTAGCATTTTCTCGTCAGGCTATTAGAGCCATTTGCTGTCCACTGCCATTCTCTTAATTACCTCAGTACCCTAATTGTCTGTTGGTATTGATTACTTATGGCTAATCTGTCTCACAGTTAAATATTGATAAATCATAGTTGCATTTGCTACCGCCTTGCTTAAATTTATACAACCTATTAATCAACGTAAGTTTTTAAAAGCTCTGCTATATATTTCATGTAGTCACAGTCCCTTTATTCACTGTGTGATATGTGGCTCAATCTCTTCTTTCTCCATTTACAGCTCAGATTAGGCAAAATCATTTGCCTCCATGTATGGAAATCAACCCACACAGATGCTCTCTAGAAGAAAGATCCATTCCCAGCTAAAGAAATTGTGATCAAGAACAGAGCTAATTTAGGAGACATAGAAAGAGAAAGGAAGTGTGAAATACAACAGCTGTAAGTCACTGTGTATTTCTCAAAGGTCTGGTCCCACTGACCACTCAATGAGCCAGAGTTCAGCCCCCCATTCCCCATTCACCGTATCCACAGGCAGGGAGTTGAGTCTGGAAAATAAGGGGTGAGAGGAGAGTGTTCTTTTAATTTTTGTCATCGTCTCTCACTATCCAATTCTGTTTTAATTGGTAATAATAATTTTCCTCAAGCTGAGTCTGTTTTGCATGCAACAGATTAGGTGATCTCCCTGTCTTTATCTTGACCCAGAAATTTTTCACCTCACTTTCCCTATGGGGAGACCTCATCAGAGTCTGCAGCTTCCTCGTGAGGGGATGTGGAGGGGCAGGCACTGATCTCCTCTCCCTGGTGACCGGTGACAGGATTCGAGGGAACAGCCTAATGTTGTGTCAGGGAAGGCTTAGGCTGGATATTAGGAAAAGGTTTTTCACCCAGAGGGTGCTTGAGCACTGGAACAGGCTCCCAGGGAAGTGGTCACAGCCCCAAGCCTGACAGAGTCCAAGAAATGCTGAGACAATGCTCTCGGGCACAGGGTTGGGAGTGATTCTTGGGGTTGCTCTCTGCAGATCCAGAGCTGGACTTGATTATTGTGGGTCCCTTCCAGCTCAGGCTATTCTATGGTTCTGTGATTCCACCCCATCCTGTTGAGGAGGAGGAGGGCTGGGTATTTGACTGGCCACAGCTTAAGGCCAACCCACCCCCCCAAAAAACCCCAAGTGCAGAGATGTAGTAAAAGAGTGTCCTGATGCTGTGACTGTGAGGAAAGGCTTGGATGAGATTTAGCCTTCAGTTTGAGCTAGATAGACAAGCTTATTGTCACAACTAACCTTCATCCACTGTTTGACAATGAATCCGTCCAATATTTTAACTAAAAGAAGGAAGAATTTTATTTCCACTAACAGGAAATTCTACTGCAAAAGTGTGACTAACTTTTCTGGAAAAAAATCCTTTGAACTGTTAGACTACTTTTTCCACATTTGTATCCAAACCAATTTCCTTCAGGACAGGAAATCTTGGAACTACAACAAAGAGAAATCAGAGGGTTTTTTAATAGTCTACCACTTAGAACAGCTGTACAATATTAAGTACAATTGACACAAAGCATGTCTTTAGAGCAGCTGAAAACACTCAGTGCAGAGAAAATACCACTTTTCTGCCATGGCTTGGTCTTCTGTTAAATTTACTTGTAGTCTGCCAGGATGAACTAACAAGGAGAAAGATTAGAAAAAACTGACCTGGCTTGAGGTTTGGTTGGGTTTTTTCATTTAAAAAAAATTGTCCAATACTTGTGTTATTTCACCAGAGAGTCTTGACTTGCCTGGAAGCTGCTCACTCAGGACCAAATTCCCTCAATCAGTAGGACAGCACTCACATAAAGGGCAAGGCATTCTTGCAGCCATGGTGACAGAGGGCAGCAGCTGAAGATTTCAGGGAATTAACACTCTTTTTAGCCTGCATTTAACTCAATTCATCTCCTCTCTGAATGCCACTGGTGAGAAACTACAATCCAGGCATGTAGTGGGGTTCTCAACAGAGGAAGTACTGTGATTAAAGGCCACTGGAATCGCTGAGACCCTCCCTGCAGAGTTCCAAGTGGGAAGTGGAACTTCATTAAAACTGTAGCTTTGACTACCTTGGCTGGAAATTACAATGCAGGGTTTATTACCTGGAGTATTTCTCTGACGTATATTTTACTTATCATAGATTATGAGTTAATAAAGGCATGATTTTAGGCACAGGGATGGAAGGTAAATGTCAGCAGATGATAATATTCTCTGTATCAACATAACTTCCCATATTGAGTGTAGAACCTTCCCATGAGGTTCAGTCTGGCAGTTTGTGATTTATGAAACAGTTTAAGTTGTATATGTGATAATCAACTAACCCAATTGCTTCAGTCATTATCAATCTTCTTGATAATTTTGGTTTCATTCCAATACCTATTGATGCCTCTGAGAAGGCTCTGTTGCTATCAAGGAAAGGTAGGTCACGTTTCAGTCTAACTGGGCTACAACAACTGTCTTGGATCATCTTCAAGAAGCAGAAAGTTCTCATCTTAGAAAACTAAGGACACCATCTTTAGTCTGTGTTTGGGGCTTTTGGTTTGTTTGTTTTCTTTTCCCCCTCCAGACAGCCTCAGGTGGTGAGGCTGTTGAAACATGGCACATCTAATAATCTTTCTGCCTATCTGACTATTTATCAAGGCACTCAGTCTCGAGGATGGTAACAGGATGGGCTTGAACTCAAGTTTCCTAAACCTGACAGTTTTATTCTAGTTTCTGCAAATAATAACAACAATTTTTTTTCCCCTACAATTTATTATTACTGTTGGGCTTTGTGTCTACACTGCTTTAAAAAAAAAAAATCTTTTTCATGTCTTTCTTTTTTTTAATATTGACAATTTCTTCTTTCACCAGATGCAAACCATTTGATGTTGCTAAGCTAATGCACAGCCATTGTTATTGTTATCAGTATTAGTAATGGAATCATTATCATTCTCATCACTAAAAGGGAGCTCATTATCTGATAAGTCAAAATTTCCTCCCAAAGATCTTGAGGTATTTTATTTTCCTCATTTGTATTCTCAGAAGTCATTTCTTCCTCACTCGCTGGAGATGAAAATGCACCCTCCATAAGTAAGCTGCCATTCTGCTCATTATGCAGCTTTGATTATTAATTTTTCTCATCTTCTTTGCAGCCCAAGAGTGATTGCATTTTTAACTGGCTTGTGGCTCCCGAAGGAGTTCCTTTGAAAAACAGCTATTGGGGTTAAGTTATGGTTTATGTGGGTTTGAGACAATGCTCACCCAATGCTCCTGAAATCCAAGGGCACTGCAAGACTGACAGCTGAACCAAGGTCTTGGGGAAGAATTGATAACAATGGCATCAGTGACGAGCTGGCCTTTCCCTAGGGCAAAATAAAGGTTTCCCTTCCTCTCCCAGGGGCAGACTGTGGGGTTCTTGGGGCTGTCCACAGACCAGGAGTTGCCCTTTGATGATCCCTGCATGTTCCTTCCAGCTCAGGATATTTTATGGCTCTGTGATTCTCCTGCTGGCCAGGTGAGCTGCAACACAGAGTGACTTTTCAATGTTCACCTGCGCTGTGCAAACCAGCAGCTCTTCTGTAAATCCCAGTTCTGCACAAACATCTGCTCAGTTCCTTCCCTCTGCAGAACAGCAACTCCAAGGCTGCTCCTAATCCTCTCTAGCCAACTCTTCTAGTGTAGAATTTTAACTGTCTTCACACCTATCTGCAGGAGGAGGTTATAGTTTGATTTTCTCTCATCAGGTTTTGTTCCATCCTGCTCTAATTTCTTCTTGCCACTACACAGATGGTGAGATCTTTTTTCTTTTTTTCCAGATCTGTTTCTTTGACATGGGAATCCTTTTTTTGTCCACTCTCTTATGAAATGCTGGTTCGTTGTGTAACTGGGGTCAAGAAGAGGCTTCTCCAAAGAGAAGTGCCAGCACATCGAATGCAGGACATTAGAGAGTAAAATATAATCAGTCTAGGGCAGAGGGAGAGTTGTTTTGGTTTTTTGCTCTGTTTTTGTTCTGCTTTTTGCTCACAAAGAAATATTTCTGATGATGTGGTACAGAAAACTACCTGATGTGTGAGCTGTAAGTGGCCTTTTAAAATTCAATTAACTTTATTTAATGGGTTTCATGCATTTGTAATATCAAGGAGACACATTACTGAAAATTAGTTTCAGTAATGTTCTTCTGATATTACTGCACAGCTATTTGTTGCCAAATGGAAAGAAAGCTAATTACTGGACTTAGTTTCTCACACAGATACTGCTTTACCCATCTTCCCTCACATCACATAAGATCATGTATTCATGCACGCAACTAAATAATATTTTTAATCTGAGATTATCTTGACCTCTTTAGAAAACTGAGTTCTGTTTGTTTAGCCAGGAACATCCATAGCCAGGGAAAGAATTTAAATTCTTGATTTCCATTTACTTTGCAAACTTTAAACGCTCTTTTTTTACAGAAATTATGCCTAGACAGAGGTATAACAAGGGGCCTTTGCCTGTACCATCCTGGCACCAGCTGCATAACCAGGCTGTGGCACTAAGCAGATCTTTCTAACAGCTTTATATATAGAGCTCATCATTTCTTCCCAATGTACTGGGCAAAGAATACTTAATATTTAATCCAGCTAGACTTTTGGAGGGGAAATCCAGATTGGAGCCGTGTTTGAAAGCTTTCAACTTTGCTCCTTCCTAGAAATAACACAAATATTTAACAGATCTGGAATATGTGTGCAGATCTTATAGGTCATTACTCAGTCTGGAAAAAAAAAAAAAGTGGCTTTAAAATGTCACACAAGTATTTGCCTACAACAGAAATGTCAGCACTATATAATAAACTTGCTAAAAATAAATTTAATGCATGGGAACAAAATGAATCCATTTCAAGGCCACTATCTGCCAGAAAGATGGAAACCAAGGAGTGATAATTTTTAAGGATAAGTGGCAAACATGTTTCATTATCACTACACTGACTGCACCAAACCTGAAAACAGTGTTGGGTTTTGTTTAAAAGGGAATTCACATTTTCTTTGAATTTTGCTATAAATTGCAGGCTGATCAAAATAAAAAAAGTAAAATTAAATGTGGAAAAAACTATGGCAATTTAACCTTGAATTTATACCTGCTTTAAGAAGGGAGACTGCATACAACACCTTATACATCTTGGTTCATTTTAGACAGATCTGTTTCGGAAGAGTATAGATTTTCCATAACACAAATCATACTTTATAGATAAACATGTAACTTTTTCAGTACTTATCTATTTTTTTAGATTTTCTATATATTCTATATTTTCCATATTTTCTATATATTTTCTGTGTTTTTCAGGGAGCACGCTATGCT
This sequence comes from Vireo altiloquus, assembly GCA_013396875.1. Classification (NCBI taxonomy): domain Eukaryota; kingdom Metazoa; phylum Chordata; class Aves; order Passeriformes; family Vireonidae; genus Vireo; species Vireo altiloquus. Next base: position 149,609 of record VZRF01011833.1, read on the forward strand.
GACCAAATTAGTTACATTGCATGAAAACAATCAGAAACAACAACAGAAAACCCCAAACCAAACAAAATTATTTTCTTCTCTAACCTTAATATTCTGGCTTCTCTAGTACCTAATAAGAGAAACTGGTTGCTAGTTTTTAATAGTACATTAAATTTAATATTACATTAATATTATATTAAATAATACCCAACCAATAAACAAGCAACAACATGCATTTATAAATTTTAATGCCTTTCATAGGAAAAAAGACATGGAGAACTTAAAAACTTTATATGAACCATAAATAAATATTTGTCATGGGAAGCAACTACAATTAAACATCAATAGCCAGTTCTTCCCTGGAACTTGGATGATGTAACTGATCCCAAGCTGATGTTTTACTTGCCACTGACATTCATTCACACCTCAACTCTTGAGAGGTCAGAAAATATTTAATGTGACAAAGAAATTTCAATATGAAATTATGCACAGAGAGGATTGTAATTTTTGATGACTTACCCAAAATGATGGAGAAATTAAAACTATTAATTTCCCCTTTCATTTTATCTGAAATAGACCAAAACATATCGCCAGTGTTTCTGCTTTTGTTGTGATTATGGACTGCAAAAAGTTCTTACTTGCATATACTCACGGCATGGATTAAGAAGTACAAAAATATCTTATTTGTTATCAACTGGATCCTCTTCAATACTGAATTTAGAGACCTTTAAGATTGATATCTTTACAATTAAAAACTGCTATTTTTCCTAAATCATTTCAATTAGCAATACCAGAAAATTACAAACATTCTTCCCCTAACAGTGGCAATACAGCTTTAGCAGAATACAACTATTTTAGTTATGTGATATTCTTTTTGCTGGTTCAAAGACTTTTTAGTTATTTATTTGATTTAGAGATTGCAGAGAACAAATCTTAAAAATAGACAGAGGTTTCATTAGTGTTATTGAACTTACCACAGGGAACAATATGATAAAAACTCTGAGGGAGGCACAGGAGACTTTACTCTGTTTTATTTGGCACAGCCATATCATGGATATGAGTCTATTAACTTTTTGGAGAAAAGCTAAAAAATATTATACCTTAATAATACAGGGAGGTGGTGGAGTCACCATCCCTGGCAGTGTTCAAGAAATGACTGGATGTGAAATGACTGGATTCTATGATTCATGAAGAAAGTTCATAAATTGTACAGAAAAGTACAACTTACCACTCATAGCAAGAACTCACGTAGGCTTTGTCAAAACACATAGTCAACTAGGATAAAAAAATACCAAACATTTATGTCAAGCAAAACAGTAAAGCAATTGTAAGGGTTAATATTGTCACCTGCAGGACAGAGTCACAGAAATACAACCAGAGGAACCTCAACTCAGCAGAAATGCCATTATTTTCCCTATGGAAGAACCACACCACCAAAAACTGTGAGCATTCCCACAGTGGAATAGGATCCTTTGGGTACCACTTTGCTTTGCTGCTTTCCCCAGTTTCTGGGAAGTCTCTCAGTGACTCTGTGGTTACCTGGGGGTGCTCCTGCCCCTCTGGGAGCTCTGCCTTTGAGGGCAGAGCTCAGCAGGCACCTTCCTGCTGCTTTAAAGGAGTTTCTTTTTGTTCCACAGGCCACCCTGGCTCAGGCAGAAAAGCAGTTTTCTACTGAATACAACAGTGGACTGTAGATCTTGGAGAGTTCTTTCCTGAATTCTCATTAACAGCTCTGGGCATTACATTTATGCTTAATTTCCCCATACATACAATGGAATAATAATACTTACTGCATAGGATAAAGCACTTACCCAACCTGAAATTCTGAACAGATCTTTGCAGCCTTCCAGCTGCTCCAGATATTATCCCTCTGTGCTCTTCCTGCTCTGCTTTGACATATGATGCTGCACAAGTTTCAGACTTTCAAGTATCATTGATAGATTCAACCACTTTTGGTTTTTAAATGGTTTTTCTGTCCTTCATTTAAAGGGAAAAAAATCATGTAACATTCAACACGTGCTAGAATTGCCAGGAGATAAATTGTCTTTGATTTTAAATGTGTATTAATGGGTCAATATTCTCCCTTCTTGCTATATACAGATCTCTCATTAATTATATTGTCACTATAGCTGCAGAATGAATTTGACCTTATTCGTTGAGCACCATGTTTTAGTATTAATAGTATTTGTTCTTAACAGCAATTGGGAAATACAGCCAGACAGGGTGATTGATATATTCCTATCTTTATAGCATGGTTCTACTCATTCAAAAGACGCAATGTGAAAGAGGGAGCCAAAACCAGTTTCTTTCTTTCTTTTTTTTTTTTTTTTTTAAACCCAATTAATACATGTGCTTGGTGCTGGGTTTATATAAATTTAATACTGTAACCTGTAAGAGTGATTTACTCTGTGCGTCAAATACAATAGAAAATACCTGAATTGGAACCATCATGCATCCCTGGGCTGTGGTTATCAGCACAGACATTTGCTCAATTTGGAATCTTTTTTTTTTTTATATAAAGTAAATATATAGCTAATTGTGTCCAATTAAGAAAAGTATCAAATTAAAGGGTAACTTTTTAGGAAGCGTAGTGTCTTCAATTCTAAGCAAAGAGGGCTTTAGTCCAAAATTCTAAAACATTAAGTGTAAACCAAGGAATCTGTGTAGTTCAGCCTGCCAGGGAGCTCTGACTGATCTGAAATTTCATGTCATCTTACCAGACTTACAATGATAGGTCTGGGTACAGAGTCTGACTTGCCATCTTTGATCCATTAAAATATTCAGGCACACAATTTTCAACTTTAAATGTCCAAGTGCCCTCTTTTAGAGTCAAATTCCTCCCTGATGGAACAAACTCCAGAGTGATTCTGCTGACTTTTAGAACTTTTTCCCGTTTACTCTATTGTAAGTGGAGTGACTGTGACTTTAAACTAGTGTAATTGGGAGAAAAACTTGGCTTTTTAAGTCTACTTCTATTTTTAAAATCTTCTCTGTCAAGTTTCATGAGGTCAGATGTGAAGATGAATTTGTTGTTTAAGCTTCTTCCTCCTGCAGGCAAAAAGCTTAATCATTTTTTTCTACTGACCTTGTCTTGTCTGAAGATGAGTCAATGAATCAAGTTATGAATGATATATCATGAATAAATGATTTATGCTGGGTCAGATCAAATATGATGTATTACTTAGGTCCTTGAGTATTATTACATATAAAGATTTATCCAAAGTGTCATACAATTGGTCAGGGAGAGAATTCTTAAGTCTTTGTACATCCTCTTGGGAAAAAAAACCATGAAAAACCCTCCAGTATATAACTGTTCTCTGACTAGAGAAATCTATCTTGGCAAAAAAATCTCTGACAAAGGCATAAGAAAGACAGTCCAGCAGTCACAGCTCTCTGCTGGAATGCAGGAGCTCCCAATTCTGCATTTCTCTTTCTTAGTCCCACTGTCGATAGCAGAGGAAAACAGAAAACCTCGTAAGGGTGCTGTGACACTGACCAGCTGAGAGCCCCCAGGGTGAGCATATAACACAGCAATTTATTTACATATAAAATTTACAAGACTGATTTTTTTCCCTCATAAATTTACTTACGGGTTCAGAACAACTTTCTGCCTCAGCCTTCACCATATTGATTACTCATTATTGAATTCCTAACAGTATTGGAATGCAAACACCTTCTCTGACACGTTTCTCCAAAAAGGCTTGCATTGCAGCAGTAGTCAATGCCCTGTCTTAAGAGGTTTTATTAAAGTAAACTTGGAAATAATTCCTTGTGTGGGCTGCACTGGAGATCACTGGAGTGTGTTGGCTGAGGCCTGGCCATAACTCTCTGCAAAGAAAACTGGTGCAGAAAAGCTATTAAAAAAGCTTTCTAAAATATTATGATGGAAACTAAAAAGAAGTTCTATTAGCCTTCTCAGCTTCCTGCTGTTCCCATTCTTGTTCTGTAAATCTGATGGTTTGTGGTTTCTCTTTCCCAATGTACTTAACTCTGCTTCTCAGTTACCATTACTAATTCCAATATTGCCATACTGGGAAGGACCTTCTAACCACCTTATGATGTCACCTGTTCTACGTCTACTTAGCCAGTTACCCATGATGGTCAATCATTTATTTTCATTTATAATAAAATTTTTTTATAATTTTTATAAAGTGATGGGCATCAGCACACGCAATCTGAAGCAAATTAACATATTCTGAGAAGGCTGTTTTCTCAGAAATGCTGAGAGATGACAGAAAAGTTGGGTAAATGTAATTATTCTGACAAGAAATAATTTGTCTTATCCTGACCTGTTAGTACTTGCACATGGATGATGAAGGCCTCATGGAAATAAGAGCAAAACCCACGAGAAATGAATCATCTGTCAAATATTTTGCACAGTATTGGGACCAGAACTAAGTACCTGCAGTCAGTTTACAAAGCGGCATCAAATTGCACAGCCTAGAATCAATTCCTTGGATGGCCAGCAAAGTAAGTGAGGCAGAATCCTGCCAATCTAAAAACACACAGTTAGGAGGTACAAAGCTGGTTTAAAAACCCCCACGATGTTGCCTCCAGTCACTGCAAATTGCTATCACTAAATCTAACAATAAAGCACCAGTGAAGTGTGCCATGGAACATCAAGTTAAATTCTTCATAAATTAATAAAAATGTTACATGCCACAAATTTATGTATTGGGTTTTCTTACTGTAAAAAGAATTATTTAAAAAAGATGCCTTTTTATTTAAACTGCTACTTTCCCTTCTATCTTATAATGGTGAATGATAATGAAGTTGTCATTTTACATACAGGATAATAAATTTCCTTGCTATGAATACAAGGCTATTGCTCACTCATAGGGCCCTGATTATGTTGTGCTAGGAGAGCATGACAAGTGCTTTATGAATGGCACAGTCCTGAAAGTGAACTCAGTCAGTGCTCATTAGAGGGTCATCCTCCTAGAATTTGAAAAAGTGAACTTCATGCGTGGGAGTATTCTCTAATTTTTCACCCTCACTGTATAAGTAACACCTGCACATCAGGGTCTCCCAGCACAGTTCTGCATCTTCATTTCAGTTAAAGCAGTGATCTTTCACTTCAGGAAAAGCAGTGACACACGACATATGCGGAAACTTACTCAGCTAATTTGATCATCCTTCATACACAGCCCCACGCTGACAAACACCTGCCTGTCACCCTGGCTGGAGACAAATCCACCTCTACAAATTCCTGCACTGAGGTCTTTCATTATTCAGAGGAAAAACACCAAAATACAGTTAGAAATGTCAACTTGTCTGCGGTAGATGCAGATATCAATCTCCTTATTTTTTTGTCCTTGTTTTTCTGGATGTCCTGTTCCAGTTTGGAATTTAACAGCTCATTTCTGATGGATATTATACATTTTAGTGTCTGAATAGTCACAGGGCAGTGACCTTCTTTCACATTACAACCTGCACATATCCATGCAGCATGTACTGAAAACAGTATTTAACCCTAAGTTTCTCCCTATGTGTTATGTAATAATCTCCACAAGTTTATACTATCAAAGCAAAAGCTTTTCTCACTCATATTGATGCTTCAATACTGACATATTTACCCACTTTCACTCCAGATACTAGCTCTTAAACCTTCATCCTAAATTGCATAAATATGTGAACACTTCTACTGTTTTAAGTTTGATACTTCTGTATTTTCAGCTTTCATAGTTCTTCTCTGCCTATTCTTTCCTCTTCAAGCAGAAGATACAGTGCCACAGTTCTGACAGGGCACTGTGCTCATCATCTTCCTCTCCAATCAGAGCTAGGGGACACACAACAGACACTGTATGAAACTGATTTGTGTTACACAAAGTAAAAGCAGGTAACTGTGCAAGGGAGCCGTCCAGTCTTAAGTTCGATGCTTGCTGTTGAAGCAACAACACGTTCAAAGGAAGCAGGTATTAACAAGGTATTGGTTCTGATGTGTTAGTTAGGTCTCTTTTGGGAAGGAAAATAAACCCTTGACCCAAGGGCATAGCACCGACCTGACTCAAATACACCAAAGGTGAATTGGAGGCAGTGGCTAGAAACGTTACTAGATTTCCCTTGAAGTGAGATAGTCAAGCAGTGTCAGAAACGCTTCCCTTTTGTTTGAGCTGAGCTCCAACCAGTGATCAGCCCTTCTCTTGATGTGAGCTGACAGCCTCAAAGAGTGATCTCGGCCACAGCACTCGAGATACAGCACTCGAGATACAGCCCAGAGCCTCGGTGCCCAGAGCAGCCCCAGCAGCACAGACACTGAAGTTTGTTAGAAATAAGGTCAGTGGACTCTTCAAGGTCACTGTACTGAAACAAATCTTTGCTTTGGCGCCTTTGGGCGTTTGCCTCAACAAAGGCTTCAAGGCTTTTTAAGTTCAGATATTTACACCCAGCTTGCCTTAACCAGCACTGGGAGCATCCATTCCAGCTCTCGCCTTCTGGGAGGAAATGGTGATCCAGTCATTGTTACTGAGTATCCCAAAATTTGGTTCCCAGCACCTCTCTCATCTGATGGGATGAACTGCTGGTGCTGTGCAGCCAGAGCAGACTCAGAGCACCAGAGCTGCTCCATCCTGTGCTTTCTGGTGCCTGGTGCCACAGAACTGCCCTGCCAGCACTGCCTTTCCCAGTGAACACCCACTGCTGGACTCCATCAGAACTTCCAGCCCACTGCTGGCCCCATCAGAACCTGGTCAGAATCTGTGTTTGCTCCCTCAGTTCTCATCAGCCAGGTACATAAACACTTCACTGTGACAGCATCAAATTATTCATTACTTCACTCTCATGGTTACCAAACCTGCACTCCATGGAAAAAGCAAATGCCTTCATAATGACCTGGTCCTGTATATTTGAATCCCACATGGATCTCAGATCTACTGCTGGATGAGAAATACATTTCTTAATGCCATGGCAATCTCAAGGTTAAAGAAATCAGTGGAAAAGATTGGATATATATAGCTCCACTCTCTTGGGAAATTCTCTGTTTTATACCAAGCCTGACTACTTGGAATCCTTATGTGTTCAATATATATATTTAAAAATTCCTGCTCAGGTAGATACTGAGGACAATGGTCTAATCTCCTAATCAGAGCCACGGAGGAAGATATTGGTACCCTGGAAAAACCAATTTTGTTTCAATGCCATTTTTCTTAAGTATTGACTTCCACAGATCTATCAGCAGGAACTGCAAATCAGGGACTTACCTAAAATTGTTGATAGACAGGTGGCTTTTATTTTCATGGCACAGGTCTACTTGGCTTAAAGGAAACATATCCTGAAGGAATATTTTTCACAAATTAGTCTTTAACATTGTATGAGATATTCCAGTCAGGGCTGCACTTTGTAGGGAGTTAATTCATCAAATGAGGTTAACTATCTAGCCATGATTGAAAATATCAACAAGGTATTCTTTTTATTTTTCCTTTCAATATGGTGAATGGGAAAGCAGTTTCAAAACCAAAACCCTATACAAATTGAAAACAAAAATTGAAAATACACATTTTTTTTACAATGGCACTACTTCATCACACCTCTCAAGTGCATTTTAAGTACACAAAAGCCTCCAAGCTCTCATATAATGCAAGCAAAAAATGGAATTTATATTTTCCTGAGGTAAAACCCACCTTACAGTCTCTGGAACTCTAAACCACACGAAAAAGTTTGATCATCTGAATTTCATATAATCTGAAGATTACATACAATCAAGATTTTCAGAATGGAGTGGTTTCTTTCTTCAGATAATACTGGGGCTGTTCAGTAGCTTCCTTTTATACATTTTAGGAGTCTCACCCTGAAAACTGTTGAGTTTGAACCGAAGTCTCTGACTAGTTTTCAAAATCTATGTTCTCAAAAAAACACAGGGACAATTTCTTCCCACCTGAAAGACCAATTACCTGAGTATCTGGACTTCCTATATACCAGCACCCAAAAATGTGGGTAATTCAAAGTTTACCTGAGAGTAAATTATCCCATCCCAGGTTCTGAGTTTTTCTCTAGCTATTTTTTCCCTTCCTTGCCTTTTTCCTTCTTCCCGTTATGCTTTAATGCCCTGGGATCTCCATTACTGAATCAGCAGCTTGAGGGGCATATGCTACAGCTTACTGGCAGAACCAATTACAAAAAGGAAAGAAAAAATAACAAAAAAGCAAATTAATATAATTCCAAGCCATTCAGTGCAAGGTACATTATACACATCTTCATATTCCAGTTTAATTTCTGGCAACAATATTACTATGGAAAAAACCATTGTCTAACTCACTGTGCTTTCACAAAATGCCTCTTACTGAATTCCAGCCCACAGTGCCTTCTGTACAAACACTCTCACAAACTCCAAAAATCATATTCAGAGCACAAACAAATAAAATGTGCTTCTTAATCAAAGTATGTAGAATCTACTTACATTAACGGCCAACGTTCCCTTTTTATTACACTATTATAAAAAAGTACAAATTGATACAAAGTAAACTAATTTTGCAAATAAGCTGTTTTATTCATACTCAATATTCTATAAAGTGTCATAAAAATCAACCTTTCATTGCACATTTCCATACAACAAGATATTTATTGGCTTCCAGAAATCACTGCGTTAAGTTTATGTTATTTCATGGCCAAAAAAAAAAGCAGTTACTTAATATTCTGCATTGACCAGCTATCATTTTTGGCAACGTGATTTTACTACATGAAAATGTAGAAGTAGATGGAATGACAAAGTCATCACTCAGGTGTCTTAAATTCTATGTCAAGGCTTGATAAAGGTAACACAACTTGGCAGCTGCTCTTTTGCATACAAAAGGCAGAAATACTTGCATATTCCATCTGAGTAGGTAAACCCTGCAAGGTGCTGCTGACTAAAACATACCAGTTTGTATTGAGGGCAGCACGGACACTGATAACAGCATTTGAGCATTAATCTCACAGGTACAGCAATGAGGACACACAATACATTATCACACACCTGGGTATCAATGCAATGCTAAAACCTGGCCTTGCACAGAAGAATATTATTTTCCACACCTTACTAAAATCCCCAAAATTATCTCTTTCAATTATCTCAACCTGTGCTTGCTCACACCGTATGCAAACATTTATGATGCTTGGACATGAAACATTCCCTGAATTCAACAAAGTTCCTTTGGATAGGGAATCACATTCATTTTCTATTTGTCTCAGAATACCAAATCACAGTATGTGGGATAAGAGTATGTTGCATATTAACTCACGTAAACTGCAAATGGAAAACACAGGGAATTTGTGTTCATCTTATTTGCTCTGAGTATGAAATATTAAGGATCTCCTTATTTCCCCTCTAGTGGATTCACAGACTACAAGATGTTTCAGCTGTTGAGAACACAAAATGAGACTGCATGAAAAAAACAAACAGTATCCAAAACTATTTCAGAATCCTCAGTGCACAGGCTGAAAACACCAAACGTTTGGGAAGCCCTTGCCGAGTATTTTATTCACTTTTTTTTAAGGATAGGAGCATCAGCAGTTTCTGTAGCAAGTTCACCCAAAAGTCTGATCCATCCACCTCTCCTCGGGGTCGTTCACACCAGCATCAGGGCTGAGCTACACAAAACCAACTGGAATAAAACGAATTAAAAACTGGAAATGCACTGAGAGCTCAGACAAACCCTCAACACACCACCTGCAGTAAAAGCACTTGGCTATTGCATTGTTCTGTCACCAGCATGGTCAGGGGAGTACAGCCTCAAACGGGGGAAAATTAACAGGTCTCTGCAAAATGACTGGAAAAAAATAATTCTCTTAAATTAGAGCCTCAAGGCATCACACTGCACACCTACAGCACTGCGTGGTAAAGGCAGTCACTCCAGTATATAATATCAAATATAGTAACAGTCAGTAAAGGATCCTCTCCCAAAGATCATGCTTTGAAATTCCACTCAACCCTATTAAATGATCCAGGAGCGATCAGACAAGGTGGTGTTACACTGCCTGAACACTTGAGAAGTGTTCCACAAACATTAAAGGCAGCACATGTTTAAAAGAAAAATAAAGACCGAGACTTCATTTTCAAAGGCTTGCTGGAAAATAAATCAGAGAGAAGCAGCTTAAATAAAATCCTAATCTTTTTTAACCAAATGGATTATGCAGATGAGGAAGCATATACTACATTTACACAGCAAAACTGGTGTTCCACACCTTTATTCTGATTCAATTTCTTAAATTAAGCCCTTGTATTAATTCCAACCTGTAAAATTTATAAAAGTATGTCTGCATTAATCCATGCCAACATTTATAATAGCTATAAAGTCAATTCTAGATAATATCACTTGTACATACACATTTATATTCTGCCCTGTGGGCTTACTTAGCGTTGACTGAGACACTCCTCCCAATTAAAAAAAATATATATATGCATTCTTTTTTGTAATAATCTATGTTGAGAGATTAAAGAAAATAGACTAAACAGAAACAACTGATCTTCTGATACCAAATCTTTTGGAGAATTCCATGAATAGTGGCCAAATTCTGCTGACCTCACATGGAATAGTACCCTGGTAAGTAATCATGCTAATGTCAACCCTGCTGAAAAAAACCAGACCAAGTCAGTAAGACTGAGGGTCAACATAATCTTTTTTTGAAATCCATGCAGGTGTACATTTTCTCCAGTTATGACAAGTGTGTATAAGCAATAGTAGAAACAAGCAGCGGCAGTGGGATTATAATTAGGAACAAACAAAGGCTTAATAGCACCATAATTTTAGTAAACATACAGTCTAATTTAGATATTCTTAAAGCTTTTACTTTCCAGATGAGTATTTATTATTAGGCACTTCCTAGGCTCAAATGTGCTTGTTCAAGTACAGGTTTGTGCACATGCCTTGAGTCCTTGTCACCCTCAATAATGCAGAACACTGTAGGACAGCATAATTACACACCTAAGTTTGGTATGTAGCCATCACGTAGTGAATGCTGGATGACAGCTGCAAGGTCAGAGAAATTTCGTGCTTAGATGCTGCCTGTATTATTTTGTAGACAGGTAGCAGGTAGTAACAATTCTGATTCTTTGTCTGTAATTTCTTATTCATCCAACTTCGGAATTGGATTCAAATAAAATTCAAAAGTTTGTTTCAAAACTTTCAAGATTATCAGCTGCCTACACTGCTACTTTTGAGGGAATTTCCTTGTCCAGACATTAGAGAGAAAGAAGATAGGAAAATAAACCTGCTTCCATTCAGCCAAGCTGTCACTGAAAACCTGCTGTTTGCATGTGCTCAGAAGTGAATACTTTGAATTTAACAGATGATGTCTCTTAAACTTTATCCATTTGGATCTGAGCAGGACTTTTCCACCACTTCCAGCTCTTTATTTTGGTCAGCTGTACCAGGAATAATAATTTAAACTTGAGGGAGGTGAGTTGAGAATGGGAACAAAAGGCATGACAGAGATCAGAGAGAGAAAAGAAGGGGATTAACTTGGAGGTTGGCAAATTAAAGGGGAGCTTAAGAACTGATAAGGAAGCAGAATGGAGACAGAAAACCAGTGGGAATGGCTGAGAAAAAGGTGGTGAGGGATGGGAAAAATCACCACATTGCAAAAAGATGTCAGAGAAGGTGAATGCAGAGGATTGGTGAAGATGATGTTAGAGGGAGAGAAAACAGCCAGACGGTTAAAGCCACCCAAAATTATCCCTGCGTTGGTATCCAAGTTACTTTTATCATTATTATACCATGTAACAGACCATAAACATTTTTGTATTCTATATTTGAGACATTTACTTGTGCTACTGGAGACTAATTCTAATTCCATAGATTCAGTGCTCCACAAGAAGGCACTTTCTTTTGAACACCAATAGTGCTGTACAAAGCCAACTGTTTTCTAAACTCAGGTCCCAGGCTCTCTTAAAATGAGATTTGTTTCGTATCACTCGCTTTTCTGGGACTGGTGTGACACTGCTAAAATGTTACAGAGTGCCAAAGGGAAGGAACATCTTCCACGCTGAGCTTGTTTCCGAGATAGCGACAAAGCTCCGCAATGCCAGAGGTGCCCACAGATAACAGCTCCCAGCACAGGGCCTGGCAGGGAAATCTTCACTGCTCCTTGGACAACACAGACCAGACATAACGTTGTTTATAGCATTTAACAGCTTTTAAAGCCAGAACAAGCCATACCTTACCTTCCTTTCCACTCAACACGAGCCACCAAAGTCTGGGTAAAGTAGATGCATTTATAGCACACAGTTACAAGTGCTGTTGAATCATTTCCGTCCCTGCATTTTCTAATGCATCTTTTGTTCTCCATCAGCCTCCTAAAGTATAGAGAAATCCCAGGACTGGGGACCAGGGACCGTACAAAAGACCTCAAAAGATAAGGACATTAGTTTCCACAATTTAAAAATAAACTCCATGGCTTGAAGGAAAAATCTCCTCATATAAACTTTCCAGCATATTATAAATGTGAAATCCTAGAGTCTGAGAGTTTTGACTAATTGAAATGATGGTTACCTTTTGAATGTTTGCAACTAAACTAACCACAATAATTTAACAACTGAGAAATATAGGGAGAAATTTGGAGAAAATGTTTCTATGGAAGAATGAAACACTTTCTCTGTGAGGGTGACCATGCACTGGCAGAGATTGCCTGGAGAGGCTGTGGAATCTCCATCCTTGGAAGGTATTCAAAAGTAGTCTGAACACAGTCTGAACCCCCTGGGAGGCTGTTTTTGGGTGACCTGCTTGAACAGGGAGGTTGGAGCTTCCAGTGGTTCCTCCTGTAATACCTGAGATTTAACCTTTCCTCACCGACTGCTGCAAGAACTGAGGTCAGCTGCAGTGCCCCCTTTCACATCTCTAGACTGAAATATATTCCTAAAAGATGAGGCAGTGCAAAGTATTTGCTAATTTTTTCACGTAGTCATTATTTATTTGTATGTTTACATAGATGTATCATATCAGTGCAAGTAAATTAATGTTTGCACAACCTTTTGAAGGTATAAGGCATTTGTGTGTTTGCATATTCGCACAGGTACTCTTTTTCTTGGATAATAAAAACAATTCACTGCCTTTTTTAAGGTTAGTACTCAAAATCCAGCTCCCATGTACTTTTTATTCATCTGACTTGATTGTACTTTAGCTTTTTTATGGACTCTTTAAAATACATACTAATAAAACCTTATTGGCTTTTTATTATCAACTGTCTGAACATACAAATATTGCAGGCTGCAGGGATTTTCTGGTCACTGTGAGCATGACTCTAGATTAAGTAGCAATCAATGCATTTGTTATAGTGTTTCTGGCAATTGATGTTTCTGAAAAGCAAACACATTTTTAGTATCATTCAGGCTATTTGCAAATGTACTTCTGCCTTTAAGAGTGCTCTGTTTATTCCAGTACAACATAGGAATGAAGTCAGTCTGGGTAAGCTGCTATGATTTACTAACACCTTCCTTTAGCTGATGTTCCACAGCTGGTTGGGCAAAAACTCTGTGTTAGAAGCACACCAGGTACTTAGGACCTTAACTTGCTATAAATTTTTTGAAGTCAATAGGTAGGATTTAAAAATCAATGGAAAGATATGGCTCAAAAGTGCTTTTTTTACAAAGCTGTAATGGTACAAATATTATCACTGAGCACTCACTTATATGTAAGATTTGAACACTAAAATAAAAGCCTACAAAAGATCTACAAGCATGAGATGACATTGAAATCAATGCATTTAAGTCTGTAAATAGCTCATCTGATTCATCTCACCAACAAGAACATCTGATTGTCTCTAGAATAGACAGACATTTCCAATAGCAGTGGAGTACTTTGAAGTCTGCTACTTTAAAAGTGGCTACAGAAGGACATTAGTGAGAAAACAAGATAAATATTTTAGTTAGGAATTACAGGGTTGAGAAATCATACATTGCTCCCACCAGATTTCACTGACTTTGCTGAGTACACTTTGGTTGCTTTAGGGGTGAGTTTGGTGGAATATTCTAAGGATGAGGAAGCAGTTATTAAATCCACCCGGAGAGTTAAAGAGGGTGTTGATCTCTATTTTTGGTCACCTAATGGCACCTGACCCTTTATAATTTAATACCATTGAATAGCAGCACTCTAAAGAAAATATGTCACTAAATGAACTGTTAGAAGAGTGGTCCCTGTTACAAACACAATTCAAGTGTAGCACGCACAGTACATCCCCAAGTCCCCAAAATAAACATACAATTCAACCACTTAAATCTTACAACAACAAAAACTAGGCGAACAAAGGGATGCACCAACATCATAAACAATGTTACTCTCCAGAAGTCAAATTCTCTCTGCACTAAACAGAACTGGTGGCAGCATTAGCAAAAGAATCATCATCACTTTTTGCTGAGCAGATGCCAAGGAAAGCTAGGAGATAATAATGTCTGAGTCCATGCAGTGCCACTGACTGGTGCTGAACAAATTCCCACTGCAGAGGCTGCTGCACAACTGCACAGCTCTGCCTTTGGTCAGGCCCGGGGGGTTTTTGTTATTCAATCATAACTTGTGAAGAAATGTAGCAGCAGCACAGCTGTATGCACCCAGTCCTGGGCCACTGCTCGTAGAGGCCACTTTGCCAAGGTCTTTGGAAACAGAAACCCAGGTCTGTAAACAACTCATTTCTTGCTATGTGAAGTTTAAAAAGTTTTCACCAAACTGTGCACTCAGAAATTTTCCTGAAGGCAATTTTTAAACATTAATACAGACACTTTTTCCATTTTTATTGCAACCTGAAATGATCCTGCAAAGTTTCCATGGCAAACTGGGTAGCAACACATTTAACATTACCATCAAATAAATTATATTTAAATTCTAAGTATCTGTATAAAATTAATTATTTAAGCTCTAAACTTAGAATAATTTGAGACTGTAAAACCCAAATAGGGCTTAAAAATTTCAACTGTTTGTATTATTAAGACTTGCAGTTCTCAAATGTGTATAGCATCCCCTCAGAGGACACTGAACCTCCTGATCCTTTCACTTAGATTACTTTGACCAACAGGCAATGGTGGGATTAGAGCCTTTGCAAAGGGCTCCTACCAGTGGAAAACAGATTTGAGTTTTAGCCCTGCAATATGCTTCACCAGCTTGTCCCTCCACACTTGAATTCCTGGTTCTATAGCAGGGAATGGATTTATGTTTTCCTTGTGCTTTTTTGACAAAGATCCAGGTCCTATATGCCAGGCCTGATGGAATGATCCAGCCTGGAATAGTGGGTGGTGTGGCAAAGAGTGATGGAATCCCAAAACTTTTCCCAGGATTTGGAGGTCTTGTTTTAATTTACAGCTCTCTGGAAATTTAGAGACCTTGAAGTGGGATGTTTTGGTAATGTTTGGTGAAAGTTTCTAAGGCCTGTAGCCTTAAAAGACTAGGCAGTTCTTTTATTTAACATAAATATTCAAAGCATTTCTGTGAAAGTGTAACTACTGATTCACACTCTTCAAATAATCTGAAATCGCCACAAAAATTTCCTCTCCAAGAAACAGCAAAAACAACTTTTTATTTTCATACAGAAATGGAATAATCAAAGTTTATCTGCATTCTCAGAACTGAGGTATTTATTGTTCCACAGGAGTAAAGGTGTTCTGTGCATTTCCACTCCGGTGCTGGATATCCATGGAAACACCACATCCTTCAACTACTTACTCTGAACAGAGTAAGGAAGAAGATGAGCTTGCTGAAAACCTCAAGAAACTTGAGTCAGATTTTCCTGACAGAGGAAATGGAAACCTCCCCTGGGTGCACATCTGGGGTGTCTCAGAACCAGGGCTTCAGCACATCACAGGACGTGCTTGGTACTTCGCATGATTGAGGCCTTAGTCACAAAAACTTACTTTACATACAAAAATACAGCAGATGTCCTTCCAAAAATCATCTCTGAAGTGTTATTCCCTCTCTTTATGTTTTATACATTCAGGAACAGACATTTGATATATGCTGTGAACAGTGCAAAATACTGTTCTTAAACTGTCTTAAACCACGTGTTGCAGTACCTTTAAGCATCAGCTGAAGGAAAGGCTGAGAAAGGTTTGATCCTCAGAGCAATTCTGGTCCAAGTCGAATTTTTGTTTAGCGAGTTGTAAACAAATGTCTTCAAATGCAGAGAATCCTCTCATTTTTTTCCACCTAAGGTGGTCTCAAACACATCAAGTCCTGCTTTGAAGTAAACCTGAGCTGAATTGATGCTGTTCAGCACCTCTGACAAGGCTGCTTGAATGGTCTCATTTGACTGATGCAGCTTGCAGTGCTCCAGTGCCTCCAGCAGTACTGAAAACTGGCTGGTCCTTTCATCCAGTCTGTAAAGAATATTTCTGAGAGAGAACAATGGAGAGAATGGTAAACTTCTTACTCAAAAACAATCCATCAGACAACACCAAGAAACCCTACAAGTATCAGCCACAGCTTACAGATTATAACATATTGTGCACAGTAAAGCTGACCCATGACAGAGTGAGAGGCAAATGCATATTTATTATGCCTTCATAAACTGAATCTATTCATTGAACTGCATGTACTTACACTGGAGCAGTCACCAAATCCATCAAAGAAATCTCACATTCCTCTTTGACCATTAAAGATTTCATTCAAAAGCATGAGCCTAAACCTATCACGCCCCTCATGAAGGATTTTGTGTCTCAGATAGATTCCACTTATTCCTCTCTAAAAAAAGTTTGGTTATTGCTGTGAACCCTCAGCGCAGGTTTGGTTTTGTTTTTGTTTTTCCTATCTGTTTCCTATCGTTATTTATTTCACACTTCAGAGGTGAAATTCCAGCTGCATTAAAGTCAATGGTAAAACTCTCCTTGCCTTCAGCAGAGACTTTATTTCATCAATAATCCTTTGTGGGATCAGAACAAGAGTAACCCATCTTAAATGTTCCATACTCATGGAAGGAAACAAACAGCATACACAGCTAAACCCTTGTGAAACAAAATCTGTGTTCTCCAGTAATATCTGCGCAAATTTTTAATGGTTTGCAGAAAAACAGATGCAAGAGTATTCTGTGATTCCTTGGAAATGTTATCTGTATGAGGTGTGGAAGGCTCAGGATTCAAAGCTAGTCAGTGATTTTAATGAGACTCTTTGAAGCAGGCTATAAATGTTATCCAAAACCAGGTGTAATCATTATACTAATTAGAAGAGCACATAAATATCATAAACCTCCACCCAGGAGCTCCTTTGATTGTAAACATAAGTGAGTGAAATTTGAAACAGGAAAGCTAGAGTGATTTGGTGCAGGACCTTATCCTTAAATACAGGACAGGTGCTCAGGGCAGGGGAGAAGCTGTTTCATGGAGAACCCAGCGAGAAACAGGACAACTCACACACGTTGTTAGTAACCTAATGGCACAACAGAACAGGACAAATGGCAACTCCAAATTAGTAATAAAACTGCCAAGTTTATTTACACAAGACTGACGAACACCAAAGTGCATCTTATCATTCCATGAATCACCTAATTGCCAGTTTGGCTGGGGAAAGGTAACAAGGAGCCCAATAAATGACACCAAAGAACACTCACAATCTTCTGCCATGTTTTTCAGCTTTAAAAAATGTTTTGAACGAGAGGCAACGCTTATCAAAGACATGAAATAACTCCTGTCCTCATAAGGGAAGTTTTCAGAGTATGTTTGCCCCCAGTATTGGCTATCCATCCAAACCAAGCAGTGTGCAGAAGGAATGGTAAGTTCTCCATCCCCTGACAACAATACATCGAGATAGTTCAAGGGGTCTGCAGTTCTAAACAGAGGAGGGAAAGGGTTTGAATCCAACACTGCAGCAGAAACAGTTTAAACAACAGGTCATCACTGACATAGACCACTTAGCCTGGAACAGGTTAGGAGTGTGAGCAGCAACAGCTCAGAGGGGACTGAAACCTCCATCAGGAGGGCAGAAACAGGCAGATGTGGCAACAACTTCCTCAGCTTGCACTGCAGCAGCCAAAGGGCAACTCCCTGCTCCCTTAGCTCTGAGCTGATGCTACTGCTCCCTACCTAGGGTGGAGCTTGCACTCAAAGGTCACTCAGGTTACCTCATGGACTGTCCCAAAGCAGTCTCTGTGACACAGTAAATGAAAACTGTGTATGTTTAGACCCAGACAAATTCTTGGTTGGTTGGTTTTTAAGGATAGGCTGTGCTATGGGAAATGCTGCATTTTTCAAAGCAGGGATTGATTTTACTCCCTCAGTTCAGGGACTCCTGCTGAGATCAGTGCAAGCAGAACCAGGCTTTTGAAGAACTCTCCTCTATAATTCCTGTAGTTCACTGAGAGAAAGAA
Organism: Vireo altiloquus; assembly: GCA_013396875.1. Classification (NCBI taxonomy): domain Eukaryota; kingdom Metazoa; phylum Chordata; class Aves; order Passeriformes; family Vireonidae; genus Vireo; species Vireo altiloquus. Next base: position 167,840 of record VZRF01011833.1, read on the forward strand.
GCCTGCTCAGAGCCCCTCAAACGCCTTCAACAGCAAGGACAGTGCTAGAGATAATCACATTTCTTTCTACCCTCAGGAGAGATCTGGTTGCTGGTGGCCAGGAGAGTTTGACTGAGCTGGAATTCTACTCCAAAATGCCTACAACACTGGTGCCCTCAACTGTGTTAGGATCCCTCTATTCCTTTATGTCAACTTACAACAACATCATAAGACAGCAACCATCAGCAGAGCAACACTAACTCAGAAACTGCCACTGACTGCCAGAAACGAGACTCTAAAGGGAGGATGGCCTCAACATTGGAACATTTGGGGACTGCTGAGAAAATGTTTGTGGTGAATAGGAACAGATCTCATGTCCCATCTTCAAATGTGCTCTGAACAAGGCACACAAGCTAAAAGAGATGGTTTAACCTGACATGTAAGGGTGTTCATACAGTTTAAATCTACTTTGATTTTGGAATCACTGTCGGTTCCACAGTAAATCCATAGGAAGGTGACCCAAGTAAAAACAAGTATTCCTAGTCCATCCTACCTGAATCCAGGGCAAATTAGTGTATGATGAGAAAAGCTGTTTGATGAATGTAAGAGACAAGCAGTCTACTGCCATAATTTTAAAATAATATCTTAACTTCTGAACTAGTATTATGACTGCAGAATAGCTGATTACATAGTTTAACAGAACCTAATTTTTATTTTTCTGTATGCAAATAATAATAAGTAACATAGTACAGCAGCTTTTTTTTTTCAAGTTTTCCGCTAGGAGTTCTCACTGGGATCTTGTATTTTCCAATTACTTATCTTTTCTTGGCAAGCCATGCCACCCCTTTGTCACATAAAATGATTTCTCTCTTTATGCATGTTCATGAGAGTCAATTTATACAAGTTTACTTCTTATCTCTCTTGAAGCTCCATCAAATGACAAAAATGGTCAGTTCAGTTTATTACTTCCAAGCCTTTACAAGTCAGAAAAGTGTTTTCATTAAAGTGTTTTCATTTTCATTACACACAGACAGAAAAATAAACCCCAGCTATTTCATTGACACAAGGTATCACCATGTGCCCACAACATGCAGAATGATAGCAAGAGACTTTAATTTATACTGTGAAATTCAATTACTTAAACATTCCTTAACACAAATTGGTTTTGTAGCCTACACCTTTAAAACAACAATTCCAGCCTATGGCCTAATTGCTTAAGTATCTACCTTCATCTTTAACTATGCTGATCTTATAAATATAATTCACACAGTCAGCCTGACCCCCACAGAACAAAAAGACACTGCTAAACAGAAAACTGCAATACATTATTGATGACACTAATGAAATTATGACACACATCATTCATCCTAATGGGCTTGTTTCTATCCCAGTGACCTGAAAAGTGTAGCACGGAAGGAGGAAACCCAATTAATAACTTCAGGCAGTACCACTGGAAGAGATAAAAGGGCTACAAACAAAACAGCCTTAGCAAAGTAAAGAAACTATAAAAAACAGAGCCTCTTCTATAACTTCTATAAGCCCATGGCAGGCCTAGGAACATAAGCATTACTGATCAAAATTATGCCAATAAATGGTGTTCTACATAACCACAAATAAGGAGGTACTGTCACACCCACCAGACCAGAAGGAATTAGACAAATTCTCGAATTTGACAAATTCAGATCACACTAAAGATATATTGACTTTAACACAACCTCAATATTGGAGCAACTGGACAGTACAAGATGAAACTAGATTAACACATTACTCTTGTCACGAAAAACGATTTTTTAGCTTACAAGAAAATTTTGTCTGTAGCTAATGTACAACACAAGATGAATTATTCAGGCACTTACAAACACACTCGAATCTAAGAGCCCACGTTTGAGACTTTGAAAAGTAACTATTAAATCATTAGGACATGATTGTAAGTCTACAGTCTCACATGAAGTGAGTGCAGGTTTTCTCTGTGGAATCACAGTGAAATTGTTTACAGGTAAATGCTATGGGCAGCCTCTGTCTATTCCAGTTATAACACAATGTGCTATGGCTTCAGCATCCACACAAACCCAAGTTTCAATTCCCTGAATTGTTTTTTCTTGTACTCTCCAAGATAAAAAGAGAGCACACCAGAACACGGATTCTCTGAATTTCCCTTTCTCCTGATACTGTTCAATTTTGAATGCACTTTTCTTATACCTACGAGTCTGTTTTCATTCATGTTTGTAAGACATAAAATATGATTACATTGGTGAATAAGTAAATGCACTCCAATAACAATATTTACATGCTGGGGCTTCCACTTCTACATGGTGGTTACTTCTTATTGTAGGACATAAAAATATCACAAATTCTTCTTCTCTGGAAACAGCACAGGTTGACTTATGCTGGTTTACTTACACAAGTTGCACCTCAGAAATTTTATGGTGAACATACAGAAAGTTTTCCTTCTTACTTTGGGTCCCTTATCCTTTTGATCTCTAATTGTTCTTCTCCTTTCCTCTCTTCTTGTTTTTTAAACCTTTTTGACACCCACATGCAGTTTTGTTATCTCACCTATTTTATTTCACAGCACTATTGTGGCAGAAGGTTTGTAATTATAAAATTACAGCTGCTGGCCATGTAAGATTAACTTTTGTCAGGAGAAAATATATGCCCTGGTGAACTGTCATTATATGCCATTCGAACTGAGCCAGAGGAAACTCCATTTTTTCCCTACAATGCTTATCCCTGCTGGACTGAACGCTGGAATTCACTGGCTGTGGGGCCATGGGATGGAACAACTCACACATGGTCAGGGAAGATGGAGATGTGGCAGCCAACCATTCAGGGCAACTCAGCTGTAAATGCCACCATTCCTTCTCTGCCCTCAGTTCCCATTTGCCTCCTGCACATCCTCTCCTTTTTTAAAGAGCCATCAGCTGCCTTCCCTCAGTGCTCTCATTTGCAGGCTGCAAACTGTTCTACCAATATATATTCCAGGAAGTGATATATTTAAAATAATGTACACTCAGAGGTGAGTATTTGCCTGAGAGGGATGTATTTGCATGTTATCAGCAGTTGATAAGGTGCAGGTAATCTAGATATCAAACCAAACTAAAATCTAACTGAAAGGCATTTCAAAGGCATAGTTATGTGACAGTGGTAAACCAGGCAAACTCACTCCCTGCTAGTACAAATTTATCTTGCATAATAAAAGACAGGATACCTCTAATTGAGTCAGTTATGGCAAATGCAGGTTGTGGTAAGTCTGCGTGAACAGAGTCCTGTTGGGATATGGGATTACTTGGAGGTAATTATTCCAGGTTTGAGTACATTTCTGAGAGGTCAGTTTTAAATAGGGCTTCTTAAAAAAATTAATCCTGATTTTGGCAGCTCTTCGAAGTGTCTCGATGCTTGGCTTGGCTTGACTGCCTGCCAAATAAACAAAGGGAAAAAGAGAAGCTTAACTGGAAGAACAGTGGGTTACAAGATGCACTGTCTTTTATTTCCCTACAGTTCTCTTTGATTACAGTACTTTTTAAAGGTAAGGGATGCACTGTCCTGAAACAGGCCAATCTCTTACTGAAGGATCACTAAAGCCTAACCTAACCCTAACTCTAGCATAAGTTTCAGCTTGATGCACCTTGACAGCTTTAAATCTTCGTGAGGGACTTGAGCGCACCAGTACCAGACTCCAAAGCACATGTAGGAGCTTCAGAACCCTAAAGACAAAGCAAAAGGTCTGTAAAGGAATTTAAGCCAAGAAAGGCTGCTTGAAGACTCTTTTTATGATCAAACCTCAACATTCACAGAAAACATTAATTTCTGTTCTGAAACATGTAAGGAAACTATTCTTTCGATAGTGAAATAATTTCAACAGAAAAGACTGACATAAAGGAAAGCTAACAATGCTAATATTGATTTTCTGATAATAGGACAGTGTTCTGTGATGGCTGAGAAAAAAATTAAATACTGAATCTATGACAACCTGTAGCCAAACTTCTTCACTTCCATTAAATAAACAGCAATTACTTCATTTCCTGATTTTTGTGACTTTTGATAGCAAACAGTGTCTAGTATGATATATAATAACCATGAACAAATGGAAGCTGGCAACCTGAGGCAAGTAGCAGATCATAAGAGGACTGATGTTCTGGAACAGCCTCAAATAAGAATATTGGAGCTAAGAAGCCTGACTCGCTTAAAGACTGAGTTTGAGTAAACCAGGCTGCAATAAAATATCTATTGGCCAGTGCTGAACATCAATGTTACCATGCACTTACAGTTTTTCTCCTGGTGAAAATTTGCTGAGTTTAGGAGCTGATTTCTTTCTTGCTTTGGAGTAAACAAGATCAGTAGGTAAGGAGAATGCAATCTACAGCTTCAACAGAATGATTACACAGAAGTGGAACAAAAAACTAAATAGGATGAATTTGTTCTTCAGAAGTTGCAAATCACTATTTATCACTGCTAAAGAGCAGTCCTCTAATTAAGCATTATTTTTTCTAGGGTTTTACAGAAATTAATTAAGCAACTGTATGTAGAAATTCCCGAAGAAGCCACAGAACCCACTACCAGAGTCTTGGCCACAGAGCTTCCAAACTCTACATGGGGCTGATGAATGATGTACAACCCATGGAAATGTAAAACTTCCTTGAAAAGCCACAATATGTTTTCTGTGGTTCTTTTCTGGAGTTCCTTAGAACAAGGACTTACATCTATTTTAAAAGAGTGACAATGCATTGAACAAACTTGATATAACTGTATTTTAAAATGTTATTTGCTGGCAGCAACTGGTATGAAATACTCTATGTTAAATTTCAAATAATGTAGCTGTTGGTAACAAATGTAGGCATGTTGTTCTTTGAATGATTTATGCTACACTTGCTTTTCAAGTGAAAGAAACATATGCTTGTGTGAATAATTTGGAGGAAACTATCTGTCTTTTAAGGATGTCTCAGTCTGAAACACTCGAATTCAAAGCAGATGTGCTACAATTTTGAAAAACTAGAGGGAAGTGAATTAATAAGATTATTTCCAAATGGCTCACAGCTGATGTTCTGATGGCTTCATAGAGCTTTTTATTTAGAAATCATGTAAAACATCCTCTTCCTAAGGAGGAATCCCATTTCTAAACAAAGCAGCATGCAGTGTCCAGTGCTTAATGCAGGAAACTGGCTTGACCTTGATCTCCAGCTCTGATCCTGACTGGGTTTATCACCCTAAATAACTCCGTGCCATGTGACATGAGACCATTACCATAGGTCATTATCATAAGAGTTAACGAGGGATAAAAGATTATGTCATAATACATTATCCATCTTTAAAGAAATGCCTAAAGTTGTATCATTATTACCTTCAATGGCAGGTACACACACAAAATTAACACCTTTTTCAAGTCCCAGTTAAGGTAATTTTTCTGTTAATGATCTCATCAACACATTTCTAAGCTCTGTTGCCTGGGTAATATGTTAGTGGGAGAATATTGCATAGTAACTATTTTCCCAATGAATTCTATTTATTTTTGTACCATGTTCAAGAAGCGTTCTTGGCTAATATTTCAACCATACACAAGTGGTTCTTATCTGTCATGGTCAAAAATGTGGAATCATATTTTTCTTGGATCTAAAAAATGTTACCAGTCCTAATGTTTATAATAAAGATAAAATAATGTATAAAATATTAAGTTTCTGTCATGTTCAAGAAATGATTCAGAATCTAATACTTTTTACAGCTTCCTGAGATGACAGTAGATTTTATTTTTTCTGGAACTAAATATTCTTGCCCTATTTAGCACCATAAGTGCAGACCCAAGCAAGATCTGCCAGCAAGGGACACAGAGTGGAGCTGCATCCTAACCACAAGACTTGCTGGAGGTTGGCATGAGAGCTCTGCACTGAGCCCTCAGAACAGCTGTGACAGGGCTTTTACAGTCAGCAGAACAACTGCTGTGAAATGGGCTAAAACATCCAATAAGGACACATAGTAAAATAAATGTCATTTTACAAAAAAAACACTTTTTTTTTTTTTTTTTTTTTTTCCTACAAGGCCAAGATCATGCACATTCGTGGAAAGCCTAAAGGACAAAGTGCTTTAGGAAAACTAATGCTGGGTTAAGTTACAATATAGTAATATTTACTGGATCACAAATATAATGCGTCTGATGTATTGTGCAGAGGGAACTCTGCAAGGTTACAAATCAACCTAATTAAAAAGATGGAAAAAAATTTGTGAGTAGTACATAGAGGAAAAATAAATTAATATTTTAAAAACCAGGTTTCCCTTCATATCAGGGAAGTGAAAAATCTGTTTTCAAGCCATGACATAATCCCTGATTACAGTGGTTTTCTGCTTTTGCAGGTGTAAAGATTTTCATGTTCCCTGTTTAAATAAGCTTTAAAGTCTGCCACAATTACAGCTCTGCAGATGGCTAATTCAGTAGTATTTATGCAGCAAATGCTCTTTAAATAGCAAAAATTTACAAGACAACAAATACAGTCATTAATCCGTGGCCATTACAAGTATCGGTGATTCCAAAGGAAAAAACATCTCAATTGCCACTCAGATGGATCAGGTGTTTTGAGTAAGAGTTTCACTCACTTTATTGCATCTCCTCAGTATTAAAAAAGGGCATAATTCAGCATCTTTATCAGTCATGAGAAAAATAATAACCACAGCAGGAATTTGTAAGAGCATTATCAACCTAGTAAGTGCTACTGGTGTGTGCTAGGATAAATGTGCTGCTCCATACTTACAATTGCATAAACCACAATCACACTGCTCAAACATTGTAAAGTTCAAAGGAATAAGGCAGAAGAAAATGGGAAGGCATTTTGGCTGCAAAAAATACATTTATCTAGCAGAGAGAAGGGAGCTGAACAACAGCTGCAAAAAAACACCAAAGAAGGATTAGAAAGGGAAACAAGTAATGCCACTGTTCATAACTCCATTTATAAGCTGTGAAAAAAATCATAGAAGAAAAGGAGTTGCAAATTTTGAAAGATGCAAAATATGGGGGTCAAAAGTCAGGAAGGAAATCATTGCTGGAAGACAAAAATTCATTTACTCTGACTGAATGGCAAAATCTGAGGTACACTATTCTACAACCAGCACACAATTCTTTCCTTCTCCCCCAACATAATTCTAGCATTGTATTTACAAATTGCACATGGCAGATAATAGAGACACAACATTATCTACTGCTGCCAGTGAAACATGAATTATTTCACTATTTCCCACACTAAGGATAATCAACAGCGTATCAAATCACTCTCTGCTCCACAAAATACAATGCAGAACAATAAAAATACTCCATGCATTTGGTTCAAGTCAGTCAAAAAACATCTCAAATACTACTAAAAAGTAGACAGGAATGTTTTCTACTTGAAGTCATAAATGAATAATTCAAAATGGAAAAACAAATCTCCAGAGTTTATACAGTGAGACAGAACTACTGTCTTCAGTAGGAACCCTGGGCTAGGGTTCTGTTTTATTTTGCAGGTGACATTGCACTCCATGTTTACTCATGTTACTGTTTAAGATTAGCAGGATATTTGCATCTTTAATGCCTGTCCCCTTGTAAATCCAATGAGCAGCTTGTTTACACATGGAGATATAATAAGGTCTTTAATTTTCCTACTAAACATATCTCTAGAAGCTAGACTCTTAGGGCATTGAAACCTGAGAATCTGCTGCAGTTTACCAGCAAAGCAGAAATAAATCCTGTAGAATCTACATGTGTCAGGAATGTACACAACAAATCTCAATCTGAAAGGAAAATATTTGCTCTGGTGAACAACACACACTTGAGTGCCACGAGTTCAGCAGCGATGCAAATTGCCTTTTTTGAACAGTACTAAAAAAATCTTTTGATTGTTCTTTCATTTCATTATGGCACACTCAGGGTGCACGGTCTATCTTTGCTTTCTGCCAGTACTTTGTTCAGTTCATTAAAATGTACCCATTTGTTGTAATTTTTTAGCCCAATGAAGTGTTAATGTCACACTTGGGTATCTGTGATGGAAAGAAGCAAAAGGAAGAAGTTTTATTGGTACAAATGAGCAATAAAAACTGCTGGAGGTCTTTGCTGAAAACACAGATTGCTTTCAAAATCCTTACTTTTCACCTACTTATTACTCAATTCACTCAATTACATCTATTAGACAATGCACAGTCACCCTTGTAACAATTCCATAAATAGTGGTGGCAGATGCATACAGCCTTAATGGACAGGATAAACTTGAAATGCTAAGATAAAACTCTTAAAAGAAAGGTTTTACACAGGCTGACTTTGATTTTTTACAAAACAGTTAAAAGAACTGTGAGTCAGGACATAAGTGATCCTTAGGCAATGGTCCATTAAGAATAAAACCCACCTAACTGGAGCAGAAATGGCAGCCTGAGCCCTTGTACACCTCTTTTGGGATTTAATTTTAAAGACTAAAGACACAAATTATGATTTTAGTGACTCTTTTAAGTTTGGAAATTTTGGGGAGCATCCCAGGGTATTGTAGGAAATTCTGGGCACTTACTTCTGGATCCATCTGCTATTAACAACATCCATCAAATCTGAAAATTAGACCTGGATCTGAAGGAATGTGACACTTCCAGCAAGACTGGAGATCTGACCTGCACTGAGTGTGCCATGCCTGTTACTCCATGAAGTCTGCTTCATTACCTCATTTCTTTGCAATATTAGTGTACACTGAGGAGCTCTGCCTTTCAGCACAGGCAGAGGATTTCCTGTGAGCAGCTGAGGAGTGCACACACAGACCTGACAGATGCACCAGGCTGACAGGGTGTCAGGACCTGGGGGGTTCAGCCAGTGCAAGAAGTACAACAAAATAGACAAGGAGCAGGGAGAATCCTCTCACTGAGCCTAGGCAAACACAAGGTTTGAACTCAGTATTTACGAACACCAGGAAGATCCATGCTGTCTTGCTATCCCTGACACTGCTGGTGTCAGTGTTTTGGTATTTCTGTAGGGGGAAAAGCATACAAAAGCATGACAGCAGACGTGATCAGTATTTATGGAATCTTCTTATGGCTCTGGTGAGCCTGACCATCCCATGGAGAGGACAATATGCTTGAAATCTTCTTTTTTCCCCCCGTACAGTGCCTAAAGTAACAAAGCCTCTGTTCTTACATTAACCTTCTACATGCCACTGCTGTGTAACCTATGATTATTACCTCTAGCAGCAAAATGTGATCATCAGAAAACACACAGAAATGTTCCACAACAGTATATATTGTAGGAGTGGAAGGCAAAAAAAATGGCTAAAAGTAAAAAACCAAACTGATTTCTACTAATCATTCCATTAAAATAATGATGAATTTTAAATCCAAAAAAGTATCACTATTATGATTACGTTATGAGAAACAAAGAGAGATAAATTAAAAATACCAACAGCAATTCTATTTTATTCCTACAGATTTATTCTAGAAATAGAAAATCTACCCAGTGGGAGTCAAAAAAATTCTTCAGGTACAATAAAACTCAGCAATTTTCTCCAAACCCCAAATCAAGTCCCAGGGTAACTTTTGCAAAGCAGGATATTCCTCAACCTATTATTTTTCATTCTGCCTAAATTTCTGGATAAGACTAAAATACCCTGATGAAAGCTGTACTTGTGTATTTCCAGCTCAGTTGGAAATAGAGATCATGGGGAACTTGTGCTGTTGTCAAATTTGCAGTTCAGTGTCAGGAAGCTCAGTTAAGAGGGATGAGCATCAAAACTACAGCACTTACTGACACTATTGAACAACCTGCCAATGTCAATCATGATTACTTAAATTTAATAAAATATCCTAATCCAATTATTAAAAAAAATACTAATTTGAATTTTCTTAGTAAGTTTGATTAATATTACATCTCATTATAGATGCATAATGCATCAATTATGCCCAAATATTGCCCTATGACATTGACTGGAATGAGGCATTTATTTCTTTAAAGTACATTTATACAGTAAGAGAGTATAGCTATTGGAATGTGTGTGCAAGCCACAGGAAAAAAAAAATGATATAAAAGATATATCAGTTCCCCTGTGGTGGAGAAGCACAAGCAGGTTGCAACTCTCCTGCAATAAAGAAAAAATCCACCTTTCTTTTTAATTCAAGTTCTAGGACAGAAAACATAGTATAGATCCAGAGAGCTGTGAATTAGGACAAACACAAGGCTAAAAATGATGCCTAAAACTTCAGCAAATTTGTCAAGTGCTTTGATTGAGGTTGAGAATATGAGTCCAAATGGGTATACAGGAAGCAATCATTTTTTCATGAAGAATACGTCCTTTACTGTGCACACAAATTCTTCCTTCAGAAGGCTGTAAATTACAGTATTTATGGAATCTTAATGATCTAAACACAGTTGGAGCCTGAAGGTCAAGGTTGCAAACTGCATCCTAAATTTCTGTTTACAGATGAAGCACAGTATTTATTGCTGTACTGCTTGTGCTGCTATAGTTAAAGGGCTGCCAGCATTTCCATTATAAACCACTATTTCAGGGGTTTATACCTTGCCTATCAATCTTCTGACTGGGATGAAACATGGCACACAAGGTCCTGGCTGTGAGATGGGGTTTTTTTGTTTGTTTTCTTTACCAAATGACGAAAAGAATAAGCTTAAAGTTTTACAAGTGGGGGGAAAAAAAAAAAGTGTATCAGGTTTTTCAAGTATTTCTAGTGTTCCTGGGAAACAATTGTAGCTTCAGAGTACAAAACACGTTCACATAACTTCATCAAATAATAGAAGGCCTTTCAATCCCTAAAAAATGAAAAATAATCTAAAAAAGACTTATGGTTTAGATGCTTTTTTATTTTTTAATTAAGCAAACGTACTTCAGATTTTAAATGGCAGCAAAGGCCACGAGAAATCTAACAATGTCCTTGATTCTGTTTATCTGTGTAGATTTACCATTAAAGGTAACAATTACACAACTTGGCACAGTACAAAGGGTGTATTCTTTTTAAATGGCATCTAAATGATGATACACAAGGTGTCCTTTACTGTTGTATATTCCAGACGATGTACGGTGAAATTATTCAGAGTAAAGTCAAAGCCAGTGTTTTCTCCCAGACTTAGAATATTGCACTGTTAAATCTTGTGTTGAATTTAATTAAATTGGAGGGCAACAAGTAAAACATTTTCACTTTCACAGTGTCTACTTTGCCAGTGTGAAAGTACTTTTGCTCTGTACCAAAGTACTGAGGAGAGCTGATGAATTGTTACATTTTGTCTGCGTATCTAGCAAATACATTTTGGTAAATAACAAACTTAGTAATGCAAGCACTTCAGGAATTCAACTATTAGAAGATGTGAAAACCCCTCTTATTGAAATCCTAAGTTTTGACATTATTTATTTTTACAAATAAACAGCTGGGCCAGATTCAAGGATGTTGAATGTTGCTGTTGCAATGCGACACATACAAATTATATTATTATTAAACACTTTTATGGCTCCTTTGCATCAACATACCAGTGCAGACAAGACAGAAAGCACTGCTAAACCTGGAATATTAGACTTCATCTAATCCCATTTTGGCTTATTTCTTTATGTTATAAATCCAGTCACAGCAGGAAGGAAGCAAATGAGCCCCTCCCCAAATGTAATTATTCCATTTTCTTTATTACAGCTGTAGGGCTTTTATCCACTGACACTGTTGAGTTCCCCATAACTAACTTTGGCTTTTATACCTTTTCTTTTGTTAAAAGATGACTGCATTTGTTTTATACCATTACTAATGCTTGGAAGAATCTCTTCCTCCTGTTTCTGGAGCTTTCTCCTTTTTTTCCCTGCCTCTACCACGTGTTTGTTTTATGTCCACTTTACACCATCACGAGCATGAGACATTGGATAATCTCTCCCAGCAGCTAAAATCTAAATACTGTTTTGTTGCTTTAGTTGGTTCTGGTGAGAGATAGAGACCTGCAGACTTCTTTCTTAGAAAGTAAAAGATGGGATGACTACGACATCTTAAAACCAGCCTGGGTAGTGCAGCTGAATACATATCAGAGAATAATTCCAAGCAGAGACAAGATGTTATGAACAGTGACTGACTCAGGCCCCCTCATTAACTGAACTGCACTGCCTTTAACTCGCTGAAACGCATCCAAGAACGCTGCTATATAATTAAATATGTTAAATAATGCTACGGAGTATTTTGTGTAATTCTGAATCTTCAATGAACTGTGCAAAGTTTTAAATAAAATATAGGTGGAGCTTGCCAAGCAGTATTAGACTTCAAAATATTTTCACCTTCTGAAAGCTTCCTGTACCACCTTACACTCGTGGGCTGCCTGGGCTGCCATCACACCTTACGTCTTGTTAGCAGCAATGTCATGACAGAAATGCTACAGTGCTGCATTCTAATGACCCCTTGCATTGTAATGAATTAATGTTTTCTGCAGAAAGGATGTGATAGGAAAAAGAAGCTTTAATCTTGCTTACTTGCTGAGGTTTTCTTTTTATGATAGTCCTGCGAACCACGCAGTGCTGAATACCATTTCAGCTCAACTGCAGGACGTGGGGAACACCATGCACCGTACCTGTAAAGTCCTGGAGGAGCTCGATGAAGCAAGAAGCTCTTCTCCAAGCCTTGCAGCACATCATTGAGCATCCTGACTCTGAGAGGAGCTCGCTCCTTGGGGTCATTGGCCGGGCGCATCTCGTCCGACTGGAACAGCTCTGCCGTGTCCCTCAGACGTGATGCCACTGCCAGCAGCTGGGGAACGCCTGCTTCATCACCTGGGAACACGAGCAAGACACTCACCAGTGATTCACAGACCACTTATTACTCTTGCTTCCAAGTCAGAATTAATAGTCCAATTAAAACCTGAGCCTCTTTTTCCCCTGTGAGCAGCACGGAGCAGGTCAAAGGAAGCCATAGATCATTCTGTGTAACCTCTGATCTGTTTCTCAAAGATCAATTTGGGCTCTGATGCTTTAAGATCTAATAAGCTGTGAGGAATGATTTTGGGGTACGGCTTGAAATCTAGCATTGGAAAAACAGGCATGAAGGAAGCAGTGGTTATAAATCGAGAACTACAACATTTCCTTCTGAGACTGCATTTATTCAATGCCACTTGATGCTATTGCTCTCAAGTCTGAAAGCCTGTGCTTGGATTTCATAATGACTGCTCTATAGAATATTGTAATATGCAGAGTTTAATTGAATTTGATTCAACATATTAGAATCTTAGAGGTTAACAGCAGTTGTAGAGGGTATGTGAAATTGCTCCTCTTAATCATTTAAGTCATATGCCAATGAGCCAACTTTAATTGATAGCCTAATGCATATTCTAATCCAGTCAATATTTTCAAAACTTTTTAAACCTGGAGCGTTAACTACTGCTTTGTTAGCAACCCTACTGAGACAGCAAAATAATAAGTCTGCATCACTTATGAGGACACAACAATTTCAGTATTTCTCTGTTTGTAGTCCAGAAAGAGAAATGTGAATTGGAGCACTGTGAATGTGCAGCCTCCTCCCACCTGCAGTGCAGGTGAAGAGCATGGCCTCCTTTCCCAGTGCGTGCATGGATTGTCTTCATCTTTACAAGCACATGGAGAGAGAAAGCAGAGCCTGAACCTGATATAAAGTCAAAAGCAGTATCAGTCAGCACAAACATTTCCAGGATGCAGAAATTATCTTTAAGGCCAAAATTCACTTTGCCTATTGACAAGCAATCCACCTATCCTTAGATCTTTCAAATAATGCTTTAATCAACATAAACCATGCAGCTCTAGGAGCTGTCTCACCTCTACCTGCATGTGCAAACCTCAGTGAGTTCAGTACCTTAGGGACTGAGATAATTAAGACAAGAAAGTGGTTCAAGACTCAAGTTTAATGAATTTTAAACTTCCTTGTCTAAAATATACATGGAAAAAATCACAAATAGTAATTGGAGAACACTGATATAGTTTAACCTCAGCTGGCAAGTAAGTACCATACAAGTGCTCACTCATACCCTCTGGCTTCCCTGATGGAATGGGGAGAAGAGCCAAAAAGTTAAAACCCATGGGCTGAGCCTAGAACAGTTTAATAACTGATATATAATGATGATGATAACAATAGTAATAATAGTAATAATATAGCATCAAAAAGGGAGAAAACCAAAAGAGAGACATAAAACCCAAGTCAGACAAGTGATGAGCAATTTTACTGGGCTGACCATGCTCAGCCTGGTCCCAGCAGCAATCAGCCTCCCTGGCCACCTCGCCCCAGTTTAAACACTGAGCAGGATATTCTCTGGAATGGAATACCCCTTTGGCCAGTTCAGGTCAGCTGTCCTTGCCATGCTCCCTCCCAGCCTCCTTTAACTCCTCTCTGGCAGAGCACAGGAAACTGTGAAGTCCTCAGGGTGAGCACTACTAATCAACAACATCAGTGAGTTACCAGCCTGAATCTCATCCTAAATCCAAAACACAGTACCAGCTACCAGGAAGAAAATTAACTCTATTCTAGTCAAAATCAGGACAGACATCAACCCATTTCTCAAATTATTTATGGCTGGAGCCTGAAAGGTGAGCACATAATAGGAATGGAAAAGTGAACAGGTATAACTAAGAAATCCAAGGAACATATTCTCCCTCCCATATGGAAGAAGAGATTTGCTATTGGATACATTCCAGCAAAGGAAAAGGAGTTCATAGATCCACACATACTCCTGTCATTCAGCTGACTAGCACATTCTAATCTAGCAAAATATGAAATCATCCAGAACACATGGAGAGACAACATGCTGGTGTGACAGAAACTGTCAGATTTCCCCAGATATCAACCTGAATTTCAACAAGGAACAGAAGCTCCTGGGGGAACAGGAGTGGGAGAAGATGGGTTATGTCTGCCCTGGTTTGGGACAAGGTTTCTTTGCTAATGGTACTTGATCAACCCACCTTTCCCTAGTTAGAATGGATTACAGGCGTGGTGGTACCTTGGTATAAAGGGCTGAAGGTATCTCTCTGAGTCTGGAATAATTTAAATTCCAGAGTTTAGTTAGTTTGATGCCTCAGAAAAATATTCTCCAAGCACACAAGCTTGGTACATTTGGGATATTTTGCAAAATATCATTATCGTTAATTTTCAAATCTCCGGCAAACATCCTGAGCAGCTGAAGAACTTTCCACTCCCATGTAATGGCAATAAAGGGATAATGCAGGCACAGTGCATACCTTACCCTGGGACTTGTGTCCATATGGAAATGTTTAAATTCACCCCGTTAGAGAGAACCCTTTGGTTTCAGAAAAGCACTTAGTATTCCAAGTAACATAAAACTTTCATAATTTTTATTCTGGATCTTATATAAACAACTGCAAATGTCAGCTTTGCCTTTTCAATAGGGAAGGCGAGATAAAGAGAAAATCCATCTTTCTGTATTTGGAAATGAAGCCAACCAGACCATCCTTTTAAACATAAAAATCCTGTAAATGCTCTCACTTGTTATCCACAGCCCCTAAACCAACTCTTTGTTTTACACTCTAAACTACTTGTTAGAAAACACCCACCCCAGGCCTTTTTTTAGTACTTCAGTACGAAACCTGCAGGTGTGGCCAGTGTCATCTCAGCCAGCTAAGGACAGAACAGTGTCACAACACACTGAACTGCACCACCAAGGGAAACTGATTTATGCTCTTCTCAGCCTGAGGAGATGGGAATGGAAGGGCAAATGATTCTTCAAGAAAACTCAGCATTAACTAATGATGTCTTAAGCACCTTGTGATGCTTCCACAGAGAAAATCAAGCACAAGTGTTACTTAAGAGAAAACAATGCCACATTATTATATTTTGTATTCTTTGTCCTTTGGTCTCCAGTATGAATCATGATGAATCATCTAAGCTAGTTGTTTAGTTGCTATAAAAATAAAATTGCAAATAGAAGAAAGTGACTCAAGAGCATGTGCACTCTTGATCAGGGAATTACACTGTTGAATTTCATTGCACTTGCTAAATGTAACTGGATCCTATTCAGACACAAGTTACGCCAAATAGATATTTATTTTTACAGACATTGAATACAATAGCCTTTCCCTGTGTAACTGTTTGCCCTTATGAAAAGCACAGCTAGAGATTTAAAATTTTTAAATTGTGTTTGTGCCCTCTGTTATGAAAGTATTTGCCTACAAGTTCTTATAGGAGAGGGAGCACAGACATATCAGCATTTTAAGGCACAATGCTTGCTCACCATATATATGAACATGTATTTGCATGTAAGAGAGAAGGGAAATTGCTTCAGGTTTTGATTAGCTTGCAAATTCAGAATCAGCTACGATGTGCTGCTGTATTCACTAGGAAAATTTTTCATGCTCTGCAAAATAGGATGAGCAGACCTGGCAGTAGAAAATCTAAGGGGAAAGCTTTGTAGGAAGCACCCTAAAGGGGCAGAAACACAAATCCACAGATATCCTTAGTGCAAGGAATTTGTTGCCATCAGCTTCAATTTTGCTACCATGACTGCTATAGCCCAAGTAAACTAATCTGGTGTTGTTGCAAGTCTTTTTTCAGAGAAGTTATGTAAAAGAGGAATGTTGTGACATTTTACTATGTGCATGTCAATACAGGAGCCTGGAGAAGAGCAGGCTCCAGGGAGACTTTGTTGTGCTCTTTCAATACTTAAAGGGCACAAACTTTCAGAAAATTTGGGACAAACTTTCGAAACAGGACACGGGGTAAGGGTTTTAAACTGAAAGATTAGATTTAGACTAGGTGTAAGGAAGAAATTTTTTACAATGAGGATGGTGGAACACTGGGTTGCCCAGGGAGGTGGGAAATGCCCCATCCTGGAAACATTCAGGGCCAGGTTGGATGAGGCTCTGAGCATCTTGACCTACTGGAAGGTGTCCCTGCTCATTGCAGGGGTGTTGGAGAAGATGACATTTAAAAGGTCCCTTTCAACCCAAACCATTCTATGATTCTATGAAATTATCAATGACTTTTTACAGAGCTGCTGAAACTTATGGCCTACTAAGACTGAACAGATGCTCATCCTTGCCCCTCAGTACCAAATGTTTGCTCACGGAAAATGCATTTTTCCATGATTGTTTTTTTAAAGGCTGAAGAAAGCTACTAATATACAGCAACCTTGAATGGATACTGAAGACAAGATACCAGTGTCTCATGACAAAGGAGATATTTCTGTCATTGATACAGATTTGTTGTATTTTTCAGCTCTGTTGCAGCCAAGAATAATGAGTGGGAACAGTAAGGAGGGAAACTTTCTGAAGATTACAGACAGGTGGAGAGAGTAACTCTTAAAAGTTCCCAGAATGATCAGGGAAATACAGTAAAGCAGGTAAAATGATGCCATCATGAAGAGGAGCAGATAGCTGTAGGCTATGAGCATGCAGCCATCAAGTAAATGAGAGATATATGTTTCTGTATCGATTTTTCTAAGGACAGAGAGTTTAGCCTGACGTTTTGAAATGTATGGGTAGAGACAGGGCTGTGGAAAGTCACCCAGCCTTTTCTGGATGTGACTTATCATAAACCAGATTATTTTAAACTTCTGCTAGTGCTGCCTACTGTTATCACCCCAAGTAGTTCAGCTGCTGTAACATCTGTAAAACATCCGTTCTGGGGAGAAGAAAGGGCCTAGCTGATAGGAAGCCACACACAGCTGACACTATGTCAGCCAAAGAGCTTTAAATCACAGCTCCTGCACTTCTGAAAAACCAGAAAATCTCATCCATCCTTAATTTGTCTTCATAAGCCTCCCCCTCTCAGCCAGTGCCTATCAGAGATGGCTACAATTTGCTCCAGCAGCCTGTGCTGACAGCCACAAGTGGGGAATCTCACCTAGCCTGCCTGGTGCTGCACAGCCACAATTCAGGGCTGGAGCACAGACTCCAATTTTGAAAGTTTTGCAGAGTCTGTGCAATAATAAATGACATCAGCTCCAACAGCACCCAAGCAAGAGGCACCACCAACCTGGCTGACTTTGTATTTGTAAACTGGGTGGCTGAACTTGTTATTGCTGAGATACGTGCCAAGGTACAGAAATGCTTTTAATCCTAATGAGACACCGGAGAATCTCCATCATCAACCCCTGAAACATACACTAGATTTTAAAGACAGGCTACAAAGAGCACAGTGCTAAGAGCTTTCAGCAGAAAATACAAATATGTTCTGGATAAAAATGCTTGTACACATACAAAATACTTCTATATAAATGATTGTACATTTTTACTTGCATATACATACAAAGCAGTTCTACAGGAGTGCTTAAAAGCACTGTTTGTATCATTCATTCCAGGTTTAACATCTTGTTTGCACTCTACCTTGAAAGATAAATTGGACTTTCATAGGATACAAGGCCTAGCAAGATATTCATGTATTTGATTCAAGTTGCAATGGGTCTTGATTTTAAATATATGGAATACAAAACACCACACAACTGGCAAGGTGTAGCTAATGAGAATATTCTAAGCAGCTACCTATTAATGAATTTGTCTAAAACATCACAGACAGGTAACTGCCTGACTAGCCCTGGGAACCTGGATTTCAGTCCTGGAGCCCCCATCTCCTGTCATTTGTGACCACAAGGTTTCCCATTCAACATCAGACCACCAGCAGATGCACAAAAAGAAATCTCTCCAGCCCCAACCCTTCCTTTCAGATAAACCCAAAAGCAGTGGTTTGTTTCCAGGAGTTCTGGTGTGTGCAAGGGGAGAGAACTCATGGCACTTAACAGCCTCTTCCCCATCTTTCTGACGAACAGGCCACGAGCCACATGAACACTTTGGGATGATGTAACTTGCCATCCACACTGTCCTGAATGTAAGAAATGGTCTGTAAAGTGCTGAGTAATATCCCAGGGAATTTAGCAGACTTGATAGAACAGACACCCACCACATTACAGAGTTTAATCCTTTAGAAACATAAATAAATGCAGCATTAACAAGTATCAGGGTATACACAACCTTTTGTGAGTACATCCAGGAGATTGCAAAAGAGTGACTCAAATATTTACACAAAATTTAACTTCAAGCATGTGAGAAAGTCCAACAGGCAATAAAATCTGTGTTCAAGGAATTGGCTCAACCAGACCCCAGAGGCACAAAATTAAGCCTGATGAACAAATCTTTTACATGCCATGCAGATTTAACTTCACCTTTTCCACATTTACAGTCTGCATTGAGTTGGAGAAGGAAACAGCTTACTAAGACATTCCAACTTTGAACTGGAATGTTTGAACAACATAAAATCTTTTGAAGAACGAATAAACCCATGAGCCATATAAAAAAGACCAACTTCTGATTTAAGTAACTGAGAAAGGACCATTGCCTTAATGTTTTCCAAAATGAAAATAAACTGTTCTTTTATACAAGTTAGAGACAGATGAGACATGAAAGCCATGAGAAAAATCATTAAACAAAACTCCAAAGTGAACAGCTGGGAGAAAATTTATCCTGCTGGCCCTACAGCCTAGGAAATAATTTTCTCTCCCCTGAAGTGGTAGAGATAAATGATCTAACTGAAGTTAGAGGAAAAAAGTCAGTTTAAATCAACATTTCCTGTTACTCAAAATAAAGAAAAAGGAAGAACAATAGAAGATATCTCATGTTCAGCTGAAGGAATACCAGCTGAGCCACACTTTTCATCTGATGATCATCCCCTGCTGTGTTTAGGCTGAAGTAAACTAATGTTTATGTGGCACAACAGAGCTAAAATTACTTGTCTTTTTAGACACTCACTGATTCTAGACCAGTACTTGCCTACTGACTCCTACGTCTTCACAATGATGGATGGCAAAGATTAAAGAAAAGGTATCATACTTCTATGAGTATGTGTTACAGAAAAGTGCTGCTTTATAGTGTAGGGAGTGAATGAAATGCAGGGGAAGCACCTCAAAATTGCAAAAAGTCTTTATATTTGAGACACAATCTCACAATCTGCTCGAGGATATGTGACATTTGGGTGTGATTTTACAGAACTTATTTCTCTATTTAACAGATCAACTTGAGAGTTTCATAAACCTATGAAGAGAAATATTTTTCAAAGATCTTAGGACATTACAGGTAATTTGTATTGCTTAATTGACAAAGTAACATCAGAAGAAATAGAAAAACTTTATGGCTTTATTTAGCAACAAAACCTGAGTTTTATTCAGCATTATATAATGACCCTATTTAACTAGTAAAATCACTGGCTATCATTCAAGTACTGAAAATACACATCAGGGATTAGGTGATCCTTTTTTTCCCCCCCTGTATTAATGGAGAATGATATCCCTCTAATGAAAATTACCTTTCAGACTGTTCTGAACTTCTAACGCGATGTCGAGGGCATTAAACGGCAAAACTGGATCAGTGGCAATTTGCAAAGTCACTTGTCCTGTTAGCTGAAAAATACAAAAAGACCCAAAACCCAGTCAAATTATTTCCAGCAGATTTAACAGCCAGCACTTCTTTTGGACTAGCACATGTTTTCGTTACATTGGATTTTCAGGGAAATATGATTAAAACCCCATAAGCACATATTTATGAAAAGGAATATGACAGGGCCATTGCCTTTCTATAAGACATTACAAAGTGTTCAGAGAATACAATTTAGGACCACACACAAGAATTCTGTGCAGTGTGTCTTCTCTGGACCTAGGATGCTGCAGGAGTCTGCAAAAGTCTCTGCAAAAGTCTCTCTGCAAAGTCTCAAAGCTTTTTGCTTTGTTTTCAAATAAAATATCTCAATACTCTAAACACGGGAATGAAGTTTACAGTTTTACTTAGTTCTCTGGCCTTAGCTATTGGATTTTGAGAGTTTTCACAACTAAAATAAAGACACAGACATTAATGATCAGAAGATCAAGCCTAGGGCTAAATGCAAGCTGACCTGAAAACCCACAGCCTTTTGAAGTGTTGTGTGACAACTCAGTGCACGCAGATGTACAACTTCCAGACTGGACAGAACACTGCTTGCTCTCAGTAACTCAGGGAAAGAAATTCCCCAAAGAGAACTCTCAGTCCACTCCAGACAAGATATAAGCACCTGTCACAAAAACTCAATGGCATGAATGCTTCTTTTTGAACAGTTCACAGATAAGGCAGGTGCTGAGTGGCCTGAGAGCTTTTTTCTGCTTACAGAAGGTCAGTTCTCCAGCTCGAGGCTTAGACATGCTACAGGGGCTGTGTATAGAAATACATCTTTCTGCTGAACTATACCTAGCTGTGATTAAACAGAGGATTTCAGTCTCCAGGCTGCCAAGTCCATCACTGTTCATAGGAGCTATAAAAACACACTGACAAAAACATGCAAGAAACTTTCATTCATCTTCTTCATATCTTGATATTGCAAAAAGGGGAAAAAATACCTGTAAGGCTGTGCTCTAAAATGGAATGATGGCTGCAGGTGATAGTGACCGTGTTGATAAAAATGTGCACTGAATAGAATGGTATTGTACAATTCTTCCCAAGGTGTTGGGGGAGTAAGAATAATATCTATCCTTCAAGAGCAATATGATAGTTTCTGTGCCAAAAGTAGCATTTTAATTTTCCAATAGAAAATGGTGGGAAAAGACAACAAACCTTAGTAATATTAAAAACAATAGTACAGCAATTGAAAAGGAAAACCATCTCCCAGGAAAGTGGATGAAAGCAGGGTAATATCAGAAATACAAGTTTCCTGGAGAAAGATTAATAGAACCTCACAACATTTCTCGGAAAGCACTGAAGAAATGACCTGGACACAGAGTGGTTTGGGTACAGAGACTGAGGGAACATGCAGTATATCAGACTGCAGCCCACATCTGAGCACAGATGTGCTCAGAAGCTATTGAGATTTACCTCTAGAGAAAACAGTATCACAGAAGGCACAAAGGAAAAAAGTCCCCTACCATATATACAGAGAGAAAATACAGCGAGGAGTAATGTTATGTCAGGCCATTATCAGGAAAAACAAAGAACTGTGAGTGAACTTAAAGATGAAAAATGCTGTGTCTGGACATCTGTGTTAAAGTATTACACAGTATCTTCTCATGAAGAACTTTCCCAAACTTCCAAATTCTTCAGGCTGTTAGTGCTTAAAACCCATTACATTTTCTATCAGTGCTTATATACAAAAGTGTCTGGAAAGCATTGAAAAACATTGGCCTTCGAGGAGAGGTATCATGGAAATACAAAAAATGAAACTGTTAGGGCAAACTAAAATTTTGTACAAGACTTGAACCCAAACCAGGTCCATATAATCCAGCCATAAGCAACTGTAAAAAATCTGGTTCTTAATGTTCAAATGCCACACAAAATCCTTCCATGTCTCACAGGGAACTCTTTCAATATATACTGCCCAGAACATGAGCACCCTCTAAGTTGCTACAGGTAGACAACTATGGTAATAAAACAACATCCTAATAAAAATCAGGTATTTGACATTGACCCTAAACTCACTGAACCCCAGGACAGCAATATATCCCACAAAACACTTAAATTCTTCCTCGACACCCCATTTCTTCAAGAACTTTCACTAAATGGTAATACAAATACATATTCATAGGTATTTTAGGAAGGGACATCAACAGTTATACATTATTGCTGATACTTTACAATCTGTTACCACAATGTTTAAGAGCACAAAAGCAAGGAAAAAAGTGCTGCTTTTCTGAAGCAGGAAAGTGGCATTTAAAGAGGACAATACCCTAGTAAGCAACTTTCCTTTTTATCATTATCTCCTGCAGAATCTCGCTTCATTTTTATAAGTTCTTACCTTATTTCTATTTCTTCCAAGCAATTTTAGTTTGCTTTTGACTACAGAAGACGAAATCTGTTTTCTTTTTCCTATTTAAATAAAGTGATACCATCCAAATCTTATGACTGACTGAAGCACTTTTGGAAATTTTATAGAGTCTCTGTCTAACACTGCAGACATCTGTGTGTTAGCAAACAGGTAGCAGTGGTGTTTATTAAAGCACGTACTTCGTGGGCTAATCTGGAAGAAATCAATCATGTAAAGGAAAGCTCAGAGCATTGATTTGAACAGAGTAAGTAATAATGCTGCAGAAGCATATATCAAACCCACATAAAGCAGCAAGACAGAAAAGGCTACTGATTTCTTATTTATAGTCTTATTTTTGGATATACCATTCCCCCGAGCGCAACGCTGAATATACATGGAAAATAAAGACAAGCTTCTGCCCCTTTTTCCCAGGTGAAAAATGGATCAGACTAACTACTGAATTATTAAATGCAAGAATAATTTAGCAAAGAGTAAAGACAACAATTTCCTCATGATGTGAAAAGCTAAAGCAGCGTGATTGATTCTATTCCCATACTGAAGTGATTAAAACACTAATGACAGCTACTCAAATTGCATTTATACATAATACACATAAAATACACACAATAATTGATGTAACATTTACACAATTATCGAGTCTAAGAAAAGATCTTAGAGGTCAAATACTAACTCATTCCATAACAATTTTCTTATTTAAAAAAAAAAAAAAAAGAATAATGCTTCCACTGCACTTGGCTGTGGGAAAGGTATTTTTCAGTGAATGAAAATGTATTTGGTGAACTTCCAGTTACTTTAAAAATAAGTATTAATATAAAACATATCAATAATTGTAGAGTTATACTATACTTCTTCTCCATGAGGGTGGGCAGGCCCTGGCACAGGCTGCCCAGAGAAGCTGTGGCTGCTCCATCCCTGGCAGTGTCCAAGGCCAGGCTGGATGAAGCTTGGAGCAACCTGGGACAGTGGAAGGTGTCCCTGGCCATGGCAGGAGGTGGAATAAGATGAGCTTTAAGGTTCCTTCCAACTCAAACCTTTCTATGCACACTGCAAAACAAAACTGAATATTTAAAATAGGTTTATACCAAAGTAGCATTATTTCAAGGTCTTTTACCTTAAAGCATAAACATCTTCATAGGAAGGAAATAACTGCTGTCCCTGCCTTTACCTCTCTGACACTGTGCAGATCCCAAAAGATGAATAAAACCCCACAAACTTCCAAAAATGCTGGTGTTAAAGATGATTCAGTATCACATTACACTTCCAAATGAAGTTGTAGGTCCTTCTCTCTTCCAAAGTTTTACAGACTATTCATTCAGGAACTATGTATTCTGGCAATTCTACTCTTCTCACAAGTCTAATTTGACTATAAAAGCTAGTTTTCAGGAACATCAGGTGGATCTAGAACACTTCCTAAAGGACTGTGACAAAAAAATAATACCTGGATTAAACACACACAATATGTTCCTCTACATAAATTATAAATATACTTTATCTTTTTATCTGTTTTACAATGCAAATAAGGAAATTAAATAAAGTGGAGTTTGGGGGGAATTCATTGAAGGTTTGGTTGGGTTTTTTTTTTGTACGACACAGCTATTTTCTCAAGCAGTTAAACTCAGTTTTCAAGACAACTTGCTTCCTCAAACATCCAAGCTGCCTACTATCAACACAAAGCATGTCTACTGGCATACATTTTTTTTTTTTTAAATATGAATACTTTAAGTCCAGGCTTAAAGATAAATGTGAAAGGCTCCACGCAGTCTCTCTCAGACAGATTCAGTTTTGCTTTGGGGCCATGCTGTTGCTGAGCCTGCCTTGCAGGGACACCCCTGAAGTGCTGTCTGGTTTTCCTGACGAGGCAGGCAAGGCAGCTCATCCTCATTCTGCCACGGAGCTAGAAACTTGCAAGATGAATAAAATGAAAACTCATTTAGTGGATATGAAGATATTATAAATGAGGGAGAGCAATCTGCTAGAATAAACATCAGCACTCAGTGTGCAGGCAGTTTCTTTAACAGAGAAGTTTACTTGGGCCTTTTGGGTGTTTTTTGTTTAGTGAAATTTGAAACTGTGCCGTACCCAGCCTGCGCTAGGCAAACCTCAGTGGGTGGAAGTGCTGAGCCTTTAGGACATTTTTAGTTACGTTAGGAGTGTTAAAATCTAAACAGACATCTCAGATCTCTTCATATGCCAAGTTACAAACAATAGATTAAAAAATCAGGTAAACTGCCATGTTTATCCTTCTGTAAACACTGCCTTCAGCAGTTCCATACACCAATTTTACCTGCTGGAAAGAATTAGGCTCAGCTACTTGAAACCTGAGCTGTGCAGCACCAACTCCTCTGCATTTCAAGCCCTATACCTCCGCAACATACTTTATTTTATTCTATGCATGTTAACAACACTTTACTGACATCTGTGCACTTCCAGAGGAAACCAGCACACACAGAGCAGCTAATCCACCAAACCCACAACTACCACGTGAGAGGAGAGGTGTTGTAGCCTGGTAGTGCAGCAGACCTGTGCAGATTCCCAGTTACACACTCAACATCCCTCTGCCCCTCAGACTGCCTGCTACAGACCCAAACAATCCTTGGTTCTGAGCAGCTCTGAGGCTCAACTTCCTTGGATATCAGCACTATTTTTTTCAAGTCACGTTTGCCCTCACACCTGGCACCTCTCCCTTCACACATTGCCCATGGGGTTCGTGGATGAGGCACAGAGCATGGCAAGATTCTGTGCTGTTTAGGGGGATCAATAACAGTGTGTTGAAAACAACACTTTTTTTCCTCTTTTTCCTTGTAAAGGTGAGTGGAAAGGTTTAACTTTCATGACTGGCTGTTGCACTGTCTAATCTCAGGTGTTCATCTCCTGCATCAAGGGTCTCTCTTTCCACACATACTGATGAGCAGAGTGACCTGCTGAGATCTGCTGACATTAAACCAATTATAAACAACAGCTTCAGCCTCCACACCCATGTAAATAAGGAATGAATATCTGCATACATTAAGATTCCCTCTCAGAAGCACAATATTAGCAATCTCAAATGTTAAAATAATCAGGCTTCCCCACCTTCTCCACCCTCCAAAATTAAAGAAATAATTTTATTAATACAGACAAATTTCATTAATATGCTTTCTTCTGGTTCCCCCTATCCACCCAACTTCCTTAATGTTATCAGACTTTTTTAATTAAACATGAGAGATTGAGTCTATTTAAATGAAATCCATGATTCCCTGGCAATAACAATTTCAGCACCTAGCGTTGCCAGATAAATGGCAGCAGTCGTGAGACTCATGACATATTACTGAGCATTTTTAATAGTGGGATCTTAATTTACTGTAGAAAAAGTTCCTGCAGAATCAGTCTACACAGCAGTTTTTTTCATATTCATCACCCTTCAAAAAAGTTAAGTGATTCACACAAGAAAAATCAGAGGGAGAAACATGACAAAACAACCAGTTCTTTGAGCATCTATCTTTCTGAAAACCACATTTCCATGATTAGGTAGAGAAATAGAAATCTGCCCATAAACATGTTCATTTTGCATCAAAGCTGTCAAACTTCAACAATTCAAATTTCTTAAATATTCAGTAGTACCATATGTGTTTGTTTTGTTTTTTTTTTTTTCCTTCCTGAAATCTACCTTGGCACCAGGGTGTGTATTCACTCCTCAGACCAAATGATATTTTGGGGTACCAGACACTCAGTGGAACACACAGTACTTTAGGACAGTAGAGGGCTCTCTGAGAAAGGAGTATGGCAAGTCTGTGCTACAGCAGGTGAACCAGAGCACAGTAATTCATAAAAAATACCTATTTCTGACCAAGGAAAATGTGAGGTCTTGCAAATATTAAATACTTTATTTCAACAACCCCCCCCCCCCAATAATTTAATATTGTTTTATTTACTCTTAGCACAGAAAATACTGATTAGGAAATAAAAGCATATGGTGAATAAAACATGGACTCTCCCTCTTTTCAGGTATCCTGTGCACAGCAAACAGCACTTAACTGTTTGCATTAGCACGGCACACAGCACTGGACATCCCCAAAGTTACATATTAAAATAATCCAGAATTATGGTATCTTGGGCTGACTCTGGAACACAGATCTCAATTTACATGATCACATACTACGTTTTCTACATGACTCATGATGAGGTTCTGAGACACTGAGAAATTAAGGTCAAAAGTATCCTCTTAAGTGATTACTTTGCTTAAAATCTAATTTATTGGCCAATTTAGTAATATACAGCACTTGGAGCAATGGAAGTACATTTTGTATGGATTTCATTCACAGCTGGGAGTGATCATTCATCCCACTACTTCCAGTTTCTCGCAAAATAAAGAAACTCCTACTTATTTCTGCTTTGCTTTTTGTGTAGACAATATATAGTAATATATATAGAGTAGTATATATATAAGTAATAATGTAATAAGTAATAATATATAATAATAAATAAGTAGTATAATAATATTAAGTAATAATATATATAGTAATAGAAATTACTACTTTTCAGATCATATGGATCAGTATATGGGGATATATTTTTTTTTTGTGTATCTAAATGGATTTATGTGAATTTTCTAATACGGTGTGATTTATGGAGCTGCCCTGTGCAGGGCCAGGAGCTGGGCTTCAATGATCCTTGCAGGTCCCTTCCAACTCAGGATTTTACATGATTCTATTAAAAAATATTTTAAATTGCATTAATTTATAGTGAGCAATGATTGTCCATGCCCTGGGCTGTAACTCCTTGATATTATCCAGAGTTTCCTTCCACTCCTACCTTCTACCCACATCATGCTGCTCCTTGCAGACTCAGAGCCTGGCCCATTTTTGGCAGTTCTCATGCTCTTGTTACCCCAAGGGCAGAGAAGAGGGATGATTAACTCACTTCCAAGATAATGGCTTTATTGAGTTAGGCTTGGCACTGTGCACATGAACCTGCACTCAACCCAGTTTGTTTGGAACTGGGGCAGAGCCACTCTGTCTGCACAGAACACTCAGGTTCTGCACTCTCTGCTCACACAGCAAGCCACAAAGCCAACTGTGGAGCACCTAAATGTAAGCAGCAGTAATCCTGAGATGATTTTCTAACCATGTATTTCATATCTATGCATATCATATTCTAGTGGTATCTATGTGCAGAGACAGTATTGAATTAACTTCTAGAAGGGCCACCAGATTTAAACCTCTTTTAAAAAATGAGTTAGTCAGACTTTTCCCCAGAGTGTGTGGTTATGGGCATGGAAAAAAAAATGCAATACAATGGTCTTCTGCACTTCTTGAGCTCTGGGTGAGCTCAAGGCCACACCACAACAATACAAATCTTTGCATCTTTACAAACCCTCATGCTGGATTTATTACAGAGAATTTTAAAAATTTACTCTAGTGTTAATTCTCTTTTAGCTCCAACTTTAATGCCAGGTTGCTCTGGTTACCAGCTGCAGACATAAGGGTGACAGACACTGAAATGTTTGCTTTAAAGCAGAATGATTTGCACATAGCAGTCCCATAAACCCAGATACCATCACTGCACAGGAAATGACCTCTTAGATTCTTTCATTCTCTGACCCTTTTCAGGTATGGAGGAGGAGAGGGAAGCAGTGCTGGATCCTTTCTAAAGAAGCAGTGTTGGCTGCCTGGAGCTGGCTACAGGCAGTCCCGAGGAAACAGATTTAGCTATTGTTCAGGTACAAAGGGAAATATATAATGAAATACGAAGCAAAATTTATCTCCATAGATCAGAGTGAAAGATCTCTAATGACAATGATCATGAACAGAAATTTAATCTTGGACAGATGTTAACTACCTTAAACCAAAAAGACATATCTTGTTTTTCTTATTTGCATGTGTAATACGGACATTGCAGGGTAAAACATGCAGCTAGCTACCAGTGTACACACCTAAGCATAAAAAAACCTATTTTTTTCTTGTTTGAAAGGGAAATTTGAAGTAAAGAAAGTAGAAGTCCTCTCAGAATAACAGATGAGAAGCATCAGTGCAGATTCCTGTGGACTGGTATGAAAACACAAGCCAGGCTGTGATTAAGGGCCTGGACACCAGGATCTTCCATGCTACCATGACCTCCCCCATGTTTGCTCCCAGTTAATGAATATCATTCCCTTTCCCTGCCTTATGTGTGTGTTTAGGACGCCAATCTGGATGTTAGCACAACCAGCCCTCCTTTCTCACAGGATAATCAAAGCACAGGATGATGGGACTCAACAAGATAATTGATAATTTTGTTAACAGTTGCCAGACAGTTGGCTAGGCCCTGCCGGTCTCGGAGCCTTCCAAGGCAGACAGTAATGACTTACAGATAAAAAAAGCAGCAGTGCAAGTCTGCATTTAATCACCCAGGTTCACAAGCACTCTACAGAAGCAGATCAGCCCAGAAAACCCTATGTTGCCTTACAGCCCTAATTAATCAAAATATCTCCTCACACGCTTCAAGATACATGCATGGACCAAGGGTCTTCCCATTTTGGAAACGATCCCAGGATCACACATTCAAGGACATCCAAGTACTTCCCAAGTTTCTATTTGATCTGCAAAGCCACTTCTTCTGCCGAATCTACAGGACTCAGTCTGAAACTTGTGGTATTGTTAAAAACGAGATAATAGTCATCAGAGGCATGCAATAATAAAGAAATCTGCAATAGGAAGCTTCAACCACAGCCTTCAGTTTAGACCTTGATATCATCTTTTAAATCACACTCCTTTTACAGAAATGGATTTAATTGAACTCCAAAAAAAAGTCTCTAATCATACTTCATCAGCAAGCAATTATTATTCAAGGGAAACCATATGTACTATTAAGCACTCTTAATTAAAATAATGCATATAATCTGCTTCAGCACCGAACAATCATTCTCCTTGATATACATTATTATTTTTCTTCCATTATTGTGACAATACAGTTCTTTTTCTACATTTCCTCATCTATCTCCATTTCATTTATACACTTTTTCAACATTAATGATCATGATATCAGGTCACTGAGATGCATCAATATACCACTACTGTTAAATTCTGCATTGTATGACCTTCAAAATGAGTCAGACCTGACTATGTAGATTGTGAGATGAGGATGAGGAAATGCTATTAGAGAAGCTTCAAACTATACTCTGTTTAGCCCAAATTTTATTTGCAATTATGTCTTCTAATGTCTTTCTTATGTCTTTCAGTATGCCTTCTAAGTGGCATACTGAAAGAAGAATATATGCTAGTCCTTACACACCATTTAGGGAGAACCAGGGACAATGAAAGAAAGAAATTGAATTTAAGAGTTGAAACACCTGAAGAAAATCATTCATGATGAGCTGAGGAAATAGTTCTTTGAGGAACTTGTCAAACTTGGACAGTCAATTCAACTTACTCAACAGAATAAGCATCATGGAAAGATTAATGACATGACGTATTAAAGTCTCCCTATCCTCTCAAACTCAGAAAAGCTGAGATATTTAATAGTTATACAGAGAAAATATTGCTCTTTTCTCTCTTGACACCTCTTGATGCAAAGGTACAACAAATTTTTCCACTCAGGTCACTCTAATCATTCAGGATTGGAGCACTGACAGCTCATTAAACACGACAGACTGGCCCTGAGGGGGAGACACCAGTGAACCACAGTGCTGAGGATCTAAGGGAAGCTGAAAATACAACACTCTGTAGTACAGAGCTCACAGAATAGACCCATCAGCATTAAAAGGCACATTCTACCTCAGGGGAGAATTCACTGGGGCTACCCCCAGACACCAATATTTGCTGCAACATTCACAAAGAGGCTTCATTTCCTTCTTAGGCAATTACTTCAATTAGGGTTAGATTCTGCTCTACTTGCATAGTATTTACCAAGCCAGAAAAGTATTTAAGTTTCTTACGAAATAGTTTCTTCTATCAGAATTCAGAGGAGGAATTTCTGTGAATTTTTTCCCACTTCTGATTTTTTCATAACAGAACATTCAATCGTCAATGGAACTAAAATAAGAAGTTATCAGTTGACTTACAATAATAATTTGAAATTTAAACCTCAGAAGGAGATCTGTAATTAAACAGTATAACTTCACAAATAAAGGTTAGGGTAAGGTTGGTTGTTTTATTTTAAAAAGAGAAGATTAATTAAAAATGAATGTGTTTGGGTCTGAGCAACCTCCCCTCAGGCTTGGGGAAAATGCCAAGTCTGACAAAGTCTTTGAGTCTTAGGAAATCCCAGGTCAGTTTGATGAACCTACTGAAGTATTTTATAATTAGATGGCATGTTCCTGAGGCTGCCATTTTACCTGAAAAAGAAACTCCCTCATCTTTCTAACTTGTCCCTGAAAAACAGTGAATAAAGACCCAGTAAATAATCTTTCCCATTACGGAATATTTATATAAAACAGAGAAAGAAAACTCAGATCATAGAATGGCCCTTGAAATTCAAAAGGAACCCTAGCAGTAAAGCTCAAAGTATCTGAAGGTAAAATTGAGATTTATTAGCACATCTGGGTCTGTAATCATACACCTGTTACTAAAATCATTAAATTATGATGGCCATTTCATTCCACTGTATCTTTATGTGGTTTCTGTATTAAAAGGACAAAGGCAGCATGATCTGAAGGAAACAGCAAATATTACACAGAGAAGCACATTTTAAAAGAATATAATCTTACAATACTGCAGGAGATGTTACTACTTGCTGCTCCAAATATGAGGACAACAAGGGTGAAAATCTGATCACTGCAGTGAAAGGTAAGATGAAAGGGAATTAGCTGAAGAGTCTGGAGGGTGGAAGGGATGGAGTCTGAAAAAGGTGAACTATTTAGAAAAACAAGTTGGAATTTGCTGCACAACATCAACAGGAGCCTGGGCAATGTCTGAAAGAGGAGATGGCAAGTTTAAAAGGACATCTGAGTAACATTATTTTGACACAACACTGAAGATGGGTAACAGGAGGAAAAAAGACTGGCAAGGGAAATATGTCAAGACAAAAGACAGTTACAATGTAGAGAAATGATTTGATCACAGGAGCAGGGAGAAAAGGATGGAATTAAAAAAAAATCTTATGGAATGAAAACATATCAGAATCCTAAAATGTCCTTCAGCACACTTTAATCAGATTTCACTCAGCATAATTGCCCCATATCATGTAAAATTCCAAATAAACCTTCCCCCAAACTGCAGAAGTGCTGCAGAACATGGCATTGACCTGTAGTGAGCAAATAAATTAGTGGCAGTGCTGACTGCACCTGAAGTGATAGAGGCATGCACGTGTGTAAGTGTGCTTTAATTTGGGGATCAGAGAAAAACTCATCTCAAAACTCTTCCATATGTTAAAATTGAAGACAGATGCAATTACAGATAAAATTAATCTTCATACTTAAAAATACATTAAGACTTTCTAGACTCTGAGAATTCCCCTCCCCCAGCCAGTAGAAAGGAAATGTGTATGGGAATCTGAATAGCTTTAAACTCAATGAAAATAATCTTCAAAAGAATTTTGTTATCAGAGTGAAATTTCTAGAAGTTATTGTACTATGTCTGCATCGTACATCAAAAAAACACAAAACACATTTTAAAGTTTTTCACTTCTATTTTTTCAGAAAAAGTAAAAACTCGAGGAACTTTTCTTTTGGGTATAGGATAATACTGTAACTGAACTCTAACAAGCAATATTTTCATCCAAGCCTCATCCAATAAGTATTTGGGGAATTTCTGGAGTGAGGCATTGATCAAGAACGTGTATTTGACACTGAGTTTAAAGAAAAAAAAATAAAATATAGTTTTCACTTACAGAAAAATTTTAGACAGTGACAGATTTTAGAATTCACTCATTAGACAAAATGAGTAGGTAACAAGTAACAAACTCCAAGCTTTTTAACACCATTTAAACTCCATTTCACTTTATCAGTACTGACCTCTCAAGATATTTGAAACAGGAAAACTGGGAATGGCACTAAATCTTGCAGTTTTTAAGGGCTGCTAGTTGGGTCCTGCTGAGGGTCACAGTCAGTGGGGTTGTCCCAAGGGAGTCTGGAGGCATCACCTTGTCTGTCCATTCCCAAATGTTTAAATTTTCCATTCTGACAGCAGCAGAGTCTAGACACAATATTAGATTAGGCCACTATATTATGCGGATTTGTTAATATTTATTTTACCTCCAGTCCTGCAGCAATTGTCTGCACAAAACCCTCATGTCCCTGAGCCAGAGGTTAAACTTCCCTGAAGACAGAGAGTTAATTTGTCTTTTCTGCTTACTCTGCTTAAGTAACAACTGACATTTGCAAAAGAGGGGATGAAGGGGGGCACCAGCACCATCTAAGCTGAGGGGTTTATTTGTGCAGAATATTACATTAAAAGAGCCCAGTAGCTATTAGTGATTATTAATCTTCATTCACAATAATAGCCATATTTAACAAAAAAAAGAATAGGCTATGCTGCAAGTCATGAAAAAGCCTTTTTAATTGTCAGCCCTGCTAGTCTAAAAAAGCCTTCACCCTATTCATTCAGTTATCATTCTGTAGCTTATAATTAAAGTGCTAATGTATATCAGAATTCTTTGATCTCAAAATAAAGGATTCTTTTACCAAAGAAATTAAGAACACAGTAGTTACAGGAAATTCAAGTTTCCAAGTAAAATTAAAAGAAACAACCAAAAGTGATGTAATTAAGGGAAAACTATTTCTATTGAACAAGAGAAGGAAAAAACTTTGTGAGAAGTCATTCTGGATTGTGGAACAGTTCATCAAATAAAGCAGCACAAGACTTTTCTCTTTGTAGTTAAAGACAACCTAGGAAGAAAGGAAGTAAGTACATTGTACCAGCCCAAATGGACTAAACGACCTCCAAGTTCTTTAGTTTAATCTAATGAGCAGAGATAATTCATAAATCCTGAAATCTAGCTTCAATTAGCATGAGTTATCATAATGATTCACAGTAGCTCATCCATGGTAGTTTATTTTCATTCTGAATTCATATTTGAGGGGAAAGAAAGTCAGCAGCATGTCACAAAGTCTGTCTAGACTAATGCAAATAAAAAACCTTATGCATAGACATCTGCACTATGTCCAGGCATTATTTTAAACACTGAAGGTCAGCAGAACTCTTTGGAAAGTCTTGTCTCTTGTATCTTACGGCTCAGCATGACTGAAACTTGACTTGAATAAAACCCAAAAAATGTAGAATTAATTTTGGGTTTTAGTCTGCTGAAAAGCATCCTCTTGTATTGCTGGAGATGTTAACTGGAGTATGTTTCCTCACCCCAGGTTAGATGGCAGGTACTAAATAAAGCTGGTAACTAAAAGGGATAGAGTCAGCAAGATCCCACACTGCTTATCTGCCAGTGCCACCATGGAAATGGATCCTGAGCTTTGAAATAACCTTTCGAAAGCAACTATTGGCTCAAAGATGTTAGTGGACACAAGGCAACCTTGGCTCTTAGCTCAGCTCTGATATTGCCATCCCTTCCCTCACTATCTGCTTCTCAGGAAAAGTGATCTCATTTAACTCACAAGGGTTAAAAAAAAATAATTCAGCAAAGCCTAATTACATCCCACTGCTATCAATCTGCATTCAGTTTCCATGAGCTTTGGATTAGGCAACTCAATACATTTTCTAAACATATTACTGTGGTTGTTTAGCAGCGTAAAGGATGTGTTTTGCATTTTTCTCTTCATTACTTTCTTTGAATTAAAACCACTAAGCCTAGCAAGAAATGCAACACAACTCAGTGGACTAAACCAACCAAACTGAAAGTGAGAAAGAGCTTCTTTCTCAACATTAAAAATCTTCCTATTAAAACCACATGATTCAGGATCATCTGAAGTAACATGGACACTAAAACCAAGATTTCTAGGCTGCCTTTGAAAATTAAGATTATTGGAACAGACAGTAAATTTATTATTAGTTGATCAATCTCAAAGCCACACTTCAATAATTTTATTACCTACCTAGTAATACAAGAATGGAAGCTTGAAAGTCCACTTCAATTATGGAAATTATGGGAAAAATAGTCCAAGAAACACAGTTATGGATCAGAGGAGACTGCAGGATTTTACAATGGTATATATACCCCCAGTGTTTTGTTCTGTTTTTCAGAAAATACAGGAAAATCATACATCCAAAAATTAGAAGTTTGTAGAACTTTGCTAATGAGTTGCTTAGTTTAAGTTCTTCTGGAATGGTCATGCAAAGAGAGAGGAGAATGAATGGTCACTGTATTTTTTTTCTTCTTCTAATTAAGAATGATTTAATTGAAGTAACAAGTACTCAAAGTCAGGTTAGAAAGAAAAAAAATTCATTGTGCAAGTACTAAACGTTTCTCTCCAAAAAGGTGGCATTTCTTTAAAACCTTCAAATAAAGCTCATAAGTTGGTAGAACTAGTTAGCTTAATAACAAGGACCTGTTTTCTAGAATTTCTATGAAATTTTAGGGAACTGTCCAAGCTGAGAATAGAAATTTTAAAAAAAGTACTGTCTTTAACTCTTATAACCTTTGGAAATTCACTGTTTTCTTTGCCTCCTCATGAAAACAAGTGTCACCCTGTACATCAAATGGCTGTATTTCTTTCTGTTTACTTCTCAGTTTTTCATGACTGCTTCCATATTTCTCCTATGAGTGACACACAAGACCTGTGTTCTGATGGAGAAGAAATTGAGCTCTACAGCAGAGTTCTCCTCAGGTTAATTCCCTGCCAACAGCCTCCAACAGAAATGCACGGAGTGCCTGAAAAAGTCTATGGACAAACATATCCCAAATAAAAAAAAAAAAAAGGGAAAAAAAGAAAAAAAAGAAAAAGTAAGATTACACCTTAAACTGTTTAGAGAAATTAAATTTATACCTTAAGCTGTTTACAGGAAAATTAAATTAAAACAATCTTTCACAGAAGGGCTATTCTGGAGGAGGCTTCCCTATGTGTCATGTCCCTTTGAAGCTGCTGCTTAAAAACTAAGGTGAGGCCATCTGAGGGTCTGGAACACAACTTGCAAGTAATTTACTGGAGAGAAACGTGATTATGCAAGGTATTATAAATTTCAATCATCGGTTTGAAAGCAATTTACACACCTTTAACAGATTACACTTGACAATATGAAAGTAGGAAGCAATAAAGGGCAGTAAGAATATGGAAAATGCTCATTAGCAGCTTCTTGAGAGTTCTGCTTACAAGACACCCTCATGCACAACCAAGGAGTCCAACTCCTGGACTGTCAGCAGAGATGTTTTGTGGTGTCCCAGAACATTTATCCAGGATGAGATGCTGTAGGTAAGCATAAAAAGACAAGCAGTACAACCAGGTTGGAATATATGAAGTGCTGTGTAGATTCCTCAACAGGAATTTGGAGATTCAGTCTCCAGTAGTTAGTACAGAGATTTCAGTCTAATTCATGTGTAACAATGAATTGCCCTTCCTGGTATGTTTAGGACCAGAAACGATCCCTGCCAAGGTTTGTAGACTAATGCTGCATAGCAGTGAGGACTGTGACAGTTTTTATTTGGCCAATTATGTCCTTTCCTTATAAAAGCTCTAAAGCTCTAAGATGTTTCACTAAAATTTCCTTTTTTAAAATACAATAAAAAGCATGAGGATATAAAGAGCTTTAAATGAGAGACTAGAAAGTCCTGACAAATAAAGGGTGTATTTTAAGGCAAAGAAGTAGTTTTTGTTGTTCCTACAGCATTCCCACAAGGCCAGCTCTACTTCTATGATCTACATCAGTGAAGCAATTCACGCAGAAATGTACAAAACTTGAAGGTTTTTAATTAAATGAAACATATTTCAGCAGTACATGTCACAGTTTTTCTGAGGGATACATTAAGCATGTATTCATTCTCCACTGATTCAATGCAAGTTTTTTATTTCATATATGATCAAAATTATCTGTTATTTAGATGTAAGCCTTAACAGTAACTGAGGCAAAGAAAGCACAAGCAGCAAAGAGAATCATCCTGCTTACAACAGTGACACAGTGAAAATGATAGAATACGAAGAAAGAGACTAGACTCCTTTAAAAAATGTTTCTTGATGATATCTAAAAAAGAGCAAAAACCAAAACCTACCCAGCTGCATGCCCACTAGATTTATTTATTAGTTTCTTACTGTGTAGCAAAATTATCCCTAACCCAGAACTAGGCTACTGGATAAAATATCTCTACAGAAGCAAGACAATTGAGAACTCAATTCAGTGAAAGAATATGGAATTCTTGCTATCATTTCTGCTTTTTTTTCTCCCCTCCAAATGCTAGAACAGAACAGAAGTAGATACCTGAATTATAAGCAGGGGAAAAAAATTAAAAATTGAACGTACTGATCAAACCCACACGTTTCCTCTGTTTTGTGTTCCTCACCAAGACTCCCACTTCCTTGCTTTGCTTTCTGATCCAATTTTTAATATATTGGGAAAAAATTTTATGCACTGTAATATTTTCTAAGGGCTTGCTATTTTAAAAACTTTTGTATGAATTTGCAATATTGATTTCTGTTCTTAGAAGTCCACCAGGAAATACAGATTAATTCAAAAATACGCCAGGTAACGAGAAACAAGATTTGAAAAGGAATTCTCCCATTAAAAACTCTTCTTATCTGTTAACTACATACCATAATTTGGAAAGAAATAAAGTCTCTAAGGTAGACTGCAATCAAATATATTATAGAGGTCATCTCGTTCCACCCCCTGCCATGGACAGGGACAACTTCCACTATCCCAAGGTTGCTCCAAGCTCTGTCCAGCCTGGCCTGGGACACTTCCAGGGATCCAGAGGCAGCCACAGCTTCTCTGGGCACCCTGTGCCAGGGCCTCACCATACTCCCAGTCAAGAATTTCCTCCTAATATCCAATTCCAACCTCATCTCTTTCAGCTGTCACACTCCTGCTCTCTTCTCTGCTCCTGTGACTGTGTTTTGTGAGTTCACTTCTGACACAGTAGAGAAGAATGCTGCAATATTTCTGTATGGGGTTTCATCCTCTCAGAGCTCTCGACACAAGCAGGAGTGATCCAATTTTCAACAGAAAATCAGTGGAAGAGGAGCCTTTCAAAATAATATAGCAATATTCTTAGTGAGGTAAAGAATAATCATGTCAGCATTGCACTGCCAGTTTACTATAACAAGGCAAAATGCAAAAGTTGGAAAAGAAATTTTCAATAATTGATGGGTTTTTTTTTGAATTGGATCATAAAAAATTCTTCCAGTGAAGGAGGTTTTAAAGCTTTGAACTAAGTGAAATTCCCAATTTTATTTATTTATTTTTAAAATTTCCTACTTTGGCAAAATCTACTTAGTATTTGGACTACGTAGTTTTCCTCACATTTAGCTATTTTTATGTGGGTTTCATTGATATGGTAGTGCTGTTTGGAACAGCAAGTAAGTTTAGGATAATGCTCATTTTAAAATGAAGTTTATATAAACGAAGCATTTAGAACACTTTAGTTTCTGAGACAGGCTGGTTTAGATAAGCACTTCAAAAAATATCTATAGCATACTTCATCTGGAAAAAAAAATTGTTACTTAGAAAACAATTAGAAACAGTTCCATATTGCCAAATAATTGGTTCTCCCATCTCCTGTAAGATTCTACTTTGGACAGAGATTTTTCTTCCTGTAAGAGAATGCGAATGCAAATGAAAGATTCTCAGCATCGTGTGGGAAAAGGAAAAAAAGAGATGGATGGAAAAGTTTGATTAACTCCTTTCCTCAACATTCAGCATTCAGTCCACCACATTATGCAAAATATCTATTGAGTTACAAGCAAGCCTTTTTTTTAATCTTTATATTTTTTTGGAAACCATGATACAATGTCATTACAGTTTTGGCACTTCAGCATAAAAAGAAATGTTTCGTTCTCTTTGCTTATTAGGATCTCATACGAGATCCTGTCAGCTGCAAGTTTGTTGAGTTTATCTCAAGAAAAAAGGAAGAAAAAAGCTTAAATTTTCTCTTAGATATGTCAATCAAAAGGAGTGCACTGGCTGGAACTCCACGTTCAGAAGAATATCACTTATGTCAGTTGAGACAGAATGTTTCTGTGAGCCCATTTTCTTCATCACTTTTAGAAAATATGCTATTTATGTAATGACCTGACCTCCCCCTGCAATTACCAAAAAATCAAACTGCGCTGTAGAGAAGGGTTCAGTCAATGATTCCATCATGTATTTCTCATTATGTGCTCTTTTCCTGGTTGAGAAGTATTTCTAGAATCACACTTTCACAAAAGATAAATAGTGTTCAAATTTGAATTGGCCAGGGAGACCAGATACTCAATCTTAAAGCATTTCTTGGCTACATGAAAATTATTAATTCCAAAATTATCATTATTTAACTCAGGATATCCTGCAAGCTGTGTTCATTCAAGTTCAGATTACTCTGTCCTTTCCAGTCATGCAGTAAAGACACATTCCTGTTATTCATGTTCTTTCATGCAGGTCTGTTTTTATTGTATTTGCAATAGTTGCTAAACAGCTCTTCATATCAGATCTTTGATTCCAGCAGACACACCTGTCTTAATGTGCTCATATAATTTTACAATCTCTTATTCATTATCATGTTGCTTTTTTATTACACCATAGCTGTTAGGAATGGCAACTGTTAATACTGGAGACTGCATGAATTATTAGTTTTTATGCTGAGATGAAAGTATTGATGGAGATCAGAGCACTGCTGTAGGATCATGGCTCTTTCTTCCAGGAGGAAGTTCCCATGAATCAACTGAAGAGGAATGCAGAAATTCCCAGGGACTTTTCAGCACTGTGTACTGTGCTTTCACCTCTTGCAATGTGACCTCTGACACGGCAAACTAACTGCATTTCACTTTGCTGTCATTTTACATAAAAGCTAGTGATGAAGTAGAGATACAAAATGTGTTTCCCACTAAGAGTTCAGCCCTCTCGCTTCGTGTGAGCTGCTCAGTGCTGATGTTTGGAACAAGCGAATTTCTAGAGTCAATTATTAAAAACATGTTCTGTGTGCCTGGTAACCAGATTATAAATCATGAGACTTCACAAAGCTGGTGTAAAACTCATTGTCAAACCTTTCCAGGCTTGTTAATAGTGTTAAAGAAAAAGCCTAGGAGAAGGCATCTGCTGAGAATAGAATGGAATTGGCTATTTCAGTTGGAAAGGACCTACAAGGATTGTTGTGTGTGACTGCCTGGCCACCTCAGGGCTGGCCAAGTTGAAGAGTGATTTTAAGGGCATTGTACAGATGCCTTTTGAACACTGACAGGCTTGGGTAAGCTAACACCTCTCTAGGAAGCCTGTTCCAGTGCCTGACACCCTCTTGGTAAAGAAATGCTTTCTAATATCCAGCCTAAACCTCCCCTGGCAGAGCTCAGCACCATTCCCACAGGTCCTGTCACTGGAGGTTGCCCTTCAGCCTCCTTTCAGGCCAACAAGACAACTCCAAAGCCCTCAGCTGCTCCTCACAGGATCTGTGTTACAGCCCTTCCACAGCTCTGTCCTTCTGGTGACAGAATGGGAAAGCAAAAATCTTTAAATGGCTGTACAGTGCAATCTCTTTGTATCTGATAACCTGGCTGATCATCTGGCACTGCCATTCAAACCAAAACCATGCACCCTTGAACACACAGCTTTCTGTTAAAAAAACAGATATTAATTTGTCTTTCATTTATCCATGTAATTTCCCCAATTAGATAAACTGTGATTAATTAACTACAGCTTGTGGCAAGTGACATAGTTTGCAAAAAATGAAAAGCACACAACAAAAACGCTGGAGTCTGAATAACTAAACAGCAAACCACGCTACAAGTCAAGCTTGCCCAGATTTGTGTTTCATTTAACTCTGAAAAGGAGCTTTCTTATACATAGAGAATGGGAACTAATTTTTCTTTAGGTACTGAGCAACACTAAAGCTGCATTATGAAACCAGTTTATTACTGGTAAATAAAAACAGTGGCTCCCTAATAAAACTGGGATATGAAAATCTGCTTTCACAGAGCTCAGTTTTCAATAGCTCACGATAAAGACTGCCACCACAAAAATGGGAAAGCATTTTTAGGAATTTCACTAAAGCATATACTTACCTAAATGCCAAGTAATGTATATCCCTTAGGTTTTCAGTAAATATTGTCTAAATGGATTTACTAATCTGAAGGCCTAT
This sequence comes from Vireo altiloquus, assembly GCA_013396875.1. NCBI lineage: Eukaryota > Metazoa > Chordata > Aves > Passeriformes > Vireonidae > Vireo > Vireo altiloquus. Next base: position 208,622 of record VZRF01011833.1, read on the forward strand.
CTACAAACCCCACAACAGATTTATACAAACCATAACATACACAACAGATATGTAAATCTTACCAATAAAACCTAAATAAAGTTTTGATTAGTTTTTGATTTTTCCCATGTACTTTGCCAGTACAAGCAATAGATTTATTTCTAAATCACAGTTTTGGGGCTCAGATGTTAGCATCAGAATTTAAAATTACACACACAGCCCTCACACATTAACTCTTAATCATGCTTTATAAATTCCAATCAGAATTTCTACAGTGAGTTCTTGAAGTCCAGATGTAATAATGAGTTTCATAAAAGGCTTTGTAATCTATTTCTCATGTTCTCCTTCAAAGTTCAAAATAAATCACACTCCATCCACAAAGCACCTCAGTTGCTGGTTTTTTTTTTGTAAAACCAGCAATTTGTCATTATATGGCATGTTTAGCCACAGTGCTTCTACAATTCTATTGGAATAACATCAACAACAGATGCGGAAAGGACTATTTAAATTTAAGGCATGCATTTTAAGCAGATCTAGGAATCGACTTGCCATAGTGCATGCAAAGAACTGATCCTCCTCAGGCCAATTTTAACACCCTTTCAGTTCAGATTTCAAAGCCTAGCAGAAATTGTGCTGCTGCTGGAATGACGCTGGTGCCACAATCCACGTGAACTCCTCACTGTCATCCTTCCACAGACACTAAAGCTCCGATGGCAAATCAGATCTGAGAGCTGAAAACAAAACAAAGCCTGCAGCAAAAACCAACAGCAAACCCAAATGATTACTTTTTCAGTCAGATCGAACCCAATCCTGGCTCACTCCGGGGCAGCATCCAGCTTGGCTTAGGGGAAGTGGGAAACCACAAAGTCAGCAACATTCACCTGATGGAGACATCTGATCATCCTAATTATTACATTAGCTTCAAAGCCTTTTGAAAATCCAATTCCAACAGCAGGTGTTAAAACTTGGCATTCAGCTCAGAATTTGATGGGATATAGGTGACAGGAAGGGAAGAGGTAGGGAATCAGAAGTAATGTAGCAAAGACAGGTGGAAGAAAGTAGTTCTTGTTATTTTAAGAATTGTTTACTCTTCCTGAGACACTTCTAAAAGGCAGGAAAAAAGCTGAACTCACAACTTAAATTCCAATAACGTTCTTCCATGGTAAGGAAAATAAATTATATTAAAAACCATATGTGTAACAGTGAAAGTTACTACATTAAGTACATACATAATTTTTTAATATACTATTTATACAATTCCTTTTATTACATATAGGCTTTCTATTAAAAATTCATTTGCCAGATCATCTCATGACAGAGCAATATCCAAATACGAAAGGCCATAGTGTGCTGTCTCTGCCCATACAAGGGAATGTTCTCCTTATTTGAAGTGAAAATAAAGACAAGGAAAAGGAACTTTTCTCCGTGTTGATTCAATCAATTTTGCTTTTTAATGACACTTAAAACTTCTGTAGTAGAGCACTTATTCCACTGAGTCTAATCAAGTTGTTCAGCTGCATAAATAGAAGTATTTAGCCTTTTGTCTGCAGAGTGCTCTTCTGTGTCCTTTTAAGCCTTGGGACTGAATTCCTGTTTCAAGCACGGCACAGTGCTGGGAGATTACCAACAGGATCCAGAATATGGTCTATAATTGAATTCCCAACAGGTCTGGCATTCACAAAGCAGAACATTCACAAAACAACACATTTTACTCTGAAATATAAAGAGTTGGATGTGCAGCTGCTGCCTCTCAGCTTGTACCTGAAAATCCGAGAGTCCATCTGCACTTACAGGCTCAAACACGTCATGAGCAGCTAAAAAACTGGCCAATATTTTTTATATGCACCTTTCAAGTTGGCCATTGGCTCCCATACTGAGTGAAGCCAGAGTGAACTTCACTGAAGTGCACAGAACCAGGACTATAATCAAATTTAGACTGGGCTCATCTGTTATGTCAGGTGCATTTATCTAACAGAGGGCACTAATCAGTAGTTTTAAAAAGTGAAACCTGAATGGTTCAGAAACGCTGGCACCTTGACAGATGCCACAATGTTATTGAAACAGATTCCTCAAAATGGTATCTCAAGGAAACACCTTAGAGAGGAAATAAAATAAAAAAAAAAATACAAACTACACAATCTTTGTGTTCTAAAGCTTTTATTAAAAAGAATCAAAACAATAAATCCCTTAGAATCAGGATATGTTGAAAAAATAAGCTAATTTGAGAAGAAGCCAGTGAATCTTTGTTTTGTAATTTTTGTTGCCTTAGATGTTTTGCAAAGCTGTGATTTAAAGTCTGCCAGCTTGCCATAGTGTACAACTGTCAGTACTCTTTTAATTAATAAAAAAATTAAAATTGTTAATTAAAATTAACATTTAACACATCTTATAAAAATACAGAAAATATCACTGAGTAGATAATCTTTAGTAACATCTTTTTCCAAGTATTCTGATTTCATGAAGTCTGTGTGTGCATACACAGCTCAAATAAGACAGTAGAAGAATGACTTTGCCAATTAAGTGCTTTGAATAAATTTTAAAAAAACCTAGTCGGATGCAAATGTATTGCTATTTATTTGGCCATTTAGGAATTAGAACTGTTTTGTCACAAGAAAGCAAATGTTCTCCATTCAGAGTTTCATTGTTCTAAAGGAGTAAGCACACAAATGTGGATGGATCATATTTGATGGTAGCAAAATGGAGATTGTTTTATTGCTTATCTGTGATAATTTAAAACAGATTAAGAAGAACTTTGGCACTATCTCAGAATTTACACGTGAAATATCCACGTACAGCTATTACTGATATACCTCAACAACAAAATAAATAGGCTATATTTTTCATCTAAGGAAAAGACAAGGACTCTGAGACTGAAGAATTATCACATAACTAAGAAAGAACTACTTTTTCATGAATGAGTCCTCATAGAAGGAATCATTCAGGACATACAGTTTTATTGGTAACCTGATTTTGAAGACATTTCTCTCTATTTCTACAGGCATATCACTTTTAGATGAGGAAAAAAAGCTGCAGCATACTAGAATATACTATTCCATTACCCCAGAACAATTTCTATCCTTCTTCTCATCTACCCTTCTGAAATGTTGTTTTTCATTTATTGGCTACTGGATTCTTGTCAAGAAACACTTTAGGTCCAAATGCAGTACTTTGTAATATTAGTTTAAATTTTGAACTAGAATTATTTCAATAGCTGATACAGGTGCTGCAGCTTTTACAATCAATATGATACGTGTGTGGTTGGAATTAGGCTGCAATTTATGAAACTCCTAGCCATTAGTTTTACAAGAAGGTGTTAAAATAAAAAATAGCTTCATAGCCAGCATATGATCTCTGCTTATGAAATAGAAATATCATTTCCACTGTAGGAAGGAATATCTTTTATATTGCTTGGTTTTATGGTTAGTTTGCTAGAGACAATACCCAGCACCTGGCCCAAGAAACCACTGGTGAGTGCAGTGACCACTCCTGTTGGTTAATTAAATCTCATTAACATTAACGCACAGGCTTGGATAAATTCTGTTGGACTCAAAGGGAAAATGGGATCATACTTGGGCATGTGAATCCTGAAGGCCAAACTGACCCTGGTCAGGAGGAGTCTGAGTTCACTTACCTCTGCCCCTCCTCGTTATCCAAGTGGGAATACTCTTCTCGAATTGTGCTTTTTAGTTATACCCAGTTCAACTGCCTGCATACCAACATATCAGGAGGCAAAATAAAAGGAAATAAAGGACAAGGGCAGACTACAGTTTCATGCACAGGATTATGTTAAAAAACATCTTGAAGAGTTTTATCAATGAGACAACATCAGGTTTGTCATACACAATCAGTTAAAAAACCATTCACAGTACGAATTTCAAATAAATAGATTATCTGCCACTGGGATCAGATTTTCACAGCACATCTGCCATGAAGGCATCAAAGAGCAGGGATTTGAAACAGGCCCAGCCACTCCTATTAGTGCCACACAATGTAAAATGCAAGTAGAGAATTTCATGGTGCTGCATACTGAAATCTGAAGTTTCAGCTGCTTGTTTTGGCTCCCGACCAGAATTCAAGGGCTAAACTTAAATAAGGGCAGACATCAGTTTGTGCTTAGTTTTTACTTTTAGGTTCCTTCAGGCCTCCCATCCCTCAGCTCAGGACATAATGTGTTGGTTCTTAGGAGCTTTCTCCCAGGACACACATTTTTTATGCCTTGTCTAGATGTTTAATTTTGGTCTTATCCTCCCCCTCCGGATGGCTACAATTCCAAGAAGTGCTCAGCATCAAGAGCATGCTTTCAGAAGAGTTCAGCTATCACTTTGATGCCAAAATATGTGTCCACATTTAAGGACAAGATTAAAACCACTATGGATTGGGCTCCTAAGGAAATCTGTCACTTTAAAATTCCTTAAGAGAACCTGAAGTCTTGAAAATTTGGTTTTGAATTCAGGACTGAGCCCACAAAGCAAACTTCAGTATCTGTAAACTTCAGAATCTGCCATGTGATCGCAGCTATGTCACAGAACAATATAATGAAAAACATGTCTAGAATACATTGTACAACTGTACACCAAAGGAAGTTATGAGTATGGTCCAAAACCAAAAATGAACAAAGAAACAAACACTTTAGCAGCTGTATTTCCCCAGGTCTTTCTGCAAGTCGTTTTCAAAGCCAGCTAATTACCTCTTTAAAAAGTATATATAAAAGCAGATTACTAAAGTTCCACTGACTTTACCTCATAGTCATTCAAATGTAAATTGGAATACACTAAATTAAAAAAAAAAAAAGACAAAAAAAAAAAGGAAAGCGCAGTTACCACATTACTGTTAGTAGAAACTTCATGTTTTAAGAGGCATACACTGGGGAAAGAACTGTCTGATTTGACATCTTTGTCAAAAGATCTGTAGACAGAAAAGAGCTCCTATTGAGAGCTGCTACAACAGACAAGGTACTTTTAGAGTACCCAAAGGAACTATCCCTCTACAAAGTTGGCATTTTCTTTAAAGAAAAATTCATCTTCCTTGTAAGGGCACTGAATTCAGTACATGTGTGCAGATAACAAATGCCTATGGTAGTACTGATGCTAAAGAATGGATTAATAAAATTAGAGTCTGATAAATTCAGTAACTAAGTGTGTGAAGAACAGGACAGTGAGAAACAGGAATATTCAAATAACCCCAGGCCTATTCCTACCTATTGGAGAAGCAAGTTTCAGATTAGGTTTTTTCAAAATTTTAATAAGATGTACAAACATCAATCTTGGCTTTCTATCTTAAGATTTAGGATGATACATTATGTATCAACTTATGTGTTTATCCTGTGGTTTGATTGGATCAGATGGAGCTGACATATTTGTTTCCTTCACTTCAATTCCAACTATGGTTTGAAAAATGATGCAATGATTTTTTTTTTCTTTTCACTGACAGTTGTCAGACAAATTTTGGGAGCAACAAATTACAATTTAGGTCTAAAAGAGGACTTCAGGAACTAATGGTTCCAAAGTGCAATCTGGTTAAGAAACACTGACAGAAGCCAATGATAACTTTTTTAAAGAACATGCAGTCTTATTGCAATGTCAAAACTATTTAAGGAATGTAGAAATAATTCCTTTCAGTCAGAGAACTGAACAGGTAAGAATGTACACAGACAATCCACGGGGATGGTTTCTACACAAGCCATGCTACTAATGGCAGCTATATTTTTTTGTTCAATTGGCTTCTCTTGTTGATTGAAACCATAGTTCCTGGTTATTTTGGTATTTTCATATTTGTCAGAATTCTCTAAGCTGAAAGTATTACATTCCAGTGACTGAAAACAAAACAAAACAAAAAAAAAAAAAAAAAAAAAAGAAAAGAAAGCCCAGAAAGAATCTTGTAATACTGGAGCCTTGACATCTTCCCACAACCTCACGAATATATGTCACAGGAGAAATGGAATTAGTTCTGTCCTGTAATAATTCTTCCAGTTTGAAGGAAGCATATTAGCATATCAGCAGAAAAGATATAGAAAATTTCAGAGGGTAGGGGAATAGAGCTGTTTTTTAATATCTGACTGAAGCAAGCAAAGCTGTGTTGGATGGTGCAGCTGGTTCATCAAATTTTTACCAGGGCTTCTGCAATTTCAGCTTATTTTTATTACCTAGTCTTTATCCATCAGAGTTCAAGTATGCAAGAGTCCTTGAGGCTACTTGCTTTTAGGAACAAAGAACTACTGAAAAATTCCAAGCATATCTCCCCTAACAAGGCTGGAGCACATAGAGAATATGCTGTCTGGCCAAACACAGTATGACTGTCTGTCAGAAAACCTCATGTCTTTAGCAGCAAAGTCACCTCTCTCACATCTAATGCTGAGAAAATCCCCAGACAGCTTTTTTTTCCCTTTGAATGTTGTTACTTCCCTTTTCACCACAATTCATAGAGCATCCCCAAAGTTACTGTGCCAGGTTATATCACCAGATTTCCTCTCGTTTTTATTGCTGCTGACAATAGCCACAGAATAAAATACACATTGGTAGAAGGGAGTTTTCAGCAGGTTTGTATTTACCCTCTGCTTGAACTGGATTATATGTTCTTTCATGCATGAAGGCTAAAGGTAAAACAAAAAGGCTCACTTGTGTGCATAAGAGAATATGTGCTAAATCAAACCATTCCTGTGAAATATGGGTGCCTGAGCTGCTTTGCAGGAAAACACAGACAAGTTTGGGTTTGTGTGTATCCAGAGTGTCACCACAGACAATAGAGTTGTGCTTTGAACGTCTCAAATACCATCAAACCATAAATACCAGTAAGATCCTCAGAGCCAGTATATGAGATGCTGGTCAGAAAAAGAAAAAAAAAAAAAACCAAATAATTAAAGTTAGGGAGTGACTACAGCAACTGGCACATTACACTGCACCTCACCTTGGGGCAGAGGAGAGCTCTGAAAAAAACATGAACTGCTGCTGTGGGAGGACAAAGAGAAAAATTAAGAGATGCCCCAATAGTGCAATATCTCAGCCCACAAAACCCATGCAGGTGTTTTCAAGTGTGACAGAGCACGCACATGGTACCCCACACATCTCTGGTATATTGACAGCAAGGCCAAACTCCATTTAAAAATTCAGTATCAACAGCAGGCTCTCTAAAATATGGATATTGATCAGGCCCCCAGCTTGGTCCTCACTCCATACACTGAGACCTGTGCTTCTGCTATGTTAACCTGATTTGGTACCTCTGTCACCTACCCCAGCCCATATTTCTGTTTGTTGGCTGGAGGCTTGAATAATTCGTTCTGAAAGAACGAGATCATAACATAATTCACCTTCAAAAAGACAAGAGAGTTCTGTTGCTCTGTGCAGAACTCGTGTCTTTGATGAAGAGACTGAGAGGTGATGGGAAAGCCTGGCACACGCGACTGAAGACAGGAATTTTAAAAATTACATCTAACAGAATACATCACTGAAGAAAGCTAACTGGAGAAATTACCTGTGAAAATTGACACTCCAAAGTGTCACATTTTCGTGATGGAAATCAGAGCACATAGGAGGAATTTCCAGATAGCTCTCCACACGGTGACGTGGGGGGAGGCTGCCATATATCTGCCTGGGCTTTGCAAGGACAAAGGGTTTTCTGGGCTTGGCTTGGATATGAGATGTTTTCAGGTGCATCAGACTTCTGTTTGCTCAGTATTACAGATGAGTTCTGCCTACACCACGCTAGCTCGTTAACACTTTAGGTGCTGTAACTCTGACTGGAGTAATTTTGTGTCTCTGCTGCTCAGAAATCAAAATGCCAAATGTTCTGTCTCTACACAGAGGAAATTTTTAAATGAAAATACAAGATACCTCAAAGGAACCTACAGATGCAGAGGCTATTGGCATGCCCAGGCACAACACCACAGAGCTTTTTCAAGAAGGATCTGAATCCCAAAAGAGCACAACATATTAGGAACAACACAGGAATGTGAATGCACTGAGTTGAAATACCTACACCAACAATAACAGGCTGTTAGAAATGTCTCTGGTAAAACTTTGCCACACATTCTGTTGACAGTACTATTCTAGTGATTCAAAATATGCAAAACCCCAAAAGTCTTTGGAACTGTAAGAGTCTGAGACCTTGCATTATCTTGGCATGTGCAAAAAACCCCAAACCAACCAAAAAAAAAAACAAAACAAACCACAAACAAAAAAGCCCCAAAATCCAAAAAAACCCCAAGCTCCTTTGCAGACACCATGCAGGAAGATCAAAATACTTGGCAGAGATAGAATGCACCAAACCACAGATTTTCATTTTTAGAGAGATTACAGAGAAAGAAACTACCAAAATCATGGACATCACCCCACTGCCAAGATGAATGAGTGTTCCCTGTATTAGAGAATTATTGGGACTAAACAAGGGATAAATGGGAATATACACCCCTTTCATGCTTCAAAGGAACAGAACAGTATGATCCTGTTAGAGAATGCCTCAAGTCAACACTCTTGTGCTGCACCTTATCTGTGGTCAAAATGTGAATTTCCTTTACCAACAGTCCAGCAGTCTCTTCATTCCATTTGCACACTTTCCATCCTATTTGCTTCAGGTAGAGAACCTGCCTGTCATGTTCTGAGAAGTGTTTCTATTTTTAAAAAATGGAAATATCACAGTATGTTACACAAAACCCCCTTATTTCCTCTAGAATTGGAAACACTCCTCCCTCTTGCTGTTTCATTTAATGTTTAGAAGTTAATTTTATTAGAACAGGTCTGCTTTATGCAATTCCATACTTGGAGTATAGAATAATCAGGTTCAATAATAATTTCCTCAAGTTATCTGTCAGCACCCATAGCTCATCATAAAACCAATTATGTCACTTTTGCTGTCCCTTTTATCCCTTTTACCCTTGATCCCTTGGTGCCTGCCAGAGTTAAAATCAACATGAGATTATCCCATGGCTGATCCTGGGTAAGTGGCTCCAGCAGCATCCCCTGATAGGGGTCTTTCAGGTTTTCAGAACCTCATGATCCCAGTCTCAGGAGGATACTCTGGTGAGAGCACAGCAGACATAAAATCATTTCCAAACTGGTTAGGCTCTGAATTGACTGGTTACCATGAAATTCTGTGCTGAGTAACACTGATGAAATTTATTAACAAAATAGCACATACTTTTCTGAGTGTGCATTCCATTACAAGGAAGGAGTTTTATCTGACTTCTGGTCAGGTGGGAAAATCCCTTCTCTGCCACAAATTCTCCATTTTAATACCTGATATTATACATATATATAAAAATTACAAGGTCTGCAAACCTCACTTAAGGTACCACCAAGTTCTGTACTGCAATTCACTATTGTAATGAATATCTCATTTTTCATCACTAAGAAGCTTACAGATTTCCCTTTCTTTGAATGCTTCAGGTCAGCCTGGTTCTCACAACAATCCACCCTAAATCCATCTTTTCAGTGTCAAGATCTTAATATGAATTGTTCTGACAATTGTTCTGACAAATTAGATCTTCTAAGCACTCAGATTACAGATCTATCTACTTAACAGCTGCATATTTCACATTCATTTTTTTCTGCCACATTCAGCAAACTCCTCAGTTTCAAAGTGTTCATAAAATTAAGGAACCACTGACGTCAGAGAGCACAAGGCACAAATTAGCTGATTATTCATTCTTACACCAAACCTCACGTAAAAACTTATGTTGAAATTTTTACATTGTTACTTAGTATGAAGCCATACACACAGAAAAAAACCTATTAATTACTAAAATCCTATTTCCCTAATGGAGACGAAGGGCTTCAAATCAACACAAGCTTTTAGACCAGCTTGAACGACCATACAAGCAAAGCAGACTGTGAGTGATATGCAGGAAAAAATAGGAATAAGAAGTTATAGTTTCAAATATTTTCATAAACCATTTCTGAGGAAAAAAAAAGCCAATTAAAATTATCAAATATTGAACTTATTATATTTGAATATTTAATTTCTCTTTACATAAACAACCAGTTTTGTGTGAAAGGTCTTGAATTTGAAAGCTAAAATTTCTGAAGCAGGTATCACATCTGCTTTAATTGCAATTGCAATTGGATTTATGAACAGTTCTTTGGCAGGTAACCACTGAGGAGCATTAACTTCTAGCTGAGGACTGGAAATTCTAACTACCAGATAATTTCTCACTAGTTTTGGGGTGGTTTTTTTCTTCTTTAGGTAGTTTCTTTTTTTTTTTTTTTTTTTTTCCCAAGAATGAGTAATTTATTTTAAAGATAGAGATTTATAATCTTGTGAAGAAATAACTTGGTCCCATCCACCACAACGAAAATATGGAGATTTCAGACTAAGGAACAGCATTAAGGGTGCTTAGTTAACTAATTAAATTATAGCATTTCCCTTAAATGCTGAGGATGTCACTCCACTGCTGCATATACTATTCATCTTTATAAAAGCTTCCCAGGCTACAGTCTGAAAAGAAAAATGGAAATAGAGTCACATCCTAGTGCAATCTCCATCAAGTTTCAGCAAAGAAAATTGTAATGCTCAATGACCCTATTTAAAATAATATGTAATTATTTAAACAGAATCAAAATACTTCAAGTCAAGTATCAAATAAATATTTTTCTGCATTGGTCAACATTATAGACCAAATACTAAATTACAGATTATGCAGATTACATGTGGTTCATCACACACTATTTAGTAAATTACAAATTAACTATGCAGTAAATAATCATGTACTATTTCCCTGAAACTCTGGAAAGAGATTTGATGAATCTTTTCACCCCCTTTACCATCAAGGATGTTTTAAAAACATCAATTCCATTAAAAGGGCTTCAGAGAAGACTTTGGTCTGGTGTTTGTTCCTTAAACTGTCACATGCTGACAGGCTTTAAAATCATGTCTAGGATTCTGTGCTTTTTTATTGTTTTTTTAAATAGCAAAGCAAACATAATAATTAAACACAAACAAACAAACATAAAGAAATCCCACCACAACCCCAAGATCACTCACTGTCTATTTTGCCAAAGTTGCTGAGCCACCTACCTGTTAAATCTACACGTGGCTGATCTCTGTGTATTTACTTTTGTTGTTACCATTAGAAACTATTCAACAGCAGCTGCTTTTGCAAAAGAAGTAGCTTTGAGTAAAGAAAGAAATCTGTGAGGCCTACATCACTCTGGTTTATAAGAAATTGTTACAAGTGCAGGAACCATTAAGTTGGGCTCATTTGCAGTCACGTCCCCTTGCAGAAACATTGCTGAGCTGACAGAAGCAGCAGCACTTTGGAGCAAGGGGTAACTTTGATTAATACCTAACAGGGAGGGAGTCCTGTTCTGAACCTGAGAGACATTCTCCTGGAGCACGAGAGGGGAGCCAGAACACATTAACTTTGGGAGCATCCCCTCTGCAGGGAGCTCCCCAGGATCAGGGGATGGGTGATCCTTCCTGCGCCCATAAAACCTGTGTGTGAAGGTGCCCTCCGAGAGTCCTCCCCACTGGAAAATGCACAGCAACAAACCTGCTCTTTCCTGCCCTCACATGGGGCTCAGTGCCCTGTTCCCATGCTGGGAAGTTTAACGTGAGACATGCAAAATGCAAGTGCATCACAGAAAGAGAAGTGTTTGCACGTGAAACTGCTTTGATCACACAAGCTGAGCGGTGCAACGGTAAAGAATATTCCCAGTGTGGATCCCAGTGAAAAGAACTCCACAGTTTCTAACTGCATTCAAAGGATTCACAGGAAAATAAATTATATTTCAAAATCATTAGCAAATTAAAGAGGAAAGCATGTACAAATGAGATCTCCCTGTCTCTTACCTTTGCAATGGTCTCGTGCAGGCTGAAGGAGGGATCCAGCTCTTCAGTTTTTGTTCCATGCACAGGAAAAAGAGCTTCGGAGAGAAAGCTGGAATTCTGTGAGAAAGAAGGAGCTTTTTAGGATACCACAATGATTTCCTCATTCAGTTGGCTATTGGATTTTGTTGATAAGACTGAAAAACCCTTCAAATCTTTCTTAAATTTTGAAGATTATGAAACCTATTTCACTGATCCACTGATTAACTGATTCCAAGTCCCCGAAAATGGCAAAAAACCCCTAAGTCTTATGATTTTATTTCTGGAATGGCAGTTGTCTCTGTAATTTATACTTCCCAAAGCAGCTAAAATTTTTGCCTACAGGGAGAAAAAAAAATATCCACACAGCTTTTATTCTGAGCTAAATAGCAATCAGACATTTTATTAACTATGTTATGATTTAAGTCTTCAGAAGAGATGTAACCACAATAATCAAGGAATACTCTTTTATCTTCTGCAACCATCCTAATTCTCTATCCAGTAATACCATCTATATAATAGGATATTTTATACTTCAGGTTGACCACTCCTTTAACACCAAGCTTTACATATTGTTTGTACAAGATGATCACCTCTTGTACTGCAAGGAATCAAGACATTATTTGCACATTTACTGTCACAAGGAAACCAATGCCAAGGAGTGGACTGGAAAAAAAGGCAAAACAATACAAAACAAACCTCCAAGCCTCAAAGGTGTCCAGATGTCTAAAACAGGAGTTACATTACGCTGCTGGTAAATTTGTGTGTTAAATATTTCTAATAATTAATGCCTTCATGACTGATATTCTATCATTTCTAGGAGATTATTTCTGGTAGCAAACTCCCACCACTTTCTTTAAAAAAATAAATACATAATTAGCACTGCATCATATAATTTTTTTGTGTTCAGTGATGCATCTGTGTGTTGCATAACTTGCTACAGAAGCATCACAAAAATAAATGAAGTCTTTTTTTCTTTCAGTTTTCTTTTTTTTTTTTTTTTAGATCTCAGGCAGAAGATGCACAAAGTCATTTATTACGAAGATAAAACACATGCTTCAGTATTAACTCATAATATTCATCTTTGTTTCAAGTTTGCACACCAGTTTACAGAGCCATGCCATTTGACTGGGGGGCTGCTGAGGAACATCCTCATTCTGCTGCTGGGTGCTAATGCTGTTCATCATCAGTCACGTAACTGCAATAAATAACTTAGAGAGAGCTACATTATTTATATTCACTCTTGAGTATCTTACTCAAGATACTCAAGAGGCAGTGAAGGGAGTGATATTTGCTACAGAAATCAGATTATTGTTTCATCTAGACAAATATCCTTTTTTTTGGAATGTAGAGCTTGGTGGATCAGGTGCCTGGAAAGCAGGGAGACACTGCTCACCTGGTTTTCCTCCCACTCCACTCTAAACCCCACCTTGCCAGGTAAGCTGCCTCTAGACCTCTGCTGCCTCAGCCTCTGCCCTTGGAAGAACTCAACATAAATAGGCAATGATCAGCAAATAAATCAAAACACATTTGGACAACACAAGTGACAAGTCATTTTTGCTCAGGAAGTAATCAAGACCCTTCTTGCTAAGATCTTGAAAAGGACTGTTGTGTGAAATAACTTGCTGACATCTGAAATAAACTTGCCCTGCATTTGTAAAAAGGAAATGTTTAAAACACTTTTGGTTGCCTTTTTCTTTCTTCTTTTTTTTTTTTTTTCCCTTTTGTTTCATAAAAGGCTCCTCCATAAAGAACTGCTGGAAAGACCAACTTTGTTTCTCTTTTTGTTGTTTTTTTTTTTTCCCAAGCACTATGCTCATCAGAGAAAGCTGCATCAACTTTCTAACTAACAGAAGCCCATCTTTATCCCAGAGAGCACATGGCAGAGAGATGATGTTCCAAGAGCACCTCTCACCATTTAACAGCAAGAGCAACACCTTCCAAGAGCTGGAAACTGAATCACACTTCTCATTTTTTTTATTTCACCAAGCTCACAACAACAATTGAGTCTTGTATTTTGGTTTTTTTGAACAGCAATTTGCTAAGCAAATGTCTAGTAAATGCACACCAAGAAAACGACCTGCTAATCTTAAAGCATTTAAACCAATTCTATTATTTCTTTATGCTTGTCAGCCACAGGAGGAGCTACAGCTGCAGTTGGTGACTTCATCCTCTCCCACACTCACCTCCTAAACACAAATCATCCTCCTGTGGCTCAGCCAGGCATTAGTATCAGCCCCACCTGGTACAGAGGGCTGAGTCTTCAATGCACTGTGAATGCTCTGGAGATGGTATCAAACTATGGAAAAACTTCTTCCAGGTCACATCACTGTGAGACATCCTGAAATTTAGTAGGCCAAACTTCCAGTCATGTTTTGAAAATTTCCTCCTTTGCTTTTCACTGCGTTCTGTTAAATTTTCTTTCAGTTCAGACCTATCCAAATGGATTACGAACATTAGCTCTTCTGATATGATGTTTTAATCAAACAAACTTTACAATCCAAAAAGGATCACCCTAACAATCCTTGAATTCCCTCTATGAGCTCTTCAGAAGAGAAATGAACAAGTGTAACATGTATTTGGAAGTTTCCAAACCCTCCCTTTGTCTCATCTCCCTTTTGGAATGCCCAGTTAACCTGGTCTTTTCAATACTCATTTAGTGGTGCATTCTGTGAAATTAGAACGACATTGATGTTCCACTTTTCAAATAATGGGTCACTTCTGATTAAACTTCGATTGAACATTCAACTTTCAATCTCAAAACAAATTGCCTCCTTTTCTTTTTAATTTGAACCCAATTTCCTGCTGCCCTCAGGTCTTGTGACAGTAATTAATTGATTTATGAATCAATTAAATGGAGATCGAAAATGCAGACAAAAATATCTTAAAACCCCAAATTTGGCTTACTCTTGCTTATTTATGATGGACGCTTGCACTAAAATTCACTTCTGATTTACTACACTCATTTTTCTAACTTAACTTATCCTTCCTCAACTAATTAAGTGAACAAAATGTTTCACCTTCTAAAGGTACTAAATTTGCCATCCCTTGTGTACTGTGTTATAACATACCTTCAATTTATATGCCAACTTTCAACCAATGCATTTTAAATCATGAATAAAATCCCACAGCACTTCTGGTGATTTAATGTAAAACAGAATAAAGACCAATACATGCTTTAGAGATCTATTTTGCTGTCATTAAATTAGAAAAAAATTTAAAAAATATCAAATTTCACCACATATTGTCTTAGAACTGGAATTATTTTTGTGAATACATATGAATTTTTTTTACTAGGCCAGGACAATGCTGAATCTGCAAGAGATTCTGTTTTCTGGACTATTACTTGAGAAACAGTAAAACTACCAGTTAGAGAAATTGTCAATTTATGTACTCAAATTATGTAAGTAATAATTCCTTAATGTGCTCTCATTCCACAATGGAATAGATTGTTCTTCCCTGCTGAATGTTCCCCAGCTTTTACAAGAAGATATCCTTCTGTTCTTAACTTGATGAATAATATACAAATATCTCCAGTTTTTTGGAGGGTTTTTTTGGTTTTTTGGGTTTTTTTGGCTTGGTTTTTTTTTTTGGTGATTTTTATTTTTTTTTGGTGGGTGGTGGGGGAAGCTTTTTTGTTGTTTGTTTGCTTTGAAAGTAAAAGGCAATGGAGGTTTCTCCACTCAGCAATAGAGCTCTGTCTGGAAAAACAATCTTTAGACTGAAGTTCTTCATCCAGTTTGACTTCACCCTTGCTAACCTTTGTCTGAATTTGCTGGCCCTTCAGCACTTCACCATATTCATGGCACCAATTTTATATTGCAGAGAAGACAAAAAGAAGGCACCAGGAAAGGTACAGAGAGGAAGCAGTGGGAGGAGAAATCTTTCTGAAATTTGTACAGGCAATGCAAGAGGTACTGATGCCTTAAGTAGCTACCTAAAAAGAGACTAGACAGAGATAAGGGAATAAAGGAGGTATTTATTTGAATGGTGCACCCTGGGGGTCCAGAGGCTCCTGCCCCAGTGGATCCCAAGATGGACAACAGGTCAGGAGTTCTTCACACTTTTATAGGTTTGGTCTATTTGCATATCAGCATAAATTCGCCAATTAAAACTTTAGCTAATGATGGGGCCTAGGACAGCCTGGGTGTCCTTGGAGAGCGAGCTGGAGAGGCTTTGTTATGTCTGTCTTAGCACAGGAGAGTGGTACCTAACGAGCTACAGGAACTTACAGGATTTGAAAAATACAGAAGTTAAAACCGAAGGCATCAGTATAAATGTGCTAATCTTACACTGCTAAAGCCTGCAAGGCAAATACACCAAAGAAGGATGGACGCCAAGAGAAAAATGTTAATTTTCTTCACACAGACCAAAGAATAACGTCTAGAAGATGAGAATTTAGGGGTCACTTTTGCTGCTTCAGGACTATGCTCTGCTGCCTGCCCAATATAAATATATGCCATGTGTGTTCTATGAGCTATTAACCTGTTTCAGTCTTTCCACCTTTTTGTAGTACAACAGCACAAAAAGCAGAATTGCAGAAAACTGAGGGATACAGACAAATGTGCAGTTTCTGGCTACTAAAACACAAAGTAGTCCCTAGGCATCTTCAGAAACAACCTGGGCACAGGTTCAGCTGGGAGGCTGAAGTCACATAAGACAAACTCTGAATTTGTGCAGTGCCCAAAAGTATCACCCAGAAACCCAGAGGCTTCACAACTGCATCAGGACTTGCCTGCATCTTTTTTCAACACCAGCGCCAAAAAATGTCCAAATTGTCACAGAGTGATGGAGAAAGTCCTGACAGGAGAAAAGATAAAGAGAGAGCAGCAAGAAGAACAAAACCACCTCTGAAATCTGCACCACAGGCTCTGACTAATTCCTTCTTCCATTTTACCCTAAGTCAAGCAATTGGCATATGGTGTCCTGGCAGAAAATACTCAACTGCATTTCTTTGTGAAAGAGTTGTTTCACCTCACCTAGGCTAAAAAAACCCCATCTATTCCCCATTTTCCTTTATTTTTTTTAACCTCCTGGCAGGATGATTGAACCAGAAGTTTGACTGTAAGAAGGACCAAAAAGAGAGTAATGGAAAAGGTATTTTCTTAGACTAAAATATGGCTTATATCATCAGCTATCTGGATTACTTTTACTGTGGGAGGGTACTTCAGACTGAAGCAGCTTTACTGAAAAAGTGGATTATGTAGAATAGAACAGACTGAAACCAAAGCATGGTTCTCTAAAGTGTGGGTTAAATTGAATTGATAAAATAATACCAGGCATTAATGTACTGCATATAGGATTTCTCACTAATACAGGCCCATAAGGTTGCAAATATATTGCAGAAGAGTGTTCCTGCCTCTCCATCTCACTTAGCAAACTGACTTTACCCTTTTGTAGCAAATCCTCCAGATATCTAATTAAATATCACCTCCCAAAACCACAAAGGATTATGAAGTGATGTAAAAGTTTGTTTCACTGATGCAAAAGACATAAAATAGGCGCTTTTCTTATAATGCAAAGCTCTGCAATTGCCACAGCCTAACACATGTCTTCAAAGTGAGAATGCCCCTGCTCTGGAAAATGGGCTTGTCAGTAGGAGTTTCTGACAAAAGTATTTTCTTTGGTATTTTTATCATTTCAGTTCACTGAAGAAATTTTAGAAAAGAAACAAAAGCACATCTATTTTCTGTTTGAATATTCTGGTAAAGATGTGCAGTGACCTTGCAATGCCACCCAATGCTGGACAAAATGAGCAAGGCCTGCCAAACAAGACTGCAGAGACTACAGGAGAGGCAGAATTGGAACCACTGCTGCACAAGTTATTTTATTATTCAACTCAATTGCAGCCAGAAAAAAACCCAGCCAACAGTCACAAGGAAAAGAATATAAGCACATTTCTCTCATCTCTTTTAATTTAATGTTTTCTTCCTTATGTTAGTAAGTGAATTGAATTTATTACTGTAAAGCTATAAATTCACAGACTGCAGAACAGAGAAAACAACTTTTTAGATGTCAGGATACTCGCCTGGCCTTATTCCTCTTCAGTTTTCCCTTGGTGCTTTTTACACTGAAAGCAGAATCAGCAGTTTAGGCAGGAGGAAGGGGCCCCAGTTATAAATCTGGAACCTGACAGAGGATCTTCCCAAAGTTTCAGAATGCTAGAAACAGGAGGCTCAGCTCAGATTCACTCATCTAAGAGAAAACAGCTTTTCTTGAATGTGTTGCATGAAGGATGCAAGAAGATTTTGTAACGTTTTATGCTCAATTGTGAACATTCAAATTATATGGAAACATGAAGTTCCAGGAATATCATCCTAAAAATGTCCTGCTGGAAGTTGTGAATACCAGTGACAATGTCTTTCACAATCACAAATATTATCAATTATGATGCTTTTATTTCCTGATTCAATGCTTCCCATTCCCAGCTTTTATTTTCAGTGCTCCAATAGATATTTATTACACTGAACCTAGAGATCTGATGTTAGACACTGGACAGATGTTGTGTAGGTGGGAGGCTCACCACCTTGCAGAAGGAAGAAAAATTGTCTTTTGCTAAGAATAATAATGTCTTCAAGACAATATTTATTTATCAAAAGCCTTATTAACCAGTTTTTTAATGGACAGGATAAGGTACATAAAATATTGCAAATTTTATCAGAGAGAATGCGTCATTGACTCAAACCACAACTGTTTGATTATCCAGTCATCTTGATTTTTTCCCCCAAGGATTAAAAGACAAAACTGAGTGTCACACTACTAATATCTACTGGCACAAAACAAGTTTTGATACTTATTCCAGATATTCTACCAAAAGATTTTCAGTTGCTCAGTTGATTTTAGCCACTCAAGTGCAGTGGTAAAACATTACCGTGAATGCAACAGGCCATTAAATTCTCCAGGGAGAACAGATAATTCAGTGACATCTGTCCTTACATAATACATATCTTCAGTAACTAGATGCTTCAAACAGAAGCAATTAATTGGTGTCTAAACAAATTTTTCACATTTTCCCCATATCCCATTGATCCTGTTAATTCCCAGGCTGTCTTTCTTCCACTGATTTCTGACAATCCTCAGTCAGTTGCAAGACACTGAGGAGCCTCTGAGAGAATCTGCAAGGACAGAGCTTACAGAAACAACATGTACTCATGCAGTGTGAATGAATGCTAAAGAAGCTGTGTGATTTTGATACCATAAGGCAAGTTTACATAAAGAATTTTCCCCTTCTGGATGCACTGTGTGATGTTTGGGACATCAAAGCACTAAGATTCGTGAGGCCAGACAGATTTTTTTGGAGCAGAATAATGTATCCAAACTGATGAGGACGTCATCAGTTTCACTAGCATCAGTGCAATAACAAAGATGCTCTTCCATGAAATTAAGTAGCTAAATATTCATATTATTCAATAAAACAACTCAAGCAATCAATTGAACATCAAATGCATTTTGTCTTGTAAAACACCGAGTCATTAACCTTAACAATTTCACCATGCTCTCACTACCAAATTCAACTCAATTAGCATCCAAATGAACAGATGGACTAATGAATTAATGAATTATTGGTGACTACTACACTAACCCCTGACTGAACTGAGAAATTAAAAAACACTAATTTATGCTAGAGACAGAAAAAACAGTACGAATAAAGAAAAGCAGAGTTATTACAAAGAGACCATAGACCCTAAGTCAGAAAGGTAGCTGTGGTTTGGACTTCACAGGTAGTCCCAAGGCAACCTTCTGGGGACTCCTGGAACTATTCCTTCTTACACACTGGCAGTTCACTGCTTCTCCACAAACACAAATGAAACCTCTCTCTTCACCTTGACACAACCAACTCCCACTGCTACACCTTGCTGCCCACCAAGTTCTGCTACGCAGTTAATAAACTCTCACGGCAGCAAGTGCAACAGCATCAAACTCTCCAGAGGCAGCTCAGAAAAGGAATCCTCGGTTCCCAAGCAGCTGTCCTGAGGCTGATAACACATTTGCTCCTTTGCAAAGACTTTCTGGTGTACTAAGCACACTGGTGCTCTGATTCTTTCATACAGGCATGAAACATCTCCAGTAACTCCCCAAGGGCAACTACCAGCTGTGTTATTTCCTTAAAAAATTTAACATGTACCAGGGAGAAAACTAAAACAGGGAATGAGGGGAGCCATGCAGAGCTGTATTTTCAGATGGAAAAGCTACTGAATCGCAGATCATCACACCAACACACTGCTATTATGCAAATTCCCAACTAGTGTAGATGCAAGAGGAGAAACATGGCTTCTGCTTGGGGAAAAATCTCCCTGGAATTACAGACTCAGACAACCAGGGCTAAATCTCTTCCAAGGACACTGACACGAATGCCACAGGCCCTGAAGTTCTCTGTTGAGCAGCTAAGGCTGAATTAAGCACATCATGTCTTTGCATATGCTACACCCTGGTCTCTCTAAGAAAATGATGCTGTGATGCCTCTAATGGAATTTCTTGATAAGTACACTTGGCTC